>ML682058.1:5347609-5383914 GCA_007922195.1 Podocnemis expansa
CAGATCTACATCAGTTAGTAAACCAGAGCTAAATTCTGTCCCCAGTTATACCATTAATTTCAACAGAGTTACTCTTGTATTTACAACATTGTAACAGAGATCAGAATCTGGCCTCTAGCTTTCCACCACTGGCCTCTCTTTCTCACACATCCAATAAAGCCTCTGGTCAGTTGCCTTACTGTTTTAAGAAACGAAACTGACAACATGTGGTTGAGAAAGCAAAAAATTAAATTAAATTAAATTAAAAAACAACAAGGCTCCAAAGAATTTGCAGCTGTCCCTCTTCTCCACCCCCACTCATGGTCAGCTGTAAATATTTATCTGGCAGGCTCTAATGAAAGACATGGACCAAAATACTTAATCATAATTTCAACATGGCTGTCCTCCAGGACTCTGAATTCAGAGGACTGCATTTTTCATCATGGCTTTGTTAGCCAATGGTGCCGTGGGTTTGTATGCAGTCAAATAAATCCTTTGAAGAGAGTTGCATAACATCACAAACATGTTTTGTTTAAAAAGGAATAAAATCCTGAGTGTGGGAATGCAAGTGAGCCCTGCCACTCTGCAGTTAACAAGTTAGAGCTGGTTTTGAATAGAAATGGGGAGAAGAAATGTGAAGTCAGATCAGGTAAGCTCAGGGCTTTTGTGAATCTTTCCCATAAGCAGCAACAGACTCATTGTACTGATCTTACATTTCTGTAGGTCATCCCAAAATGCTTCACAAACCTTACAAAGAGGGAAATCACTTCACTCACCATTGGCAGGCAGCCACCTGGGTGTGGGGTGTAACTTGCTAGCCGTGCTATAGTGTACTGCAATGTCACCCAGCAATTTAGGATGAATGAAGAATACAAGTGACTAGCCATTGTGGATCCGTCAATTTGGGATTCCTCCTCACTTGAAACACTTGTTTTTCAGACATTTTACTCCCTTGCCTCCTGAAAATCAGGCTACAGGAATGCATCTCCAAATGCCATCCAAAATCACTAGTTATTGGACAGTTTGGGTCACTGCTCCAACTGAAACAGCCAAGAGGATTTTAGGGAAACATAATGCATTAGAACTTTGCCAGGAGAGTGGTGTTAATAGCCTTGATCTTGTGAAAGAGCATTAGCAACAAAAGTGTGTAGGATCTCAGGTTTAGCATCTTAGGGGTATAGAGGTAGGATGATTCATGCTCAGGCCTGAGACCTCAAAGACCTGGCTTCAATTATCTGCTCTCCCACAGATTTCTGTGATCTCAGGCTAGCCTTTCTTGGCCTCAGTTCTCCATCTGTGAAATGGGGCTAAAAGCACTGTGCTACTTCACAGTGGGGTTGTGAGAGTGAGAGCATTAAAGATTATGAGGTGCTCAGATACCATGATAGTCAGTACATAGTCGCTGTGTGAATAGATAGCTAAATGAAGCTGAAGATTAGCACAGAACCACTGGCTCAGGGAGAAAAATACCTGCCAGCATTTAATGGGGCTAGTGTGTGGAAGAGCATGGTTGTTGGGAAGAGCATTCTTAAAACTCTCCCACCGTATCAAAAGGACAACTGAGATGATGTCAGGCTCCAAAGGGGTAGCCATGTTAGTCTAGTTTAGGAAAACAAACAAGGAGCCCTGTGGCATTTTAAAGACCACCAAATTTATTCAAGCATTTGACGAAGGGGGATTTTCTCCTGTGAAAGCTCATGCAATTAATAAATTTGTCAGTCTTTGAAAGTGCCACCGAACTTCTTGTTTGTAGAGATGATGTCGTGGCTTTTGATGGAGTAACCCCCCCCCACCCTGTGTCTCTCTCTCTCTTTGTCACACACACCCAAAGTTCCTCCCCCCCCCCACTCCACTTCCAATGGCCATAACTGTGCACCGTGGTATATTGTCATTGCTCTCAAGATCTTTTTCTGGAATGAAGTCTAAACATTTCCAGCAAGTGCACTTAATGTAGCTTGGTTTGCCAAGTGGCACTGCCTCTTTCTTTGGTTGTGTTTGGGATCAAGCATCTTTGTTTAACTAGGAAAACAAACAAATGGCTTCCCATGTTCCTCACAGCATGTCCCTACAAATATACCCCCTCTCCCCCAAGACTGCAGGATACACCACAGGTGATGATGAGTGGGGAGAGAGGCTATTTCTATGGAAGCCACTTGTTAAAATTTTCGCAGCATATTGTTGCACTGGTGTATTTAGCCACAGGACATGGAGGTCTGTTTTCACCCAGTGCTCTGCCCTGAAAAAACTAGTCCATTTTCTTCTGTCTTAACCAGTCCCATTTTTCACCTTTACCTACTCCTCTAGTGCCTCATTCAATCCCCCCCTCCTGTCCCTCTAGCATTAAAAGTGCTCATTAAAAGAGAAAGGGGGAGTCTCTAGCCTGCTGTGCCCCCCCCAGCTTGCCATAGATAGTGAGCAACATGCAGATGAAGAATTTCCCCAGAGCAGAAAGTATGTAGGAGCACCATAGAGCATCTTCAGAGGCAACTTTTGGGGTAGGCAAAGCAGGCGCCCACCTAGGGCCCCAAGCAGCAAGGGGCCCCTTCACCTATCCAAAAGCCGTGCCTGCCTCTCATCCCGCAGGATAAGTGGTGGGCAGCTGGGGTTGGGACTGGTGGTGGAGCAGTATTGGGACCCCTGGCAGAATGCCAGGACTGTGAGGGGGTGGCTGTAGGAAGCTGGCCATGGGTCAGGGTGGGGAGCTTGGGGCTCCAGGGGGGTTGCTGGGGATGGGGGGTGGATGAAATGGCCGAGGGGAGCTGGGGCTGTGAGGATGGCTGGGGCCACTGGTGCAGATCCTGTAGGGTGCTTTTGCCTAGGGTCCCAGATAGCTTAAGGCCACGTCAGCATCCTGTGCAGGCCACACCCTCATCTTGGACACAGAGGTTGTCTTGGGGAGACAAGGAGATATGTCACATGGAGTGGGGGCAGGCCAGGGCCATAGCATACCAGATCTTGGTCTGTCTGATTTGTGCTACAAGCCATAGGCCACCCTGAGAAGCTGGCGGTAAATTAAAGCAGCCCCAGAGGGGCACAAGTTACACCAAGCTTTGTTACAGCCCCCACAGTAGCTCAGAACTGGGAGGACACAAAGGTGGCTTAAAATTGCCTTGGCCCCCTCCTCCAGAAATGTCCCCACCCCATTCCTGGGAGGCTCAGCAGAATCTCAAGCAGAACCCTGGCTTGGTAACATGCAGAATTATAGACTTTGGTATTGCTGAGTGATAAGAACCAAGCTGCAAAGTGTCCGGTTTTCTGGAAGGCCTGATCCAAAGCCCACTCAATTCAATGTGAGACTTTCCAGGGGCCTGGAATTTAGTCCTGTATATACAGAGTTGACCTTCCTATTTGCCTAGTCGAGAGGCAGCAGACGGCATTAACTTTGTTCCTTTACTTCCAGTTAAAGAACCAATCGGTTGCAGAATGTTCTTTTGTAAATTTGTTGAGTGATACAGCCAAAAGCTATGTTTCTGCAGCAGCTTCAAAACTTTGCTTTCCAACTGTATGCTTGAAAATGTACTTGGTTTGTATAGTTCTTTGTAATTTTGTGCTGAGAACAACACACTTTGGCAAAATAGTTGCATGCATAAGACTGCAATCTCCATGTCAGATGCCTTTGTGTTGTGTTGTGATTACCTTTACATTTCCTACAGGCAACTCTGGTCTCTGCCATTTGTTTACCATTACATTCTGTCTTTATGATGCAGCATGGATATCTTTTAACTATATGTGCTCTGAAAGCTAGAAACTTACTTTTTGAAAAAATGAAAGCTGAGAATTTAATATAATCTCCCAACTCCAGGAGCTGGGACTTTAAGAAATACACCATATTTCACAAAACCAGTGATAAAATTGCAAGGACTGGCAACACTGCAATAAATAATGAGATCTCTAATTAATCTATCTGATGGTGCCACCTCTTGCAATTTTATCATTGGCCTTGTGAAATTTGGTGTATTTCTTAAAAACCCAGCCCCTAGAACCAGGTCATTATATGAAACCCTCAGCTTGAATTTTTCCAAAAGTAAATTTCTAGCTCTTGTAATTGCTGGAAGAAACTTTAAAATGAGACACAAATGTATCCTAAAGGTTAAAAGAACGAAGAAGAGAAATGAAAGAGTCCAGAAAGTAATTTTTTAAAAAAATCTTTCATGGTTTTTAAGTCAATTTCATGGTTTTCAGGCTCCAACTCGTGATTGTTGAACACTTGAGGTTAATAGTCCTACATCGGTTAGCTATTCAAACTGACCTAATTTTTCATTTTATTACTTCTATCTGTAGTATGATGGTCAATTGGCTAATCAAAGACATTTCCTTGCCCACCTTGACATGACTACAACAACATTGCATACAATGGTCTCAGCGGGCAACTAGCATCTTCTTATGAGACTCTTCCTTTCCACACTGATATACTGACCCTGCTGATGGATGAATCAATGGATTCTTGACATTACGGATGGGAGGTAGTGCAAATTCCCTTTCCCGGGGGACCAGCCACATGCAGCATGGAAGATGTTCATTCTCTCTGACGTCTCTTCAGACCAGCTTGCCCGCAGGTGCAGTTGGAAGCATTGCAGCCAAACACCGTCTTTGGATTAAGTTTACTCCTGACATCGCAGAATAAAAAGGGACACACAAAGGAATGCTAGGGCAAGACCAGTGTTGTTTCCTGATGCTGGTCACATGACATGGTCCACGGTTACATAGGTTGTTCTGCTGTCTCGTGGCAGAGGTCAGCATGTGTTGCTACCAGTTGACAGCAAGCCATCTTATCTGAGAGAAGGGCAGGTGTCTGACTAACTGGGTGATCTGTCTGTCCTGCAGGAATGGGTCTTGCTTGCACTCAGGGGTTAAAGCAGTGCCTAGATCCCTTAGCTGTACTTCTAATCATCTATTTTGTAATGGGGCCCAATGACTTGCAGGCAGGAGCACAAGACAGTTGGCTCCTCTGTCATGCTCACGTCCTTCAAGGTTGACTGGTAACACAGCAGTCTCAAAGCCCAGGCAGACTGCAGCAGGGCAGGGGCTATTTCACTGCACTACTGAAAATGCTGATGCTCTGCCAGCCACCAGCCGCCAGCCTAAGTCTTGTTATCCCACGATCCCTTCACCTTTCTCTCAGCTCAGATGCCAACTCAGGCCATCGCTGCTGGCTGCCTGTCAATGTGTTGCAAGGCTAAAGGGTTGCTTGGCCTCTGCTCTTGCTTTTCTAGCCCAGACTCCGAGCACGATGCCATCTCAGTGATGCACTTTGTCCTCCCACTTCACTGAGCCAACAGTTCAACTTTAATAAAACCTTAGCCTAGAAACAACTCCTTTTATCTCCTCCTTTGCTGGGGGCTTGCTATTAACTGATCCCACAGGGTTTCTAGGCGCTGTGCTCACTGGGAAGGAAACAAAAGGCTGTGTGCAACATGTTTTTAACCAGCTCCTTGTTGTGGGTGGCCATCTCTCTTACAGAGCAGCAGCACTTTTCATTTTGCATGACATTGTCAGTCGATTTTTTGGCTTGTGAAACCAGAGGTAATTTAGCCCTAGATTTCATTTGTCTCTCACTCCTCCAAATGCACAGTGTCCGAGAGAGAGGGTTGCTGGAATCACCAATCCAGGTTTGCCCCCATTGATATTTTTCTGCCCGGCTGTCCGTTGCTGTCATGCACACCAGGCAGCTCAAGGAAGCCAAGTATAACATGAAAGGAGAACCTGTGCTACATCCTGTATGTTTTCATCTCTGCTCTTTTGGCCCAATCCCAATCCAGATTACTAACCAGACACTGAGGGAGGGGATGGGAAATGACTGTGTGATCACAAAACCTTTGATTTTAAGCAGGAAGAAATATTGCCCAATCTACTGCATTATATGAACAATCCAGCCTGCCAGCAACAAAAGGAAATCTGTCATTCCCTTCTGTTCTTTCTCATCAAGAAGCACCCAGGCCTATGGGCAGGATTTAGAAGACACATCACTTGGTCTGAGACTGCCCCAGCTCAGGAGAAGGTGGGTGGGCTGGAGAGGCTGGTTTATTGTAACAATCTCTATAAAGCAAGATGCAGTGGAGACATTTCTTGTGGACAGACTCAGTAGCACCAAGTCGGTCCTTTTGTCATTGGCAAAGCCATTGACTTCAATAAGGTAAGGATTTCACAGAAAAGGCAAGGTCCTCGAATGGTGAAAATCGGCATAACTCCATAGAACCACACCAACGCGCTCTGGCTAAGGTTCTACCCAAAGAGTCAAATCCTATAGGGATTAGTTCAGTGGTTCACAATCTTTTTCTTTATGCAGACCACTACATCATCATTCAAAGCTTTTGTGGACTACCATATAGGCAAGTCTTTTTAAACATTTGCATTCCTCAGGCCCAATCACCTTACCGCAACCCTGCCCTCCTCAGCCTCAAGCCTCTTACTACACCCCTGTCCCCAACAGCCCTGCACTCCCTGGCCACAAGCCTCTTACCACCCCCCCCTCTCCGCATGCCTACACTTCCTGGCCACAAGCCCCCATCCCCTGTAAGCCTGCCCTCCCCAGCCCCAAGCCCCTTACTGTGCCCCTGTCCCCTGCAGCCCTGAACTCCCTGGCCACAAGCCTCTTATGCCCCCTCCCCTGGCTCGCACTCCCCAGCCACGAGCCTCTTACCACCCCATCCCTTGTGGCCCTGAATTCCCCAGCCTTGGGCTCCTTACTGAGCCCCCATCCCCTGCAGGCCTGCCCTCCCCGATCCAGAGCCCCTTACTGCGCCCTCCCTCTCCTGCAGCTCTGCATTTCCTGGCCCCAAGCCCTTTACTGCACCCCTGTCCTCCGCAGCCCTGTGTACCCAGCTCCAGCTGTAAACTTTTCTCACCCTGCTTCACTTCCCCACGGACCACCTACAGTGCCCTCGCAGACCTCCAGTGGCCCACAGACCACAGGTTGGGAATCGCTGGCTTAGGTCAAGGGATCCATGCCTACCTTCACTGACATAGAGGTAGTAGCTAGCCTGACATTAGGCCAAGGATCGACTTCCCCAGGAACTGACTGTGTCCTGCATCAGTGATGGCTGAATGGGATACAGTGGGCCAAATTTATCCCTTGTGGCAGCCTGCTAAAGTCAGTGGTGTTATATCAAGAATTAATTTGACCTGAACTTATCCTGAGTAAGGCCTGAAGCACTACAAGGTTGTTGCAAGGAAGGAGCTGAGTTTTGCCAGGCAGTTGCCAGATAGCTCCTTTGGTCCACCTGGCAAGGAGATGGCAGTGGCTACTACAGTAAAGGACAATCTCCAAGAAAAGACTTTGGTTCTGTTTCTGACCTATCATTAATCCACTGTGTTATCTTGGGCAAGTCATTTACATCATTTTAGTTTCAGTTTCTCCATATGTTTAACTGGTATAAAGGTGACCTTTCATCATGTGCTCTGAGAAAGACCAGTGCTACCAGAGAATAAGTAAAAAAAAGCAAGGAGTCTTGTGGCACTTAAAGACTAACAGATTTATTTATCACATGAGCTTTCGTGGGAGACGAAGTGGGATATTCTCCCATGAAAGCTCATGCGATAAATAAATCTGTTAGTCTTTAAGTGCCACAAGACTCCTTGCTTTTTTTGCTTTACTAGATTAACACGGCTGCCCCTTTGGAACTTGGCTAGACGCAAGGCAGAGAATAAGCGTGAAGTCTTCCTGTGTTACTTATTACTATACCTAGACAATAGTGCCCTGAGCCAAAAAGATACAGACAAAAGCACCAAGAGATAGGACTCCCTGACCCAGGAACTGTAATACACATTTTTCTTTGAACATAACTCCAGCTGAGGATGCCGCCAGTTATCTGAAAGTAATTTGGATAGTTACTCTTCCTGCAAGATCCATCTAGAGTGTCCTGTATAGAACAGACTCTTTCCCCACCCAATTCCACGTCCGCCACAGTCTTAAATTCCACATCAGCCACCGGAGGAAATTCAGTATAAACAACATGCTCAGATCACCCCGTTTTGGTCTGTCATGCCCAGCATGTGGTCACTACTGAATCACTTCCCATAAATTCCTTTCAGATGGCAAGAAAATTTGATTTCTTTTTCAGTTGTCTGTGGGTAGCTGTGACCCTGTGTGAGTTTGTCTAGCCAGAGAGTATGCATGCAACGAGTTACAGTACCAAGCTGGGGAGCACTAGCTTGCAGCATGCTGTCTGTGGACCCTACAGCCACACACTAGCAACTTCCTAGAGCACAGTGACCTATTCCTATTTGAAAAGGTAGTCGATCAAAGCTAAATAAGGGTCCTCCCAAAGGTTGATCAACAAAAGTTCTGGTCTTGGTTCAAGAGCAAAAATCATTAAAAGAAGGAAGGCAGTCCCTCTGGCATTTGACAGAAATGACAGATGGTCAGTCAACCCCTGGCTGGATATTATAGTTAATAAAATCATGACTGGTGTGGGAAAAGTAAATAAAGAAGTGTTATTTATGCCCTCTCATATCACAAGAAGTAGGGGTCACCAAATGAAATGAATAGGCAGCAGGTTTAAAATGAACTAAGGGGTGTATTTCTTCACGCTGTGCACAAGCAACCTGTGGAACTCCTTGCCAGAGGATGTTGTGAAACCTGTGACTATAAGAGGGTTGAAAAAGAACTAGATAAGTTCATGGATGACAGGTTAATCAGTAGCTATTAGCAATGAAGGGCATGAATATAAAACCATGCTTGGCAGTTTCACTAGCTTGTTTGTCAGAAGCTGAGAATTGCAAAGAAAGAATGGATCAATTGATGATTACCTGATGGATCAGTTAGTGGATCACCTGATCATTGCCTTTGAAGCACATAGCATTGGTCACTGACATAAGACAGGATACTGGGTAAGATGGACCTTTGAGCTGACCCAATATGGCTGCTCCTATCTTAGGACTCATCTGGCTTTGGCTTTTGTTAGGAATCCAGCTTTGTGAACTTTTCATTGAGACTTGGAAGGAGGAATGGCTGAGCCTTTATTTTACAGTTTTGCCTCAAAATAAAGCTTGTTTTTGACTGATCTTAGCTTTCAGTTTCTGGGTCATCTGAACTTCTAATTCAAGGCTTCAAAATCATGTGAACTGAAGGAAAAAGGTTTACACGAACTTTTGGCTGATTAAACCACCATGATTTGCACAGTTCCTCCATAGGCAGCATTCATGACGCAAGGAGCTGGTGCCAGCTCTTTAGGTGGAAAAAGCCTTTTTTTAAATCACATCACCATTAAAAGGAGATAGAGAAGCCATCATAACTTTACCAAATTGGGTGCCACCCACCAATGACTCAACCAGCAGGCAATTTATGAGGCCAGTCCATCTTTTACTAGTACAGTTCAAGCTTTGGCATATTCATCCTTCAAGAGCAGCCTCTGTGAAAATAGAAAACAGACCTTCTGCAGTACTCTAGCACCTAACTGTATGTATGTAGGGGGAGGCTCTTAAATTACCCATCTTAGAATGACTGCCTGAGCCAACTATTGTTCAGCTGTGCTGGTACACAGTGCAATAGAGTGTAACCCTTCTACCAGGGCAGGCTGGCAGGACAAGGGCTGGGTTCTATATATAGGGGTTTCCCAATAGTGTAACACCACCAGCCAGCTCGAGTCCTCACCCAGATTTCTGGGAAATCCTGCACTGTTCCCTGGGCACCCCAAAGGGGTAAGGCCTCCACACTGGCAAGCACGAGTCTGAGTGTAGTAAAACAAAATGCAAAAGGCCAGATAACAGAGATCAGCACTAATTTAGAAAAATTAGTATAGAGTGAAGTTCCCAACAACCCACATTGCATAACAGAACATACAACCTTAATGGCAAAACTGGCACCAATCTGGAGAATCAGTGCTAACTAGGCTCCCAACCCACCCTAGGGTACATAGGGAGTATCTTTCATGCCAGATGTCTGCCAACACCATCTACTGATCACTCACTCCATCCTCTAGAACTGTTCCTTGGCTCTGCCTGCTGTCTGCCAGCTCTGCCCTCCACTCACTCGTGCCACCCAGCTCACCACTGACCGCTCTCACTGTCCTTTGGCTTTGCCCGATGTCTGCCAGCTCTGCCATCCAGTCACTCATTCAACCCAGCTCGCTGCTGGCTGCTCTCACCAGACACTAGCTCCACCCTCTGGTCACTTGTGTCACCCAGCTTGCTGCGGGCTGCTCTCACCATCTGCTGTCTCTGCTTATCTCAACTCAGAAAGAGAGCTTGCTCTTCACCCTGGTGAGTCCAGCTCTTAAGTAGGTGTAAACAACTGTCTCTATCCAAATGACAAAAGCCTCACATAAGGCTTAACTATAGCTATCAAAAGACAGGAGAAGCAATAGGAGAAGAGGCTGAAATAGCCTCAAATCTCCACACACCCCCCCTTTCAAATTCTTTCACGCTGAAACATGCAGTCGTCCTTCCTACAAGCCTCTTCTTAAGTAAGGATAGTTTTTACCCTTTAAATTAATTCAGACAGATTTGCAACAAATATAGGCTATGTTCACACACAGGGGGTTATTTCGATACAAGTTGTTTCAAAACAACTTGTATCGAAATAAGGTGTTATTTCAAAATAAGTTAATTCAAATTAACAGTTTGTTAATTCAAATTAAGGAAAAAAGCTCAACGTGAAATAGCAGGTTCAGACAACAGTTATTTCGTAACAAGTCACCGTTGTTTCAAAACAACATGTTCAGACGGCATTGTTTCGAAACTTGTTTCGAAACAACGGGTTTCTGTTGTTTCGAAACAACGGTGCATCGTGTGAACAGGGTAATTCTTATTTCGAAACAACCTCTATTGTTTCAAAATAAGACTGCTGTGTGAACGCAGCCATAGAGTGGCAATTCACAAAAAGACAGTATTTCATATTTCTCCTTAGTAGAATTACAGATATTGATTGATTTGTGATCAGATTAACCCCAAATACCATTACCCACTATGTCCTGCACCCAGTATGCTAATCAGCTAATTGTGCTCTTTGTATCTATGCTAATACAGGACCCATGCAGATTAGTTGCCCCTCCCTTCGGAAACTGTTAAACACAGCCTCTGAGCCTGCCTTACAAGAGAAAGGAGTGGGTAGTGTTATATGGGCAGGGTAAGTACTGTGAAGCTAAAATCTTGTAATGATGAGGAGCACAGAATAAATACCACTAGAGGCATGGGCTCTGTGTTATGATATGAACCATATGTATTATTAAGGTACCTTTATTGGGGAACTCAGCATCTCAAATGGCCCCTTGCACTGGACCTGTCCTGAAGATCTTACTGCACTGCAATATTTGCTGCTCTCTTCTTCTTTCTCATGTTAATTCCATCAAGAGGGCCCCACTTTATGGTTCTTTTCCTTCCAAAGTGCACTGTTCAATGCCGTACCCTATAACACACCACATGGTAACAGGTGGAGATCTTTAAGAGCAAGTTGGACAGACTTCTGTAGTTAATGCTTGGTCCTGCCTTGAGTGCAAGGGATTGGACTAGAAGATATCACAAGGTCCCTTCCAGTCCTACCATTCTATGATTCTATGTCTCAGGCACATCATTGGGGGAGGCAAGAGGGGCGAACGTTCTGGTCCCCGTGACTCCGCAGTCCCCTCCCACTGCCACACTGCTCCCCACCCTCACCAGCTACCTTTGATGGCAAGCGGGGGGGGGGGGGAGCATGGGGCCCAGACTTTGGGCTGGTCTGTCCCACCTCCAGAGAGGAACAGCCAGTCAAGGGGCTGGGTGAGGAAGCTGGGACCAGCCTCTGGGCTGGCCCACCCAGCCCGTGGAGACTGAGCAGCCAGCCTAGGGGAGGGGTCGGAGCGTGTGCTCTAGCCTCTGGACCAGCCTGCCCCACCCCACCCCCCAGTGCCTTATTATATGACATCACTTCTTCTTTAGTTGGCCTGTCTATTTCCTGAAGTCTTGATTTGTTGGACTCCCTTACCCACATGTTTGTCAGGATTGCACTTTCCAGGACCAAACCACTCCCTCATTCTTTCATTTACAGGTGTTACGTCGAGCACGGTTCTAACACATATAGTCCTTGTATGGGCCTTTTTCTTCAGCCCACTTGTCTGTCACAACCAGTGGATTTCTGTGGAACAGATCATTCATACATTTCATCTCTGTTGCCAAACACAGCACCATACACAAAACTGGACAGACCCCTGTTTTATAGATCTTCCCCTTTAATCTTACTGGTATTCTGTCATGTACTTATCCTTCTCTCATTTGCCATTTCACCAGGTGTGTGATGGGTTTGACTGTACCAAAGTTCATTATTTTTAAGTCACATTGTGCCTTTGATGTTTCTGCACTTAAAATTTGTTCAAAATACCTTTCCACTGATGCTTTGATTATTAGTAGTCATTGCCATACCATCTTTGATGAACCTCTCTTCCATTATAGCTTTGCTACTTCAGTCTTATGCTTTCTTTAATTTGATTGCTTCTTTTCCACTTCCTTTGTCCCAAGTCTTAAAGTTCCTCAAAGACTACTGAATTCACTTTTACAGCTACATTCCTAACAATTTTTCACATCCATGTATTCCTCCAAATCTTGTTTGTTCCTGTATTTATGCCAGATTTAAACTTTTTTTGCTTATCTTCTATTACTGCTTACACATCGTCACTCCACAACCTATCTTTTTGAAGAAAGGTTTTCCCTTGTGATTAACTCACAGCTTCTTAGCTCTTTCCAATAGATTTGTCACCATCAAATCCCAAAACGTATCCACTCCTTCCACAAGGCACCTGCTTCCTTGTTTCTATAACCAACTCTGCAAAGTCCTTCATAATCTTGCTCTGTAGCAGGGGTCTCAAACATGCAGCCCCTAAGGGTATTTCCTGCAGCCCTCAAGGACACTGTTGTTACCAGTATTTGCAATACAGTTGTATGAAAAGGTTTCCATGGTGCAGCCCTTGGGCTAATACATTAGTTCTTATGCGGCCAGCTCTCTACAGCTGTGTTCACACACAGGGGGTTATTTCGATACGGTTGTTTCGAAACAACCGTATCGAAATAACACCTTATTTGGAAATAACTTAATTCGAATTAACAGTTTGTTAATTCGAATTAAGAAAAAAAGCTCAAAGTGAAACATCAGGTTCAGGCAACAGTTATTTTGAAACAAGTCACCGTTGTTTCAAAACAACACGTTTGCACGGCGTTGTTTCGAAACAATCATTTCGAAACAACGTTGTTTCATCCCCGCATGGGGTTTAACATGTTTTGAAACAACGCCGTTGTTTCGAAACAACGGGAACCATTGTTTTGAAACAATCGTGCGTCGTGTGAACAGGGTATTTCTTATTTCGAAACAACCTCTGTTGTTTCGAAATAAGAGTGCTGTGTGAACACAGCCTACTAGTCTTCATGCGGCCTTCATGGTGATTTAAGTTTGAGACCCCTGCTCTGTAGTTTATGCCACCTTATCTTCAGTGCAACATTCTCTGATTTTCTCTGTATCTTCATTCTAAGAAACATATGTAAGAGGAGTGGTTTATATGGACTAGCAAGACTCTGTTCTGCAATCCCCTTGTAGTCCTGAATCTTTTCTTTTTCACCAGGAAACAAGGGAATCAACAATCTGCCTTCTAGGCCTTCCACTCTGGTAAGTAGTAGATGTTCAGCTTTTTTCAAAAAGAATTTATTAGATACATATGCTGCAATTTCTCCCCTTTTTCTTGGATTTGTTAAGGATGAAGATGTTTCCCTATCATATTTTGATGACTTTGAATTCCTTTTCTGTTTCTATTTGTATTGGATTGTTCCTAGCAATCTCAGGTAATTGTACTATTGAATTACAATTGATCTGGCTCTGTCTTTCCCCTGTCTCATTTAATGTCTGCTTTGAAACAGAAGCAGATTGATATGTTTAAATAATATTACACAGGCCACAAATGGCTGGGCTTCTCTGTTAAATGCTTTACAATAGTCTAGTGAATGAAGCATTTATCATCATAGACAGCAGCCACAATGGGTTTTATGTTTATGGTCTTGATGCAAACCTCACTGAGGTCAGTGTGCATTTTTCTATTTACTTAAATGGGTTTTGGAGCTGGCCCTAAGGCCTCAACTCTGCCCTGAGCTTAATCAGTGCAGTTCACCTTGGTCACATTCGGAGGGTCCATCCAGCTGAGGGTAGAACTGGGTTCAGTCGGATTAAGCCCAAATGTTGTAGTTTTGGCTTCTAGCCCTGCCCCTGCCCCATACTCCCACTGTGTGTGATCTTGGGCAAAGCTTTAAGCTCTGTGTCTCAGTGCCTCCATCAGTAAAATGGGACCAACATTGCCTTTCTTTCCAAGGTGCTGTAAGGCTCAGGTCATTAAGGTATCTGAAGTCCTTCTCCATCCCAGAATTGCAGGTGCTATGTGTAAGCAGGTATGTCTACACGGTAACTGTTATTTCAGAATAACCCATTTCAAAATAACTCATTTTGAAATAAAATCCTTATTTCGAAATAAGTTAATTTGAATTAACAGTCTGTTAATTCGAATTGGAAGCCCTTCAGATCGAAATAGCATTCCCTTGTGTGGACATGCTATTTCAATTTTAGGAGACGGGCTGCATGGGAGGTGTGGCAACATGGCTGGCTCACTGGGACATGTTGGTGGCCATGCTGCCAGCCTGGTTGCCAGCCAATCACCTAAAAGCATGAACTGGCCACCCCTCCCTGTCCATTGCGACTCCTAGGAGGTTTCAAGCGCGATGGCTATGGATGCTTCCCAGCTCCCATGCCATTCTCGAGCACTTGGTTGACCCACTGCTAGCCTGCAGGGTGCTGCCCTGCTGTGGGACACACTCTTCCTGAGACCGATGCGCCATCGTCTCCGCGGCCCTCACAGCACTGATAGCTTCCTGTGCCCTTCTGTGCCACAGCCCAGCTGTGGGAGCAGGTTCTCCAGGGAACCTGGAGCAACAAGTCCTGGATAACGAACCTCTAGGTTAGCGGGGAGACCTTCACCCACCTCATTGCCGAGTTCACCCCAGTCCTGCACCGAAGGGACACGGCAGTGAGGGCAGGCATCTCTGTGGACAAGAGCATGGCCATCGCTCTCTGGAAAATGGCCACTCCCGAGTCCCACAGGTCCGTTGCCCGTGTCTTCAGCATCAGGACGTCCACCGTCGGGGAAGTGCTACTGCAGGTCGCCCACGCCATCAGTACGGTCCTGCTGCCACGCCTTGTCACCCTGGGAGCACTGCAGGACATCATCGCCAGTCTCGCTGCCCTGGGCTTTCCAAGTGGGGGGATACTCAATGGCACCTACATTGCCATGCGAACCCCACCACACCGCCTGCTCCTCCATTCTGCCCTGCCAGCCCCCACCCAACTCACCCATACCCTGACCCTAACCCAATAAAGCACACAATAAACGCTCAATGTGGGTGAACTGTGTTTATTAAACAAGCAAGGGGGTATGGGAAGGCGGAACTGGGGAGACAGGAAAGGGTCAAGTGGGGGCTTCAGACTGGGTGCACAGGCATGTGGAGTGGGGGGCTTCAAACTGGGTGCACAGGCATGTGGGGTGGGGGGCTTTGAACTGGGTGCACAGGCATGTGGGGTGGGGGCATCGAACTGGGGCAGGGGATGTGGGGGGGGGTTTCGAACTGGGACAGGGGATGTGGGGTGGGGGCACAGAACTGGGACAGAGGATGTGGGGTGGTGTTTTGGGGACAACTGGGGGTGCATATTAGGGGGGAGCCGCCCCTGGGGCAGGGCCCACAGCCCCACGGCCTTCTCCGAGGCCACCCCGAGTCTAGGGGTGCTGGCAACGAGGGGCAGCTGGGTCCTTGGTAGGGACAAGGTCCGTCCCCTCAAGGCGATCCCCAATCTGCTGGACCACAGCCTGCAGATTTTCCAGGGCCATTCCCTGCCGGTTGATGGCAGCCACCTGGCACTCGAGGGCACTCGCCTGGCAGTCAAGGGAGGTCACCTGGCAGTTGAGGACAGTTGCCTGCTGTTCTAGCGTTGCTGCTTGCCACTCCAGGGCAGCCACAACACATTCTTCTGCGTTGGCGGCACGCTGGAGCTGCCGGATAGTGGCAAGCTGGCGGCTGGCCTGCTCGGTGCGACATGCCCGGGTTGCCTCAGTTGCTTGCTGGCTGCTCTCCAGCAGGCGGGCCAGGATATCGTCCCGGCTCAAGTGGGCTCTTCTCCTGGGCCGTGCGGTGCTCGGCAGGCTCAGAGCAGAAGGCCGGCGCGTGGGTGGATGAGCTGCAGGGCAGAAGGGAGAACAGTTAAGTGTCAGCCTATTGGCCTTGGTGGTGTGTGCAGCCTGTGAGCTGCAAACCCCCGCCCTGACTGCCAACAGGTTTCCCAGTTGTGTGCTGTGTACACTGCACTCAGGGAGCACGTGGCCTCATGGCCCACAGTACTGAGCTGCCCTTGGCAGCATGTGGCCCAGGCAGTCTCCCAAGGCCATGTGACAGCAATGCTGGCTGCAGGCTCTCTGCCCTGCATGCTGCCATGCCTGCCTATTGCCCCCCTGTGCTGAGGGACCCCCATCCTTCTTAGGCATGGGACACTGGCTCCACATGCCCTCTGCAAACTACATCCATGGGGGAGCCTGCGCACCCCGCCACCCGGGCCCGAGGCTCACTGTCCCAGGGCCATGCCACACTCGGGACCCGGTCCCTTCACTCCTGGGCCTCCCTGTCTGGGGGGGGAGGGCAGATACTCACCGACTGTGACACCTGATGTCTGGCGTGATGTCCCCTCATCGGTGGCTGCCTCCTCCTCCTCGGCTTCCTCCTCCGGGCTGGTGGGCTGGGGTTCCTCCTTTGGCAGGAGCTCCAGGCTCAGTGGAGGAGCCAAGCAGGGCCGGCTAGTCTCCCCCCCTTGAGGGGTTCCTCATGCTCCAAGGTCCTCTCCAGTTCCAGCGATGTCGGGGTGGCACGCAGCTCACTGGAGTCCTGGATGTGTTGTGGTGGGGCCCCCAGCTCCTGACTGAGGAACACATCCAGCTCCTCATAGAATGGGCAGCTGGTGGCAGCTGCTGCGCCGTGGAGGAGCCTGGCGTCCCGTACCTGGGCATAGTCCTGGTGCAGGCCCTTGACCTTTGAGTGCACCTGCTCAGTGGTGCGCTCAAAACCCTCCTGCACCAGGGCCTGGCGATGTCTGCATACACATTGATGTTCTGGTGGCGCGCCTGGAACTGTGCCCTGATGTCCTCAGTGGACCAGATCCTGATAAGGGCAAGGGTCTCCTCTGCAGTCAAAACGGACTCCAGCGTCGACCCACTGTGCAAGTGCCCCTGCCAGTGTCTGCCATCCTCGCTGGGCTGACGCTGAGGCTGGCAGCACGAGGGAGCATGCAGCAGGGCACTTCCTGCCCCTGGGCATGCTGGGAGCAGGAAGATCACCTGAAGCCACAATCGAAATAGCGTTGTTTCAAAACAATGGGTCCAAAGACCCGTTGTTTCAAAACAATGGGGATCCAGGACCCGTTGTTTCCAAACAGCCATTCAGACGCATTGTTTCTAAACAACGTGTCTGAACCCCGTTGTTTCGAAACAGTTGTTTTGAAACAACCGCTATTTCGCTATCAAAGGAGGTTTAACTGTTTCGAAACAATGCCCGTTGTTTTGAAACAATGGGTCCCGTTGTTTTGAAACAACGGTACATCATGTGGACATGAGAATTTTTATTTTGAAACAATGGGTGTTGTTTTGAAATAAAATTCTCGTCTGAACACAGCCAGCAGGGGAATGGGACTGCTATTCTGGCGACCTTCCTGGTTTGCATACCACCCTGGTGAAGGTGGCTAGCAAAAGAATCTGAGTCATTGCTCTCACTCCCTTTAGTCAGAGGCCTGATTGATTTTGATAGCTCTCCTCCCACGCTCCTGTGCAGCAGGGTCCCTGTAACCCCAACAAGACTGGCCCAAAAATTCCTAGGGGGACTCAACCACCAATCTTGTTGGGGTCGCTCAGCGCAGGGGGTAGGGTGACCCTCCCCAGAGTGCTGACTGCAGTGGGCAGTTCCCTGCCCCACTAATCATTGGATACAGTTTAAAGCAATACAAGTTATTAAACAGCCATAAAAATCAAATAAAAATAAGAAAAGGGGAGAAAGGGTTAAAGGCAAATACCCAACATTGCACCTGACATTGGGACCACAGACAGCCTCTCTGGGGTGTCAGAGACCTTCATAGTCTGCTTTCCACATGTCACAGGCCCCTTCCCAGGTCCTGGCTGTGCTGCAGAGATGCAGAGTCAGACACTTTCTCTGGCACTGGTCACACATCCTCACATTCTAGTGGGCAGGGTCCATCTCCCCTGTATCAGTCCCCTTATTGGGGTCACAGCCCTTCTGAGGCTGGCCTGCAAGGCCGCGGCACTGGTGGGGTCTCCCTGCATCAAGCCCTGCCTGTGTCCCCATCGTTCTCCTCAACTGCCCACCACACCGACTCCAGACAGCTCCAGCCCCAGTCTGCCTCAGCACGGCTGTGCTCAGCAATCTGGGGGTGCTCCCCAGACCCCTCTTGTCCACTGCTGTGGGTCTGCTCTGTTCAGTTCAGCTCAGCTCAGCTCTGTTTCCCAGGCTTCTCCTCTGGCCTCTTGCACCCAGCTCCAGATAGCTCCAACCCCAAGCCCGCTGGGCTCCCTGGGCTCCTTTTTTGGCCTCCTACACTCAGCTCCAGCTGGCTCCTGCCCCAGCCCCAGCTTTATTCTCTGGCTGTGCCTCTGGTTTCACTGCTGTGGGTCAGCTCAGGTCAACTCAACTCCTGGCCTGGCTTCTCTGGCCTCCCAGCTGCTGGCTGCTTTATCCTTAACTCAGCCCCACTCCCTGCCCACTCACGCGTGTCCCACCGGCAATCCCAGCTCACACCAGGAGGAGGAGCACCCTCCTGTCTCCTGCACTGGCCTGTCCTCCCCCTCAATCAGACTGTTCTGGAACATGGGCCTCTCCCCACTGGCCCTGGAGACCATCCACTTCAGGGTCCTGCGTCCCTAAGATGCACTAAGTGGCTAACAGTCCCCTTATATATGGAAGGGCCAGGTAGTATTAGCAATAAGCCAAAACTGGATCTCTGACCTAGCTGGTTATAACTTGCCTCTAGCAAGTCTCAGACCAAAAGACTGAGAGACTGCAACAATGCCTCAAGTGCCAGATCCCCGCACAGCCCAAGTATAGCTGCTCTGGCATGCCTTCGCCACACCACCGGACCAGGACTGGGCACCTTGGTGGCTTAGGCATGGAAGTGGAGAGCTCTTACTTGTACATCAGTGAGTCCACACCAGGCTAAAGTCAGGAGAGACTTAAAGCTCTTATTATCTCTCTGCCTATTTGGTGATTGATGTTAAAAATGAAATTGGTGTTCCCATTGGAAACGTAGCCAAATTGCACCATCACTTGCCTCCTGTATTGGAAGTCACAACATCACGAAGCCAGCAAGAAACAGCCATGCTGCGTTCACCATTATTAACCCTAGGCACTGCACGGAGTAGTGTAACAACAGTACCCTTTGCAGTCAGTGTACTGAAGCTGTTTAATAACCAAGGTAAATTTGTCACTGATTTCTTCCCTGCCACAAGGCCATAGCTCCTGTTCTGTATGTCCAGGAGGAGGTGGGATGAGAACCATGTACAGCGGACAGATGGCTACACAGCCAGCTCAGTTATCCAAGTAAGTTAGGTAAATCACAGCATAACAGGCACTCGTCTTGAGGTAGGAGTGGAGCTGAGGCCGTGTTGGAAAAATGAATTTCAAAAGGATAGCCGTGATAGTCTAGTCCAGTAAAAAAACAACAAGGAGTTGTGTAGCACTTTAAGACTAACAGATTTATTTTTTTACACCCCCTTGCATTTAGTTTCATTCCTTTCTGTAAGTTCACCCATCTTCGAAGCATCTGAGGAAGTGGGATCTTCGCCCACGAAAGCTCATGCAAAAAATAAATCTGTTAGTCTTAAAGTGCTACACAACTCCTTGTTTTTTTACTGGAAAAATGAAGGCTGCTGGGCAGTTACATTGAAAAGGGTGTTGCACACAGGCTGTATTATTACTGCACTTTCAACTGTGAGAACAAAATGTTTGGGAGATGCTAATGACACCAGGAGGAACAGCAGCACTTTGATTGGCTAGTAATTGTTCTAATTGTTTTCCACTAGAGCTGACATGAATATAACATAATTGGCCTGATTATTTGTCAGCAATGAACACAGAAAGAAAACAATGCCAGTAAACAACAGTAGATTTCTCTTGGGGCTTAACTTAAAGCTAGGCAAGGGCAAAGTATCTCTTCAGAGGCAGGACCAATAACCTGCTTTTAGGCTGGAGTGTTACAAAGACACTTTGGATTAAAAGGAGATTTATGCACCCAGGGCTTTACTGTCAGAGAATAATAGAAAATTAGAGTTGGAATGGATACTCCAACCTGCTGCTCAAAACAGGAACAGCCCCCAACTAAATCATCCCACCCAGGGCTTTGTCAAGCCCAGCATTAAAAACTTCTAAGGTTGGAGAGTCCACAACTACTCTAGATAACCTGTTCCAGCGCTTCACCGTCCTCCTGGTGAAAAAGGTTTTCCTAATATCCATCCTAGATCTCACCCACTGCAACTTGAGACCATTGCTCCTAGTTCTGTTGTCTGCTGCCACTAAGAACAGCTTAGCTCCATTTTCCCTGGAACCTTTCTTCAGAGAGTTAAAGGCAGCTATCAAATCCCTCCTCACTCTTCTCTTCTGCAGACGGTTGCTAATGTTGCCCAACATTTTTCAACAAAAGAATGTTTTGTTCTCTGAAGACTGCATGGACACTGTTTGAATCAAAATAACTTGTTTGATTTGCTAAAACAGACTATCCTATGAATCAGCCTTCTCTGCATGTTTCCATTTCATGCATCTGACAAAGTGGGATTCTACCCAAGAAAGCTCAAGTACTCAATGAATTGGTTTGTCCTTAGAAGTACTACAGGACTCTTTGTTTGTTTTCCACACAACCATTCAGGCTGAAATTTTCCATTTCCATTTCCAGCCAAATACCTGCCCGAGGCTGATCTTTTTGTTTGTTTGTTTTATTGGGGAGGGGGCTTGTTTGTTTGTTTTTGGAAAGTTTCAGAACAAATGGTTCAGTCATTTCCAAGAATGGGGTTAAGGAAAACATTTTGCCCATGTCACAACTTTCTTATAACTGAGATTGGGACAAGGACGCCACAGCGGAAGCTGGCAGTGAGAGAATGTGTGGGCATGACTAAGATCAGATGAGATAGTTTGGCGGGGGGGGGGGCTGGGAGTGGGACTAGTTAGGCAAGGAGACTGGGATGAGGATCCTGGGACTCAAACAGAGCTCTGAGGCGGAACTGGGATTACCTGTTCAAGAAAATTGGGAAAAGGAGCCAGGAGGCGGGGAAGACTAGAGTGATGGGTAGCAGATGCAGGGCTGGGACAGGTTGGCTGGCACAGAGCAGAAGAGGCTAGTCTTGGGCAGGGAGAAGAGGGACAGAAGGGTGCATGATAACAGACAACCTGAATCTGGAATAGAACCCAATATGCTGAGTCTCATGATTCCTTTGTTCGCAGCAAATTCTTCTGAAATCCACGGGCAAAGCATGTCTCCCATCCTCCTGTAGTCACCACACAGAGGATGACAACCTACTGCTGCCATCTGTCAGTTCAAAATGGCTGTGATAGCTACAGCACAAGGATTACAGTGAAATTCCCAGAGGAGCACTCTATACAAAGGAAATTTCCTCCTATGGAAGATGATGAATGTTTTGCCAGTAGAAAGGGTTACTCTTTGCATTTGATTTAGGATTTTTTAAACACACCTATGTCTTTTTCTGCTCAATACTCAGCACCCACAGCAGTTTCAGTTTTTCCACTCATCTGGCCTCAGCACTAGCAAGCTATGAGCATGTCACACTAGGACAGACAATGGATACCAAGCCGGCCAACCCACTAACAGACAAAGCTGTTATTATAGTGGGCAATAATGTGCCTCAGCCACAAAAGGAAACAGAGCGTTGGGCTCCTTGGATGGCCGGTGATAGCTGCATATGCTGTCCTGGGCTAACTGAAAACATGTGGGCAAGAACCGTCAGCTGGCTTATAGCTATAGCAATGGTTAACTCCTGAAATCTCAACGTCTTTTCTTTCCTTACCTCACTTGTCCCTTGACTAAAGCAATTAAAATCTTAACTAAATATTTGCCAAGATGCTTGTTTTTTTTAATGCATTTTTTTTCTCTTCACTTGTGCTGATGAATTTTCCTTTTGAGGATGTCATTGATCTCTGAAGATTTCCTTTCTCTCTTAGAGATTCCACTTGCCATTACATCATGGGGTAATGAGTTATCGAGGGAGTCCTATCCTTGCTTGTCCAAATCCCAAACAGTAGGCCCTTGCTAAATGCATTATGCCCCCATGCATACCCTGGAGTTCATAGATGAAGCGCAGTGGCTTCTTGCTGTTTCTCAGCAAAGATTCAAAGACAAAGTCCCTAGTGAGGTTTTGACTTGCTTAAGACTTTTACAAACTAGATGCCTGGTTCTGCGCCCATTTTAGCAAGCAGCAGTTTGGTTACTGGCTTCAAAGGAAGTAGGAACAGACCCTGAACAGAACATTTTTTAGTAAACTATGATGTCTTGTGAAACAGAATTAAAACTACTTTTGTCAAATGACAATGTGAATTTTGTAATGCAGCATCTTTGCTTTTAATTATGATTGTTCATTTAAGCCCCCGATTGTGCTTCTGTTAATGGCAATGGCAAAAACACTCTCTGACTTCAAAGGCGTAGAATGAGGTCCTCGAAATTCATGACTTTTCATTCAATACAGTTGGAGGACACTTTACTGGTGTGCCAAGCTGGACAAGGTAAAAGTCTGCCATCTACCAATACAAATGATTGACATTCCAGAAATGTTGCTGAGTACCCTACTCCTACAGATAGACCCAATAGATTTACACACATCCAGCTGCACACATCTCTGCTATCCACAAATACATGTGTCCTGTACATGCTGCACTCTTATCCATACTCCACACACACACACACACACACTGTGATGGATTTGCAAAGCAGGGGGCCCTCAAAGCCCATCAGCCCTTGCCCCACTCTACAGCCCTTTCCTCCTGGCTAAGAAGGGATTATATTTCCCAGCTTCCCTCCCCACTGCACGTCCCCCTATGCCAGTTTTGTAAGGAGAAAGATCCTGAACAGGAAATGGCCATGTCCTGACAGCAAGAGCTGCATTGCCATACAGCACTGGAGAGACACCCCAGAACTGTGGACAGAGCCATGTGGAACAGGCTGTAAGTATTAGACATTACAGGTCTGTCTGGAGCTGACTGGGGAGTATCAGTGGCTGGGCATGAGCATCACTAACCGAGCCTGGCCTGGAAACCTGCACGGTCCTTATTGCTTAAATAAATACTGACTTGGAGAAGGCTCCTTAGGCATGAGACCGACTCAGCAGGTCTCACCCAGGGATTCAAAGAGGAACTACTAATGCTTATTTTGCACTGTCCCGGTTTATGCCTCTGTACCAAGGGTATCTGCACCCTTTCCGTTCCCCACCAGCCCTAGAAAAATATCCTTTTCCTTTGTCCTGTGTACAAGTGGTTATTGGGCCCCACCAGAGCTAGCCTTCCAAGGCCTAGTAGTTTAAGCAGCTGCAGTTCTTGCCTCCAAAACACAGTATACCAGGCATGATACCTGAACCCTAGAGGTTTGAGGTCCAGAGTTCCCCCAATTATTACAACCCCCAACACAAATTGATAGCCAACATACCACACACAAAGCCCTAAACACATGCAACACTGTGTCAATAGCAGGCTATGCAAGTGCTACCAAAACACAAAAAGCAAGCAAGCTGGTGGGAGATGATGGATCTCTGAGCTAAAGATTTTTATTTTCAATTAGTTGTATTCAGCCTGATTCTGATCTCACTGACACCGGTTATACACTGGAGTAAGTCCCCTGGCTGTAATGGCATCACTTTGATTTTACACTTGAGTTTGCCTAACTGTGGGTTATTTGTGTGAGCACAGTTCTGCAATGCCAGCTTGAGTTTAAATCATGGCCTTTTGTGCTGAGAAAAAGGACATACCTACTGCAAGTGTTATGCAAGCCCATCATACTAAAGCAGTGCCTAGGATGGTCTGGGGCCCTAGCACAGCATATGTAAGGGGGACTTTGGAACGCCCAATGAAAAGTAAAAACAACGAGAGTCCTGAGGCACCTTAAACACTAACAAACTTCTTCAGGCATAAGCTTTTGTGGTTTCCAGCCTACTTCATCAGATGCATGAAGTGGAAACTACAGTTGAGAGGTTTATATACACATGCCAGGATGGAGGAGGGCACATGTTAGCAAAGTCAATTCAGCTAGGGCAGGTGGAGCCCATTCACACAAGCATGTGTATATATACCTCTCAACTGTAGTTTCCATTTCACGCATCTGGCAAAGTGGGTTGAAGCTCACGAAAGCTTTGCCTGAAGAAATTTGTTAGTCTTTAAGTTGCCACGGGACTCTCATTGTTTTTGCTATACACAAACTAACATGGCCACCCCTCTGGAAATGAATAGTAAGTAAATTTCATGGGGGGGTAGATGAAACTCAAAAGGTTTAGCTAAGCATCCAGACGGTCATACGCTCACCTCAAGCTCGCTGCCCTGGAAATGGGACCAGTTAAAGTTAATAGAATTTCTGGCCAACAGCCCAGTTTGTCAAGTCCCTTGGCCTCATCCTTCTTTCATGTCACTGACACTCACTAGTAACGCCACCAAAAGTCACTGGAGAATCCAGCGGTCTGCTGTCCATCCGCCTCCTCGGGGACTCTGAAAGCAGAAGAATGTGAGCGTCTGGGTCACACTGTAGCACTATGCCGCTGCTTTCCATGCAGGGCCCAACAGTCTGTTTTCCGATCATAGGGGAAACACCTGCATGTCTCCAGCTAGAGATACCAGTAGCAGGGGGTGAGGGCTGGGAGAAGAAATTACAGGAGCTGCCCTGCTACTCAACCACAAGCAAACTTCCCCCCCTCTCTCCACCGCACACATCCCAACAGCTGTGGGCAATGGAGGAAGGTCTCACTCTGAAACTATGAGAACCCAGAGATCAGGCAGAGCAGAAAGAAGCTATGCTGTGCCGAGTTCCAGAAGAGTAGCCATGTTAGTCTGCATATAACAAAAACAAAAAACATCCTGTGGCATCTTAAAGCCTAACGAATTTATTTGGGCATAAGCTTTAGTGGGCTGTAACCCACTTCATCAGATGCCTATTCATCAGTTAGGAGGTATATAGACACTTGCAAGAGTGAGAAACATTTTTATAATGGGGATGGCAAGTGCTAACAGAGTCAGTTCAGTTAGGGTAGATGAGGCCCATTCACAACAGCTGATCAGCGGGTGAGAATCTGTGAACAGGGACAATTACTTTATATAATGTGCTAACCATTCCAAGTCCCTATTCAGAGCCAGTCTGAGTGTGTCACATTAACAGATGAGTTCTAACTCTGCAGTGTCATGCTGAAGTCTGGTTTTGAACGTCTTTTTTTTGAAGTATGGCAACTTTCAAGTCTGCTACTGAGTGTCCAGGGAAATTGAAGTGTTCTACTAGTTTATGGATGTTACCATTTTTTATATCAGATTTGTGTCCATTTATTCTTTTGCATGGGGCCAGTCCAGTTTGGCCAAGGTATATAGCAGAGGGGCATTGCTGGCACATCATGGCATATACCACATTAGTGGATGTGCAGGTTAATGAGTCCCTGATGGTGTGGTTGATGTGGCTGGGACCTGTGATGGTGTCAATGGAGTCGATATGCGGGCAGAGTGGGCAACGGAGTTTGTTGCAGGGATAAGGTCCTGGGTTAGTGCTTCTGTTGTATAGTGTGTAGTTGCTGGTGAGTATTTGCTTCAGTTTGGGGGCTGTCTGTAAGCAAGATTTGGCCTGCCTCCCAGGGCTAGAGAGAGTTTGGGATCATCTTCTAGGATAGGTCATAGATCCTTAATGACGTGCTGGAGAGATTTTAGCTGGGCACTGTAGATGGTGGCTAGCAGTGTTCTGTTGTTTTCTTTGTTGGGTCTGTCCCGTAGTAGGTAACTTCTGGGTACATGTCTAGCTCTGTCAACTTGTTTTTTCACTTCCCCAGATGAGTACTGTAGTTTTAAGAATGTTCGATAGAGACCCTGTAAGTGTTTGTCTCTGTCTGAGGGATCAGAGCAAGCAAATGCGGTTGTATCTTATGCCATGCTGGTTACAAGTAGGAAATATTTTGTTCACAGAGCCCCCCCCATTCTTTAATGGGCAACATGATCCCTTGATATAGTTTGCACAAGGTACCTGGTAGTCCACAGGAATGAAAGTCACTGTATACACAAAAGATATTTGTTCTATTACTGTTATTGTAGTTGATTGTTATCATGTCAAAACATGGTTTTCAATTCTCATGATTTTATCAAAAGAATCACAATATTTGCCATTTAACTTAAAGCTCCAGCTCCTAGAGACAAACAAGTAGAGAAGGCGCTCAGATTTTTTTTTTTAGGTAACCTATCCCCTGTGGATGGAAGAAAAGCTTTAAAACATGACCCAAATGCGTGCCAAAGGCTCAGAAACCAAAAAATACACCGCCACCCAGACCCACAAAACACATTTATTTATGCAGTGTTTTTATACTGATCTCCTGGCTTGGAGAGCATGACTCGTGACTTGTGAAGATTTGAAGACAGCAGTCCTGCCTCAGAGCTTGTATTATTCTCCATCCCTCTGTGAATGCAACCAAGCCTTAAAAACCAAAGAGCTGGCAAAGAAAAAATCTCAAGAACAGAAGTGAATATAGCAGCTGTTAAACTTTAACTTTATTTTTCTTTTGATTGAAAAAAAGAGAGAGAAAAGTTACAAAAGTACTAAAGAAAGGCAACAATTCCATCAAGAACTCTCTCCTCTCCATTCTCACCTCTGGAATATCATATGGGACGGCAGCACTTGGCACCTGCTAGGGCCAATAAAAACATGTTGCCTCTGCAATCAGCAAGGCGCATTTCAGGATCTGATTCCAGTAGCATTGACTAAAGCCTTAGAGTAGGAGGAATCCTACCCTCACCCAACTGAGGGACACAATGGCAGTTTGAAGCTCACATCTAATTTTCAGAAAAGGGAGCCAGGATATAGCTGCCCTCATCTTTAATACAGAAGTGCAGCCCCAAAAGTTGACAGCTATCATCATGCAAGGAGCCAGCTTTATCCAGCAGTAGTTAAAGGTCATATGTATCATTAAAATAGGGTACAAACAGAGCCCCCTGTGAAGGGAGGAAGATCAGCTAGGAGCAACATCTGTTTTGAAATGAGCAAACTCTACTGGTAGCCCCTAGAGCTTTCAGTCTCAACAGAAGCACCCAGAGAGTCAATCAAGACAATTCCATTTATTTAATTCTGGTGAAAGGGGCTTTAGCCACAGCCCTGACCTGCTCGAGTCACAGAGACAGGTACAGCAAGGGAAGCATCAAGACAAGATTCCCCCACTCCCTCTCTGGCCAATGTGCCCCAGCTCAGATCCGCAAGGAACAAAGGGAGTTCAGTCTCCTTGGTCATTCTGCTGAGGCTCCCAGGAAAGGGGCCCATTAATGCTGGTTGCCATGTGGGCCGTCCACAGAGCAAGAGACTGGGACCAACCAGTTCATTTTATATGGGGCAACAAAAAGCTCGCCACATGACAGCTTGTGAGAATCATAGAATCATAGGGTTGGAAGGGACCCCACAAGGTCATCTAGTCCAACCCCCTGCCAAAAAAAGCAGGACCACTCCCATTAGATCATCCCAGTCAGTGTTTTGTCCAGCTGGGACTTGAACACCTCCAGAGATGGAGATTCCACCACCTCCCTAGGCAACTTATTCCAATGCTTCACCACTCGCCTAGAATTTTTCAGAAACTCCCAATTCTTCTACTGTGCCCTTCATGCTCCAGAGAAGAAGAGAAAGTTATTGCAGCCCTGGAAAGATGCAGCTGGCCAAGGCTCTGAACACTCACTCAGAGCAGGGAGCATCTAGGGAACAGGGGCTTCTACACCAGACAGGCACAAAGAATCTGAGTGTCCTGAGCACAGACGCACCTCAGCTCAGCCATGTGAACCAAAGGTATCCCCATGTTAACTGCACTTGTGGGGTACAAACCACACAGCTATCCAGTAGGATCCCAAAATTGGTCTAAGTCTCACTGGTGACAAGACCTTCAGTGGTTCCCATGGCATGTGGTGTGCCTGTCCCAGGGAAGCTGCTGTGGTTGGAGACCTCCCTCAAACATGCACCAACCTTCATACCTTTGTTGAAATCACTTGTTCTGCTCGTGTGAACAGAATCAAGTGAGCTCGATATCCATCACAGCAAGGTTTGCAAGGCACTGGCAGAACATGGGCTCAACAGGATTCACAAAGAGCATGGTGGACTTTGCTGAAGGAGGTTGGTGTCACCAAACTCAGCTCTGCTAGCAGCATGTGGGTACTTGCTATCAACCTCTATAATGCCACTAGAGTGATGTCACGGCAGCACAGTCGGCACTGCCCAGTTGAATCATCGGTATCGACTGAATGGCAGTGGAGACCCATTAAATTGACCCAAAATCGACAGCTGGAAATCACTGCTACTAATCCACCCCCATCAAGAAGACTAACACTGCATCAACAGGAATATATTTCCCACTGGTGCAGTGAAGTGAAGACACCATGGTAAGTAGCCGTTATGAAGTTGATGGGAGATATGCAAGCTGTTCTATGTAGATTGCATACTTCCCATTGATCGTTGCCAAATTTTGCAGCAGTGTAGACATAATCTAAGGTAGACATAGCCCCTATGGAAAGGGGCTCCAAGGATGTCCATCTCCACTAGGTGTTTCACTCTACCCCTATAGCTTGAGGACTAGGAGCGGATGTTTCAGGGTACCCATGGATGACTGACTATAGATCTTCCATTTCCCACAGCAAAAACCAGCAGAGGATGGGGTGCTTTCTGCCTGACCCACTGGGTTTAACCATTTGTTAGATTAGACCAATGCTCCAACAGTAGAATCATCAGGAGAGGCACCTGCAAGCTCTACATTCACACTCCCCACCTCCAGTTGCCAGGACCCCTTAACTGCAACAGGGTTTAGAGTGTCATTTCAACAGTCTTGCCGAAGAGCTCCATTTACTTTTTAGGGCACCGAGGCAGCCTCTGACTCCAGAACTGTTTAACTTGGGACAATGGCTGGTCCTGAAGCAAGCCACTAGAAGGTTTTGGTGAGCATGTGTTAGCTACCTGCCTGGTCACCACTACTGACCTCTATGCAGTGATGTCTGCCAGCCCTCTAGGGCTAAACACACCAAGTATGTCCATGTGTCTGACACCACTTCCATGGCTCCACAGTTGCTTATGAAGCAGACTTGCTCATTTCACTCCAAATGATGTGAAACTTGGCCCTGGTGAAAATCTACCTGTTTCCACTGCCACACAGATTGCTATTGCAAAGATGTTCCCATGGTCCAGCCCTGCCAGGGGGACAAGCAATACAACAGTTCCTGAGGTTTCGGAGAAACTCCTTCAGTAGGCACATGATGGTTCTTCAACTGGAGCTACTGGGCTCCGTGGCTTCAAGGTGCTGAGAGAACGGAAGGCAAAGGTGGAGGGGTCGTACACCAAGTGGGACGGTGGGCGGCTCCCGTTGACGCTCTGTATGGAATAAGAGAAAAGGGAAAAGGAATTTGTCAGTGCTCAGAAATGCTGCAAGCAAAGAACTGGTTAGTAGGTATGTGCACTACTGCAGTGTTCCCCAACCAGTGTGCCATGGCACAGAGGTGTGCCACAGAATTTTTTAAAAAGCTACTCAAAAAGTTCTGGATTGGCTCATGAATATTCATTAGTTAATTCAGAAACTATGTGGTGGTGTGCTTCAAAATAACTAGCAGTATCAAGGCGTGCCACAGCAGAGACTAGATCAGGAACCACTGCACTGCTGCCCTCTCCTGGAGGGAATCATGTCTGCCCCAATGGGGCGGCATAAGCCCTACACCAAAGGTGAGCAAACTACAGTCAGCTTTTCATTAGGTCCTCCAGCTGGGCCTGGCTGGACCACTGCAGCCAGCCCCCACCTCCTGGCTCCTCCCCTCTCCCATGACATGGGCCCAGTGGTGTCCTGGCTTGAGTATGGTGACTGCTCCCCCCTCCAGGCGCTGCCCCCTCCCATCGTGTGCAGTGGTAGCTGTGCCTCTCTCATCATGTGGGCCCAGCAGTGGCGTCCGACCCTTCCCTCCAGTCCTCTTCCACCATGTGGGCCCGGAGGTGATGCCCTCACCACTGTCTGGCTGCCACCCCCCTCCTAGCTTCACCCCTCTCCAGCCCACCTAGAGGCAGTTATAGCCCTCATGCAAAAATGTTTGCCCACCCCTACCCTACCCCAAAAGCTAATGGCTATAGCAAAAGTGATAACAGTTATTTCCTCCCCTCCCCCCAGAAACCATGTCACTAGACTTGAGGCACCTAAATCCTTGTATGATTAGGAGTCATGGCTCCTGCCTGTACTTCAGTAATGCAGCAGTGAGAAATTAGCAAAGTCTGTATGGGGAAGCAACTAGACTCAGGGGGCTAGAACAATCAAGCAGCAACAAAGCATCACAGTTAGGGCCAACTGGACCTGCATTTAGGTCCTCAAGTGAGTGCTGGGTCTAAGAATCACCCCTCCCAACCCTGTAAAATCCCAGTCACTCTCTACACTTCACGTTATCACAAAATGCAAGTGGCTTCAGGTATTTCAGTCACTGTCTGTTAAAGACAGCCAAGAACCAAAGACTGGACTCTGACCCGCTGAAATGCTGGTGATCTGGATCTGGACCATGCACCCTCTTCCCATCTCTACCTTCTCCCTCTCTAATCTATTATCTAGTCTTTCTCATCTCTCTCTATTCTGTCATTTTTCTCAGTACATCTTCTCTCTCCAAATCCTCTCTCATCTATTTGTTCTCTCCAATCCCTTTCTGTTCTACCCCATCTACCTCTACATCTATTGTCTCTAATCTTTCCCTTCTCTAGTTCACCTCATCTTTTGCTCTCTCCTGTCTACCTCTCTAATCTATAAATTAGCTCAACTAGGTCATAAGAGGTGAAGAGTTAACTCTAACTAGGACTGCAGTTTGCATATGATGTACCTCTTGGATTTGCACTCTCTATCTGCAGGTTCCTCTGTATGCACCTGATTGTCAGAAGCTCTACATAACAGCAGCTCCCAAGGAAAATCACCTGGAGTGCTAGGTGCTCAGCATGTCTAATAATCATGCCCTCTCTAGATTTGAAACCTGGCATGGAGCCATTCAGCCTGTCATGCCTTCTGAGCTAAACAGAGCCTGCTGCCTCAGATGAGAATCACTGTGCGAGCTTCCCCAAGGAATCTATTCCACCTGGATGAACCAGGTTTAATAAATAGGAAAAAGATAACACCCCCAAGGTTTCAAAGACAGAAAGCTAGTTGCTGGTAACCAGTGGAGCCAGTCTTATCTCCAGAGCTAGGAGAGAGCTCATCCCACACAGCAAATGCAGTCCCAAAATAAACCATGCTACCTTCAAAGAAGGGTCAGGAGCTGGCTGGAGCTCACTTGGTCCCCTACAAAAGCCATGCCAGGCTCTGCAGCCTGGTTTGTAACATGACCCACATAGACATCTCCTCCCGCCCCCAGCATGGCAAGTTCAGGAGCCTAATAAAACCCTGCACTGAGACTTTATTGCATCACAGGCTGGGCATGCTGCTGCCTGGGAGACTTTGGAGTGCAGGATTGGGACCTGTGTATCAACCAACTCCACTGCTGGTCTTCACCCTCCTTATGGAGGTGCAGTCTCCCCCTTTCATCTCACTGTTGTCTCCAGTAAAGCTACATAAACTACCCAAAAAGACCACAAATACCTCCCCCCCAGCTCAGATCCCCATCCCACATTCCCACTGCTCTGCTCCCCCCTCCCACATTCTCTACTTCCACTCCTCCTTCGGCCTCCAACTGTCCCTCTCCCACTCTGACTTCTTCATTGCCCTCTGCAGACCTCCCTCCTGCTACCCTCTTCTCCTCCCTCCCAGCTAGCTAACTTGGCTGCCCTCTCGCTGCACCACTCTCTTTTCAGCCAAGCACCTTCTGCGATATAAAAATGCCTAGAAATCCTGCCCTCAGACTGTGTCCACAAGGCACACACATAGACAGACACCCACTGAGGACACCTGAATCCCCTCAAGCCTGCACTAAAGTACAGTGCCACGTTGTTTGTGAACAGCCCCAACTTTCCCTGTTTCCAACTTCATTGCAATTCTGCCTCATCCTGGCAAACCACAAAGGCTGTCTGCCTCTGAGCAAACAGCAATGGATCTATCCCCAGAGCATGACGCCATCTCCCCCCTTGACCAGGAGTATGTAGCCAACAACACCGCTAGGGGGCAGCAAAGACACTGGAACTGGGATAGTCAACTTGTGGTTTGCATTCCCTGCCCAGAATCCTCTTGGTCCTCTCCCTCCCATACTGCTTCCCCTGGTGTCAGTAGGAGTTTCGCTATGGACATCAAAGGGAGCATTGTGTGGCCAGAAGACAGAGCAGCCGTGGGCTACACCTTCCACCAGCGCTTCTCAACTACTGTGTTGGGGCATATTACTGTGCTGCCACACAGTGATAAGTGTGTTGCAGAGAGCTGGGGAGATGGCTGGATTTGGCCTGGGGGAGCTGGACTGGTGTGTCCTGTAGAGTCATGACACTCCATCAAGCATATCATGACCTGCAAAAGGTTGAGAACCATTGTGTTAGGCTACCACAGGCTACATTGTCCCTAAGGCTGATGGCTGGATGCATCAGGAGCTGGTTTCAAACTCCCTGCTATCTCCCCTCTGCATCCCCTAAAAACGATTGCCATTTCCCTGAATGCAAGCGTTACCACCCATGTTGGGGGGATGACCCTTTTGTTAAGCAATCAGGGCTTTTAGAAACAATTAGCAGCTCTTTTTTCCCCTCCCTGGGGAAAAAAAACCTGACCTTTGACACCTCAAGGTCATGTCTAACATGTGGCAGTCACCAGAGCAGGGGCCTCAGACTTTGATCCCCACTTCCCCCTTTTTGGTGGATTTTAATTAGTGATCAGCAGGGGGACACAGCCTTGGCCAGCAGACATTCTGGCCAGCTGAGGTGGCCAACAGGGTCCTTACACCTTAGAGATGGAAAAAAATCTGTATGATCATCCAACCGCTGCTGCATTTTCCCCAGTCTAGCATGGAAAGCAGAGACTGGAGGGAAGCAGGGCAGAAGGGAATCAGTATTTCTAGGCTCAATGCCCAACTTTACCACTAATTCACTGCATCACCAAGGGATGTTATTTATTTTAGAAGGTGACCCACACAAAAATGGGTGCTCCTGGTCTTTCATGCATGGTTGCCCCCTCCTCCACAAATCGAGGTGGTCCTACAGCTTGGAAGATGCCAAGGTTGTGCCTGGCATCAGCTCTGCCCAATGCTCCAGCCAGCAAATCATGCCCCGCTACCTTGGCCAGCCAGACAAGAAACAAGAGAAGCAGAGTGAAGAGCCTCTGCTCAACAGACACCTGCTGTGGAGTTATGTATAGTGTGTGCTCTGGTAGGACTTGGAGCTGGAGGGTAACGTAGCAACCCCTATTCAGTGCTAAGAAGGCAGAATAAATCAGCAGATTTGTCCCTCTCCTGAGCAAAGAAGCTGCCCATCAATGCTAAGAGGGAAAGGGAACAAAGAGATTGGCAGTGCCCTCCATTTTGAAATGCCAGCTGGGCTTAGCAGAGGTGTCTGAATGAGATGACTGCTGGCAGGTGACAAAGACTGAGACAATAAGAGAAAGAGCCTGGGAGAGGGGCCCAGAGGACATGTGAACAGCCACCCACAAAACTCATCACATCCTGGGCAGAAAGGAGCACTGAGGCAACTCTCTCAGACTCCAGGATCCACATGTGGGCAAAGTGGTCTTCATGTGGCTTGCCAAGGAACTCAACACGAGGAGCACAGCACAGAATGAGAGCAGAAGTAGAGATGCAAAAGCTGGAAAAAACATGGAGGGGGGGAGCAGTTTCACAGGATGCTGGGCAGCTCCAAATGCTGCTTCTAACTGATTCATTTCAACCCTGCCCTCCCCTTTTGTCCTATGTGTTTGTTGTGTCCATCTGCTGTTTCACATCACACTCCCTTGTAAGGAACTTGGGGCAGGGGCTGTCTTTTTATTATACATAAGTATAGCACCTTCCACAATGGGTCTCTATCCCCAATTCTGGCTGTTTGATCTGGGTTATAAAGATATAATAAAATAAGAGCAGCTAATGTTCCATTTATGTATGTCTCTCCTATAAGACAAAGGCACAGGAGAAGCTGTCCTGTACAAAACACTTCTCCGGCCACTGAAACTCGACCACCCCAGAGATGGAAGTTGGTTCCCAGCGCAGACACTCCCACACTCCCACACAGCTGAGGACAGGAAGTGAATACAGCATTCAAATGAAACCACAGTGGGGACAGAATGAGATTTCTCTACTTAAAACTTACTCAGGATGACGTATCCTTGCAGAAACTGCCCCTGGACCTTTTAAAACCTCAGCTGGTCAGGATCTATTTGACCCAAAAGCTGGCCTCCCCTGCAACCTCACCTCACCCCTTAGCACCATGGATTCAGTTCAGTGCAGATGGAAGAGCATCATTGATTGAATGGGCAGCACCACTTCCTGCAGAGCTGGGGTTTTCCTGGGAGTTCAGCCTTCCACTCTCAATTCTTCCAACCCTGACCTGACTCCCCCTGAATCTGCGAGGCCATGTGGAGGGGAAATGTGCAGTCATCTCACTCTAATGCTCAGAATAGTATGAAGTCCTACTCATCTGCACCCAGAAAGGCAAGCTGCCAGGTGGGAGAAAAGAGTCACTCTCTGGTGCTCCTTGGTGCCTTCACCTAGCCCAGGGAGCTTTCCTATCAGCCCCATTCCTCCCTCTGGTATCTAGCTGCTCATTGTGACCAAGGTGAGGTGAAATGGCTCTTGCTGATGAAGGAAATCCAAGTCACTCCTCTGATGGCAGGACTTTGCAGAGCTTGCTATAAACCTGTTTGGCAGCCCCTGCTGTGCAGTCATGACCCAATTCTTGAAGCGGTTCCTTGGAAGGCAAGCCTTCTGCCTTTGACGTTCCAGGGCAATGCCTCTGCTTGAATGGCGTTCTGGGCAGCTGGGAGGTTCACGCAGACCTCAGCCTAGCAGAGCTGCACGCTCATTGCAATCATTAAATGAGAGGGCAGTGGGGGGGGTGTCTAATGGGATAAGTAGTTTGTTTATGCAGCTAGAGAGCAGGCTGAGGTGCAATAATTCAGCTGCTGACAGAAAGGCACTCATTTGCTTCGACCCATGCTCATTCCAACATGCACCCATCCTTTTGCACACTTGCAAGACTACAAGCATGCTTGCTTATATGGCCATGCTCCTTTATACCAGGGGTCTCAAACTCAAATCACCATGAGGGCCGCATGAGGACTAGTACATTAGCCCGAGGGCTATATCACTGAAACATTTTCATACAATCATATGGCAAATATCAGTAATGATCGTGTCATCGCGGGCCACAGGAAATAGCTTTAGGGACCACATGCAGCCTGCAGGCAGCGTGTTTGAGACCCCTGCTTTATACATTTGCATGTTCACCTGCCAATTCACAGGTGCACACTCATTTCCATACATTCACATGTCCACACACACCCGTACCCAGATTACTCACCCTGTCGCCCCCCCCAACCATCCCCCACACTGGGATACACATGGCCTCCAAGGTCTGGACTTCCCTGCAGTGTTGCCCTGATTTGAGTTCCAGCCACACACAAAAGCCTTCACTTGACTGAGGCAGTGCTTTTAACGCCATTTGCCCCGCTTGGTTCGCAGTATCGGTGCCAGCTTTTGTGATTGCCAGCTGCTGACACAATCTCCCTGTACAGTATCCAGTTGCTCTGTGCAGCCGGGATGCTGCTCCACCATATGGCTAGGCTAACTCGAGAAGTGTCACTCAAGTGGAGATAATTCAAGTTACCTCTGCAGTGAAGACATAAGGTACATTTACTCAGTCATTTCCAGGGTGAATGGCAGCTCACATGGCTGTATCTGCACTAACCTTACTCTAGCTACCAAACTCAAATAGCGGAGAAAATGCTGTGGCCTGGTCATCAGTGTGGGCAATGTAAGTTACCTCATAATGTAACTTGGAGGGGGTCAAGAAGATTTGTGCAACCCGTACTGAAGACTACGCTGTGGTGGTGCCATCCCAGCTATTTTTAGCAAGCTAGAGAGCCCAGTTAGCAGGAGTTGCTGTTTTTATCCCCACCTAATGCACGCGCGGACGCGCACACACACACACACACACACACACACACACACACACACACACACAC
>ML682058.1:5383924-5395919 GCA_007922195.1 Podocnemis expansa
CACACACACACACACACACACACACACACACACACACACACACACACCCTTGCCCTTGTTCATACAGACTCACTCCAAAGACACTTGTTCAAACAGACTCCCATTCTTCCACATGAACCCTTGCAAATCGCTACTGTAACACCAGCCTGATACCAGCATTGTATAAATGCAATAATTATAAAATCCAGCTTGAAACACATTAACTAAAGATCTAAAGAAACTAACTAAAGGAAGTCTGGATGACAACCAGACCCAGGGGCCCCAAAGGCAGCCAGAGTCACCATGCAGATTAAAGGTTACAGAAGAAACCCACATTCCAAATGGGCAGCCGTGTTAGGCTAGTTCAGCAAAACAAAGAAAGAGTCCTATGGCACTTAGAGACTAACAACTTTTTTCATTGCACGGGCTTTCATGGGAGAAAATTCCACTTCAAAATGTCTGATGAAGTGGAATTTTCTGCCATGAAAGCTCATGCAATAAATGCAGCAAGAGTCCTGTAGCACCTTATAGACTAACAGATTTCTTCGAGCATAAGCTTTCGTGGGCTACACCACACTTTGTCAGATGTAGCCCACAAAAGCTTACGCTCGAAGAAATCTGTTAGTTTAAGGTGCCACAGCACTCTCGCTGTTTTTTGCTGTACACAGACTAACACAGCTACTCCTCTGGATAATTCATGCAATAAATAAATTTGTTAGTCTTTAAATGCCACAGGACTCCTTGTTTGTTTTGAAGAAATCTAGAATTTCTGAGCCCACCAGATTAGCAGCTCAGTGAAAGCAAAGGAATGAATAGCCATCCCACAAAGTTGCTTCCTGCTTGAACTGTACCTTAGACCAGCAGTTCTCAACTACTGTGTTGGGGCACATTACTGTGTCACCATACAGTGGTAAGTGTGTTGTGGAGAGCCAAGGAGATGGCTGGATTTGATCTGGGGCGAGTGGGATGGTGTGTCCTGTAGGGCAGTGGTTTTCAAACTTAGGGTAGAGACCCAGTACTGGGTCACAGACCCTCAGGCACTGGGTCACAGTGTCCCCTGTTGCTGCTGCCAAAAGACTGGATTGCATTGCTCAAAGATGTAATCATTGAGTTGCAGGCATAAATGATTTTTTTTAATTGGGTCCCTAGGAAAAAAGTTTGAAAACCACTGCTGCAGGTTTAAAACACACTGCCAAGTATGTCACACCCTGCAAAAGGCTGAGAACCACTGGCTTAGGCATGAATTAAGAATCATAGGAGAAGCTAAATGGGGAAGTGGTGGTGTTTAGGGCTCAGGACCACAAAGCTTAGCCCAATGAAGAGTTAAAACTTGAAGCTACCCAGGCAAACCCAAGGAAAGGAAAGGATGAAGACAGTGGTGAACTGCTGCTGTAGTGCCCTGCTGCAGGGTGCTGGGGTACAGATGCCATCTTTAGGATCTAATAGAAAACCAGGTCCTGACTACTTAATAACCTCCTGGTTTTAAGTCATAAGAGCCCTGGTTTCCCGGCCAAATTCAAACACAGGTTAATTTGAACAATCTGCCAGCCTACATTTCCTTTGCAGTTTCAGCTGGACACAGGAGTCTTTATCTTCTTGATCTACATGGCTGCAAAGTGTTATTACGCTCCACTAAACAGCTGCTCTGCTGCACACCAGAGGTGGCTGCCTCTTGGTCATCAGTGAAATGATCTCTTTGTAGGATGGTCCATCTGAAAAGCCCTCTGGGACATAAGGCACCATGTAAATGCTCATATGACCAATACCACCCCAATTGTGTGCAGAAAGGAACAAATCCACAGTGGAGTCCTGCAAAGGCAGGCCATGACTGTGCGTGGTGATCAGTCCTCATAAGTGGGCAGGACCAGACGTGTGCAGGAGGATGTTGCCCCACCCACAGCTTGCAGACAAGCCTGTGACAAAGGTGGGGAGAGTTGATGCTGCTTGAATCCAAACTGCAGGATTTGCAGGCAGGCACAGTGTTTTTAATGCCAGTTCCTTCTCTCCTTCCTGTCAACCCTGCAAGGCTGTCACAATACACAGGTGACCTTTCAACTTTGATGTATAACTCAAAATGTGGGAGAGGAATCCAGCAAATCACAGCACCTCTCCGTGCCTCAGTTTCCCATCTGTAAAAGACAGGGATAATCCTCACTCCACAAGGGTGCAGTAAGGACTAATCAAATAATGTCTGAGCCCTGTGATTTGTAGAAAGCTAGTTTCCTATCATTCACTCTCTTGCTTCAGGCACTTCACAAAATACAGATCCTCAGGCAGGGTAAACTGCTATAGCTCTATTAACTTCAATGGGACTCTCATGGTTTGCACCAGCTGAGGACTCAGAGCAGATCAAATATTCCTCTTTACAAACTCAAAACCCTTGCCTCCAAAATCTTTCCCCCACGCCCATACATACTTAGCTTAGCCTGAGATAATATCCAAAACACATCCCATGAAAGAACTTAACTTTAGGACCCTGGGTCTATGTAAACACATTTCCCTGCACTGGGGCTAGGAATGAAATCCCAGATCCAAACACTCTCTCGCTTGAGGGAATAGGGAATTCAGATCCAGAGCTGAAATCTGCAGCTGCAACCTGTCCCTAATGTTTATGAATATCTTGCTGACTTTTCCCACTCCTCACACCCTTCTGTGAAATTGTGGAAACCTCCAGGTCTTTTCCTCCCTCAGCTAAAAGCTGCCCAGCACCCATTTCATGTGGTACAGCAATGTTGCTAGGGCCACCTTGGCTTGTGAAGGTCATGTAAACACATCAGTGTCCTCATAGAAAAAAAAAATAACTGCCAAGTGTTTGCAAATGTGTTTGCAGAGTTGTCAGGTAGCAACTGGCAGCGCAACAAAGGTGCAATAAGACAATATGTGAACTTCTTTGGCAAAACCTTCAAAGAGGCCTAACAGATGCTTCATGCTCAGTTACCCATAACCGGGGAGAGCAAAAAATGTGCCAGATCTGGGTTCTTGCTGACGCCATTCTGCAAGATAAACTTTTTCCTCCCCTCTTTCTGGCACATTGCAATGCCTGTGAGAAAGCTGATCACAGGCCCTGATTTAGCCTGCCTAATAATCCGAGACCCAGAGGGCATGTAATGAAATGAAAACAGCAATATATCTAGCAGGATATGATTTCTGAGCATACTATGGCTAAGTTGCACAGCTCACTGCCACCGAGAATAAATGAAGATCTGCATTCTGGACACTGGTCTTGCACTCATATGCTCCCATGACCTGATCAGTTGCAAAGCAAGGCAGGGTCACAGCTCATCTGCTCTTTGCTGATCTCTGGCTAGTGCCTCAGGGGTTCTATCTGACAAGTTGCAGCTGCTGCCTTCTGTATAGTCCAGGGACTGCTGTTATGCCAGGTCCATGTGTGGGACTCCAGGGCACAAGGTGGGATCTCCTAGCTCATCCATGCAAGGATGAGACATCACCTTGTTCTTGTTCCCTCAATTACAACTTCAACTGATCTGTGTACCACTGATGTTACAATGTCTCCCTATTCCCTTCCTATGACAAGGACATACACCATCTGCAAGACATCACAGCCAGGGTCTGACACAAACTCACTTTTAGTTCAGTTCAGAGGCTGACCCTGGAGCCTGCAGAGCAATGGGACCAACTGTCTTGCATGTGGTGCTGCTTATGTGTGACCTCCATACTCCACTGTGTTAGCCCAGGGCTATGCGATTCCAGGAGCCAAGTAGTTTGGCACACAGGAGATTAGGCTTTTAATTTAGAAAGACTCAAAATTAAAAGTGCAAAATGAGTATTAATCATCCTGGCATAACCAGGCCATAGGCATAGGCTGATGTGGTGAACTTTTGCCTCTGGCCAAACAGCCTCAGTCATGGAAGCCAAGTGCACTAACCAGGCACATTATGACAAGAAGTGTATACAGAAAGAGGACCACTCTTCCATGCATTTTGAGTGTGAATGGGAGCCAGGTCCTCAAAAGCCTCACAGAGGGAAGCCTGGAAACAACTGAAGTGACAAGGTATGCAGAGATAAAGTGCCCCAACACCTCTGATTTTGCCCTTCACAGCTTCTGCTGGCAAACAGAAGAGCTCTGATGAAGCACCACTAGTCATGGGCCAACCGCCATCTCCACCATACACTCTTGTTATGAAACCTCCTAGGCCACTTTCATTCCCAACCCCCAAAATGTGACCTCATAGGCCACATTTCTAGTTGTGTGACCTTATGCCTCCTTCTCGATTCCTCTATGCAGTCTTATAGGGCACTCTCTCCACCTCATTTATGAGCCCACAGCCCCATTTCATTCCCCCCAACAACTGTCACAGTCCTGGGCTTTTTACTCCTTTCCTGTGGCTTTCCATGTGAACAGTAGTTTCTGACTCTTCTTTGCAAATGCTTCACATACCAGCACCAAGGGGAACATCAAGGATGGTGCCTCAGTTAGTGCTGGGCCACCCTCAAGGTGCAGGCTTTCAGTTTGGAGGGGCAGCTGAATATCCAGACGCTTCTCTGAATTATCCCAAACACTTACACCCACCAAACTGGAAGAAGTCACACCACCATATCTGGGAATGGAATCTGGGAGTCATCATTACTGCCCAATCTCTTACCACTGAACTCACTTCTTCATAGTACAGAACAGTGGTTCCCAACCCGTGTGCCGCGGCACACCACCAAAGTGTGCCGCGACCATCCCCGACAGCTGGGATTAAAGTTCTCTCCCTGCTCAGCCCAGCCACATGGGCTGTGCAGGGCTAGGAAAAGGCAGGGGTTAAAGTAAGGGGGAAGACACCCGAACACAGTTCTGGGGGCCCCCTATTTGTAGGCAGGCAGCGTTCTGGCCCCCCTAAAAATAGAGGGAGGCACCCCAACATGGACTTCCAGGGGCCCCCTAAAAATAGCAGGAGCAGCCAAAATACAGAGTTCCGGTAGCTCCACCTTAAACTCTGTTCCACCTTAACCCAGTCAGCAGATTTCTGCAGAAGCTGGAGGCCAGGAGTGTGTGAATCTCCCCCATCTAGGGTGGAGCAGCTTGTGTCAGCCAGCCTGCAAACAGCCCAGGTAAGGGCTTTGGGGGGTGGGGGGGCTGCTGTTGTGTGGGGTCGGGGGTGTGTGTGTGTAGCAGAGGTGGGTGGGAGTGGATGTGTACCAGAGGGTGTGTAGCTGGGGAGTGGTGTGGCTGTTTGGCTGGGGGGTGTATAGCTGGGGGGTGGGTGGCTGGTTGGGGGTGGGTGTAGCTGGGAGGTGGGATGGCTGGTTGGGGAGGGTGTGGCTCGGGGTGGGGTGGCTATGTGGGGGGAGGGTGTAGCTGGGGGGCTGGAGGCCTAGTTCTGGCCCCTCCAGTGATGGGAGAGTCCATCACAGGCAGCAGGGGGCTGGGAGGATGAGACCCACTGGAGTGGGAGGGAGCAGCAGTGGGGTGAGGATTTGCCCTGGGTGGCAGGGAGCCACTGTGGAGAAGGGGGAAGTGGGTGCTGCACCGTGCTCCCCTGCCCTACGTTCCCACTCCCCAGGTTCCCCCCCATGCCTCCACAAAGCCACTCTTGTTCTCCCTTCCTCTCTCCTCTCTAGCCACCCTTGTGCTGTTCCCCACATGGCTGCCCTTGTCCTCTTTTGCCACCCCTGCCCTACTCTGCACCCCACACTCACTCCTGCTACTGCACACGACTCCTGACCTCCCCTCTCTTGCACCCCTGCTCTGCTACCCCTGCTACCTTACATAGCAGCATTTCCAAAACACTGTGTCATGGTTCATGAATATTCATAAGTAATTTAAGTTAATTTGAATATTCATGAATTTTTTATGGTGGTGTGCCTCAAAAAATTTGAAAGGTATCAAGGTGTGCCATGGCAGAGAAAAGTTTGGGAACCATTGGTATAGAAATGACTGTATTATAGAGATCCAAACTACTCCAGAACATTTATCCTGCCAGCATCCATGTGACTCAGTGGTAGTGCTCAAATCAAAAATTTATAAAGAGTGGGTTGCAATAAAATTAATTTTTTCAATCAAGTACAAAAGACACATGACTGTCCCTCCTTTGGCCATCAGGGACAGAAATAAGATGGCTGAGCTTTGCCAGTAGCCAACTTTACTATGAAATCCAATAAGAATATGTGAAAAAACAATGCTGGGATATTTTGAGTGGACAGGGCCTTCCATACTCAACAAAGTTTGATCTTTTCCCCAGGGAGAAAAGTTCTGGACAAAATGTTTTGCCAGAAATTCCCCAGCTCAAGAAACAGAACTCTCAGGATGGATAGCAATGAACACATCCTTTCAGCAAGCAGGTCATGATTCCAAAGTTCTTCAGTGGACTGACTGAGAGAAACTGTATGAGCTGGCAAAGATCCACTAATTTCAGTGGAGCTATGCCAGTTTCCCCCAGCTGAGGTGCTGCTCCATGGACTTCAGTGGAGAACATAAGAATGATGAGATTGGGTTAGACCATTGGCCCAGCTAGCCAGGTATTACGTTTTCTGAAAGTGGCTGGTGCCAGGTGCTTCAAAGGGAATAAACAGAAAAGGGCAAATTATCAAGTGATCCATCTCCTGCCATCCAATCCCAGCTTCTGGCAGTCAGAGGTTAAGCATGGGATTGTATCCCTGACCATTCTGGCTAACACCTACCAATAGATCTATCCTCCATTAAACTTATCTAGTTCTTTTTTGAACCATGTTCTACTGTTGGCCTTCACAACATCCTCTGGAAACAAGTTCCACGGTTGACTTCCTATGTTTCTTTTAAACCTGCTGTTTATTAATTTTGTTGGATGATCCTTGGTTCTTGTGTTATGTGAAGGAGTAAATAAACTCTTCCTTATTTACTCTCTCCACGGTGTTCATGATTTTACAGACCTGTCTTATTTCCCCTTAGCTGACCTATGCTGATTTCTACCAGTGAAGAATGGGGCCTGGATAAGCAGATCAGAAAAATCCTTATTCCGCTGTGTGCTTTGCTCGCCAAGGCAGCCACAGCCTGAATTAGTCAGGGGGTTGTGCTCCCATTTCTTGCAGAGGTCTGGGTTGAGGCACATCCACTGGGGATGACATGGATAGGAAGCACTGTTGAGTTCCTCCTCTGCAGCTAGACACACCTTCAGTCTCCAAGGCCTATAGTCAAGCACCTCTCACCAGCATTAACTTCCCTTTAGAAATAAATAAAGAAAAGGCACATCCTTCTTTCTTCTAGAAGTGGAACTTCCCATGGACACACAGGCCACTTCACTGTCTGGTGGAGACTTCCCATACAGTCAGCCTAATCACAGTACAGTCCCAGAACAGCCTGATTCTCAAGAGTCTCAGAGGCATGGCACTCTGCACAGCACTGGAAACATTCAGGACAGTTTCTCTTTCATTCTAAGGGCCAATGGAAGTTTGACCATTGACTTCATTCAAGGGGATCAGGAGGTGACTCGAGAAGCAGACTCGACAACGTACTGTAAATCTCAAGTAGCGTTAATATCCACTTCTCACTCTTTTCTCCGTGAGCCACCAGAGCACCTTACACTACATATTACTGTCGTGCATCTGAGCTCCCAAGAAGACAAAGAAGGGGCATCACACCCATATGGTGGGAAGAACAATGATGCTCCCTCAATAGAGTCATTCCTCCCATGCCCACTCTAAGTGTCTTAGGAAGGCAGGTCTTGAGAGCAAGGCACAGGAGTGAGTTCACTTTACTGAAGACTTCTGGGTTCTTGTCCTGTCTCTGCCAAAGCCTTGCTGTGTGACCTTAGAATCATAGAAGATTAGGGATGGAAGGGACCTCAGGAGGTCACCTAGTCCAACCCCTGCTCAAAGCAGGACCAACCCCAACTAAATCATCCCAGGAGGGGTTTTGTCAAGCCGGGCCTTAAAACCGATAAGGATGGACACCATCGCCTCCCTTGTTAACCCCTTCCAGTCCTTCACCACCCTCCTAGTTAAACACATTTTGCTAATATCCAACCTAGACCTTCTCCCCTCCAACTGGAGACCATTGGTCCTTGTTCTGTCATCTGCCAACACTGAGAAAAGCTTAGCTCCATCATCCCTGGAACCCCCCTTCAGGTAGTTTATGGTTGCTATCAAATCTGCCCCCTTCCCCCTCTTCTTTTTTTGCACACTAAACAAGCCCAGTTCCCTCAGTGTCTCCTCACAAAGCACATGTTCCAGCCCCTTCATCATTTTCATTGCCCTCCATTGGATTCTCTCCAATTTGTCTGCATCCTTTCTGTTGTGGGGGCCCAAAACTGGATACAAAACTCCAGATGTGGCCTCACCAGTACTGAATAGAAGAAAATAATCAGTTCCCTTGATCTGCTGGCAATCCTCCCATTAATGCAGCCCAATATACCATTAGCCTTCTTAGCAACAAGGGTGCAGTGTTGACTCATATCCAGCCTCTTGTCCACTGTAAACTCCCCCGCCCCTGGTCCTTTTCCTCAGAATTGCTTCTTCGACAGGTCACATTGCCTCTTTGTGCCTCGGTTTGCTCTCTGTGAAATGAGGATCATGATATTTACCTGTCTGTGAAGCTAAATTCATCAGTGCCTACAAAGCACTTATAGGTGGGCAAAATACCATTTCCCTCTAGCTCCTTGGACAAGCACATTCTTTGCTCCTCTTTGCAAAGCAAGAACTGGAGCCAGGGAAATTCGCACTAATAATGTTCTGTCACCTAGCATGCTTCTCATTTGCAAACAGCGCAGGCCTTTGCCAAAGGGGCTAAGGCCAGCACATGTTCCTTTTGGCTCCTAACTGAAAGGTTGCCTTGTTTTAAAGAATGAGAACACAGTACATTTCTGCAGCAGCCGTTTAGGATACAGATGCCAATGATAAGAGCAGGGGAAGTCATTCCAGGGACTTGGCCCCTGTCCAAGCAAGGGACGTTCTCAGGCACTGATAAAACTGAGGCAAGAACACAAGGGAGTTTATGTTCTGATTTTTAATTCCTATTTTATTTTTACATTGCAGAAAACATTTCCCTGATTGGACAGATTATCAGATTGGCCCAAAATCCCTACCCCTTCTCTGCCTGCCTCAGCAAGAGCTCCTGAGATGCACAGGGACTTAGAAGTTGTGTCCTCCAAATGCCTGTTGCTGCTGAGATAAGCACAGCTCTGTCAGGCTCCCATTCAGGGCTTCAGCATGCACAGTGTGTGACTAAAGAACAAGGACGGGACTGGATTAAGGGCAGGAACAACAGAGCTATCATGCAGAGTGATCTCCGAGAGGCAAGGGACAAAAGACTCCCCAATACGTTCATGCAAGAATCTTCCTCAGTTGATATGATGCCTCCTTTCATGAACCCCCACCACAACATACATTAAACCCACAGACAGACACACTATTCAGCATATATACAGACACACACAAAAATGCTCTATTACCAGGCACTCACACAAGTAACCAACACATCCGCTGGCAGAGCTAACATAGTGATCTTGCCTCTGGACAAACAGCCTCAGTCATGGAAGCCAAGTACACTAACTGGGAGTATTATGACTAGAGGTGTATGCAGAAAGAGGATTACTCTTCTACAGATTTTGAATGTGAATGGGAGTCAGGTTCTCACAAGCCTTACAAAGGGGAGCCTGGAAACAACTGCCGCAGCAGTGGGTGCAGTGATAAAAGAAAGCCATCACCTCTGATTTTACCCTTCACAGCTTCTGCTGGCATACTTTTTGTTCTGTGTTCGTACAGCACCTAGCATGCTGGGGTCCTTGTCTATGACTCTGGCTTCTTGTTGCTACGGCAATTCATATTGATCTCATGTAGGGACCTAATCTGCTCAGGCACCTTTGAAAATCCCACCAGGTGCACAGCTGCCTCTTTATGCACCTGAGACCTTGCAAAGCTGGCCTCAAAGGCCTATTTCTGCATCAAAAACTCATACATTTTGAATATGAAATTTTTGCCTGCTTCTGATGTAAACCCATGCTTACTTGGAAAGAATCCCATTTCCACTCAGGACCCAGCACCTCTTAACAGGAGAAACAATCATCACAATTCACTGCAAAGATCACTAGCATCCGAGGTAGATTCATGGACCACCAAGAACAACAAGCCACAATCAGGAGTGGGAATGCAATTGCCTCCTTCCAGCAACCCACTTACCCAAACTCACTCTGGAAGCACTGTCTGGAAAAATAGAGCCTTCACCTGTGCTTCTGACCCTGCCCTTCCCAGATGGCAGAAGAGAGTAGGAAACATTTGCAGCCTCTGTGCACACAGATTGTCAATGCCTCCTTTGATGACGCAAATCTATCACTCACCTTCCATTATGCAAGAGTGTGACCAGTACTCCAAGTCAACATCTACACTAAGACCTTACAGCATCACAGCTGTGTTTGCTCTAGGTCTGCCACTATAAGGTCTCCCATGTAGCTGGTCTATGCTGGCAGAAGACGCTCTCCTGCCAACATAGCACTGTCCGCACCAGCGTTTCTGTCAATTAAACTTATGTCAGTCAGGGGTGTGTTTTTCACACCCATGGCTGACAACTGTTGTGCTGACAAAAATGCTAGTGTTGACAAAATCTGAGTCAGACTTTAGGTCAGGACATGGAACAGAGCCCTTGCTACAATGGCAGTTGAGCTCTCTATGCATCCTACTAGGTCTCTCTGGCTCTATCTATACTAGCAAATTAGTCCAGATTAAGGAGCCTTAATCTGGGCTAATTTGGTCCTTGCCTACACTAGGCTTTGCCTAGTTTGCACTAAAAAAATTTTTAGTGCAAACTAAGCAAAGCTTAGTTCAAACTAGTTAGTTTGAACTACAACAATGTAGTCATGCTAGTTCAAACTAAACAAATTTGAACTAAGCACTTAGTCTGAACTAACTGCATTTTTTTAGTTCAAGCTACAAAGTTAGTTTGAACCAACTTTTTAGTTCGAACTAAAAATACGTGGTTAGTTAGAAATAAAAAGTTCCAGTTAGTTAGAACTAAACCACGGTTAGTTTGAACTAACTCTGAACTGCATAGTTCAGTCTAAGCAGTTAGATGTAGACATAGCCTCTGTGCCTTTTACATTGTTCACGGCTAAGTACGCCTATCCCACCAGCTGAGACAGGAATGGAAAAGCCCCAAAATGACTCAGTTTCTTACTCTCACACCAAATCTAGACAGTCATTATAGACATCTTCCAAAGTTCTCAGCTCCAAATCACAGAAAATTAGCCCTCTTGCCCATCTTCCTCAACCTTTATAGCTGTGTTCACACAGCCCTCTTATTTCGAAACAACAGAGGTTGTTTCGAAATAAGATTTAGGCTGCTCACATGACGCACGGTTGTTTTGAAACAAGTTAAACCTCGTATGGGGACGAAACAACATTGTTTCGAAACGATTGTTTCGAAACAATGCCGTCCGAACATGTTGTTTTGAAACAATAGTGACTTGTTTTGAAATAATTGTTGCCTGAAACTGCTATTTCGCTTTGAGCTTTTTTCCTTAATTCGAATTAACAAACTGTTAATTCAAATTAAGTTATTTTGAAATAAGGCGTTATTTTGATACAAGTTGTTTCGAAACAACCATATCGAAATAACCCCCTGTGTGTGAACACAGCCTATATGAAACAGTTAGGGGAAATCACGCGACCAAGGGCAGGCATGCTTGTCTAATTCAAGGTGTCTCCTGATATTCAAAGCTCTTAATGTGACTGGCCCTAACTACCCCTCTCTCTTTCTCTCAAATATGATCACCCACAACAACTACTTTCCACCAGAACCACGAATCTGAGGGGAAGAATGAGCATGGAACAACATACTGTGATAGAATCAGGGCCTAGACAATGGAACTCACTCCCACAAGAAGTAAGGATGAGCAGGAGACTCACTTCTTTCAGAAACAAATACAAAACCCAACTCTGACTTGGCTTCCCCCAATACATTCCTCTCATAGGCTGTGTTCACACACACAGGGTTATTTCGAAACAAGTTGTGTCGAAACAACTTGTTTCGAAATAACATCTTATTTCGAAACAACATTCTTCGAATTAGCAAAATGTTATTTCGAAATAAGAGAGAAAGCCGGAA
>ML682058.1:5400919-5566924 GCA_007922195.1 Podocnemis expansa
TTTCCTAGGTTGGCTGTAGAAACTTGGATCCCACAGCACTACATCACAACAGAAAGGTTGTACTCTGCTTGTTTGTTTCAGGGAGGATTGACTTCAGTTCAGTAGGGAATGGGGGAATAATTCAGTCTCAAGTTCTCCAGGGTATACAAAGTGAGCTGGAGCAATGAGCTCACAGCTCTAGGGAAAACCTATGCTTTGACTCTTCACCTTCCTTAGTAGGTACCATTGAAACCCCTAAGGAACTGTTACTGAAGCAGCACAGGAATAGCCACCAGCCCAGGGACAGAAAAGACAAACAGACTGAAAGCATTTGTACATGTGTGTGTGAAAGAGAAGAAAACTGATAAACAACTTGCACCAAAAAACGGGGGCCAAGACTAGACCAGCAGTGTTTGGTGATGGATTGAGGCAGCTTTGGAGGCCCAGGACTGGAACAGCAAGAGATGGTTGCTGGGAAAGACTGAGCTATCCTGACACAACTCTCTAGGCTCAGGCCGGAATTATATAGGGTGGGCAAATGTCCTGATTTCATAGGGACAGCCTCGATTTTTGGGGCTATTCTTCTACAGCCACCTATTATATCCCATCCTCTGTCCCAATTTTTCACACTTGCTTTCTGGTCACCCTCAGTGCTAGATTTAGGCATAAACTGAATAAGCCATGGCTTAGGGCCTCACATTAAACAAAATAAGGCCTCAAAATACATTAGAGATAACTAAAAAGATTTCTCATAATTGAAATTGATAATGCAAATAAGGCTTTTTGCAAGATGTATGTTTTATTTAATTATTTTTATTGCATCTTGGCCTATGTAGATATGCAAATATAACAGTTTATCATTAATTTTTTCATTACCCTTTCTGTTGTAATGTAAAACTCTCTCTCTCTCTCTCTCTTTTTTTTTTTAATGATATGGGGCATCTGAATCTTGACGTCGCTTAGGGCCCTGGGCATGTCTTAATCCAGCCCTGGTCACCCTACTGGAATAAGAGGGAGACAAACATGAATAGAGTTGTCCTGGGTCACAGCTGGAATTCCTGCAGGACAAGATTGAAGTGCCCTGGCAGAGGGAATTATGAGAAGCTGTCCCCCATTAAATTTACCCACAAATTAGCATATCAGGGGAGAGATGATAGCATGGAAAGTTAGTTCAGCAGCTCTGGGTACGCAGAGGGCCAGGGTGCTGCAGTTCTCAGTTCACTTTGCTTTTGGGGTGAGATGTCACTGGGAAACAGTGTAAACCACAAAAACAACATCATGCATGCCAGTTTGTATTTGCCATTCATAACATCTGACTGTCTAATTTCTGAATGCAATGACTACAATGACAGTGGTAGCTTTTGCACAAGGGGCATTTGCTTTCTTCTGTCTGGTCTACTGATGATGTTGTTTCTAACTGTACCTTATAATTGTACTGCAGCTCATGCAAGGATTTTTTGGGACTCAGCTTTCGCCAACTGAGGCATCTGACTGAGTCTCAGAAATGCTAGAGCATTAAAAATCAGACACAAATCTTCCACAATGCCCTACAGCAGGGGTCTCAAACTCAAATCAACATGACGGCCACATGAGGACTACTACATTAGCCTGAGGGTCACACCACTGAAACCTTTTCATACAATGATATTGCAAATATTGGCTATGTCTACACTGTACAAGCTAAGTCGACTTTATTAAGTCGACTTAATAAAGTCTACTTAAAGTCAACTTTAAGTAGACATTATTAAGTTGACTTAGTGAGTCCACACTACATTAAGTCGACTTAATAAAGTTGACTTTAAATGGGTGCCCTGGCTTAAGTTGACTTTATAAAGTTGACTTAATGGCCCCACTGCACTAAGTGGACTTTATTAAGTCGACTTAGTGAGTCTACACTGCCTTAAGTTGACTTAATAAAGTCGAATTAACTGTAAAGTCGAATTTATAAGTGGACCTTATAAAATCGACTTTATTGGACCCTAAAGTCGACTTTATTGCCCTGCAGTGCAGACAGGGCTCTGTTTAAGTTGACTTAAGGGCCCTTAAATTGACTTAAACATATAATGTAGATGTATCCATTGATAACAATAGTGTTGTTGCAGGCTGCAGGAAATAACTTTAGGGGCCACATGCGGCCTGCAGGCCAAGTTTGAGAGCTCTGCCCTACAGACACATCTGCTCGATACCATTGACCAAAATGGAGCTGAGGTAACTCTGAGATGGTAATTGATCAAAGTGTCAGATGGATGGTGAAAATCAAGGACTGAGAGCTCTAGCTAGAACAATGTCAAGGCATTAGAGAGCACTGGGAAAACCCTCCCAGGAAGCCCTGCCAACAGACCTTGAAGAAGAGGAGCATGGTCCAGAGATTAGCGAGCTACTAACTAGGTTCAATCTCCTGCTCCACAACAAATTTCCTGTGTGGCTTTATACAAGCCACTTAGCCTCTCTATGCCTCAACTCTCATTAGTAAAGTCAGGCTAATAGCCTTGCCCTGCCTTATTAGGGTGTTGTAAAAATATGTGTCTTAAAGAATATGAAATGCTCAGATACTCAGGTAATGGAAGCCACATAAATACTTACCATAGTCCTGACCTGAGGCTCCAGTCCTGAATCCTACACCGTTCCCTTCAGTTGTCACCTGTCACCATGCTCCCTGCTGCTCTGTATCTGGGACTCCTACATAGTTCTCCCAATGAATCTCACTCCTGCCCTGCAACAGCCCTGTTATTATAGAGCTGGTTGGGCCATTCTTGAACAAGAAGATCAGAAGTGCTCTACTATAGAGTGGCTTTGTTAATTACACGCATTTACAGGATGCCATAGGCTTTCACTTCAAGCAAGATTTGATCCTAAGGTCTCCAGAGTTGAAAAGCTAATATGTGATCCCCTTTAGCACCAAGACTCAACCATGTCAGTTACTGTCCATGCTCAGGAAAATCCTCCAGACTGACTACTCAAAGGCAACTCAGACTGAAAAAGCCTCCACAGACCAGCTCCCATTTGAAGAGATTCAGAGGATGCCCCCTCATTCAGCCACATCAGGAAATGCACTGGAAATAGGCAACTTACACGAATTTTAATAACTCTCGTCTTTGCTCCACAGTTCTTCTTAAGCAGCATCTTCTGAAAAAGAAGCAGAAACCAAGGATTAGCAGCAGTGGTGTGGAGAGAAGAGGCACAAAGCTTGTACTGGAGTCACTTTACCTCAAACAGAATGCATGGTTGAGAGAAGCAAGATAAGCAGTTCAGACCAGTGGTCCACTAGAGCAGTGGTTTTCAAACTTTATCCCAAGGCACCCAGTTGAAAAGAATCATTTATGCCTGTGACCCAACAACTGCATCTTTGAACAGTGCATTCCAGTCTTTCGGTGCCAACAAGAGGGGGCACCATGACCCAGTACATGAGGGTCTGTGACCCAATACTGGGCCCTGGCCGGTGGTTTGAAAACCACTGCACTAGATGACTAGAGCATACAGTTTTCATGGTGGCCAATGTCAAGTACTTCAGAGGAAGGTGCAAGATACACTCTAGAGGACAATTATAGAAGAATTTGCCCATATGTGGAAGTTTTTTCCTAATTTCCACCAGTTAGTGGATGGCTCAGACTGTGAAGCAGGAGAGTTTATATTTATTTTATGAAAAAAATTTATCCTGTTTAATGTCGGTATGGATGGTCCCATTATCCATCTTCATTTTTATAATATTTATTTAATTAGGGTTATATAACAGATTAAAAAAGCACCTCTCCATGCCTTTAGATTCCTCTGCCATATATTCAAAAAGCCGCACTTGTTATGAGATGTGGAATTACACAACTTCTTGAACAGGAGAAATTTCCTACAGAGACATAAAAACAGGCTTCCACACAACTGGAGTCCCAGCTCTTTCTACTTTGTTTATCAGGAGGTTTTATACAGCCCTCAGACATGTAGGGATTGACCAATGTCAGAGTTAGCCCCCTCAAAAAATCCAGCCAAATCTATACCTGTTGGATAAGAACAATTTTACTGAAAACAAAATCTTTTATTGAAAAAGCTTTCAGTGAAATTTTTCAATTTTCAAAATGAAAAATTTGGGGAAACACCAATTATTACTTATAAATATATACACATACAGAGTGCATTTTCTCTGCTTTGGAATAGTTGGAAAACAGTAACAAAATAGAGAAAAGTGTTTTCTTCCTCACATTTCTACACTTTGTTATACTTTCTCAACTGAAAATCTTTCCCACACTTTCTGTCTGGTTTCCAACTTTTGCCAATTGGAAAATGATAACTCAGTGAGAAGACTACATTCCCCCCCACTTTTTCACACCTTCTTCTTCTTTTTTTTTAATCTTTCTCTTTATTTTCCCAGCAGAAAAACAGGGAAAAACACATAAAGGAGACACAATGTTTGAAAACTAAAAGAAACAAACAAAAGAGACCCCACATACAAATACTTGGTTAAAAAGCTGAAACAAAACATTTGAGGTTAAAAAAAGAAGTATTTGGCTTGAAACAAAGAAACAAATTCCCAAGGAAACCAAAAGTTTTTAATCAAAGAATTTCAAAGAATTTTCTGGCAGAAAGTTCCACTGGGGAAAAAAAATCCCATTTTTCCACCAGCTCTAATTAATCTACTGCAAGTAAACACACCTTAATAATACTAGTACAAACAAAAAGAGGACAAAGCAGCCACACAAAACTTGGAAAGGAAAGAAAAAACCACTCACCAGCAGGACAAATACCAGAGCAGGGCACCCAGCCCTCAATAAATGCATTCCACCCCAAATAGCTGGAAGAAGAGATGGGTCTTGCAGTCGGTTTTGAAAGTTAACCAATTTGGGTTCTTTTGAACAAAGTGTATTCAAAGTGTAGGTGCTCTGAGGACTGATTAGTAATATCTGACACATATGATTAGTTACTGGCCTGAATCCAGCATTTTCATTAGCACTCAAAGGACTTTGTTGTAGCTACATGTATTATTATTTCCTGCCTCAGAATCCTCCCTTGGGACCACAACCTGTGGTATCAGCATAGCCCCAAGGTCCCTAACCCCAAAGAAACTGCAGCAGCGATCAGCACAAACTAGGCGCACACAGACAAACAGACCTGCAGAACTAACCCGGGCCTGTGCCACCCCATTTGGCAAGTAATGCTTTGGGAATTCCTATAAAACATTGCAGGCTTCCATTCCCAGCACTGCTGTGAGGGAGCTATTGTAAGTTTTTATTTACTGAGAGATTATTGCCTGGTATTAAGACCCCCTATGATGAGATGGGGGAACCTAGCATGGCTGAATGCTCTCATACAAACAAACTGACACATGATACAGGGAATACGGAAGCAGAGAATCATGGAGTCCTACAGAGTTCATTCTCATCACGTGCTTTTCCTACAAAGCTGCTGTAATGTCTCTCACAGTAGCCTCCTGCTGGTTGGGTGGGTAAGGCAAGTCCTCCCACACCAAAAAACTTACCTGCTCTTTGGGTGTGAAGAATTGAACTGCACACAAGAGGAAGCAGTACTGTCTAATGAGGAAAGCCGAAGAACCAGGACTCTTGAGGTACATCTACACTGGAGCTTTAGGTCAAGTTAAGGAAGGTTAAGTCAACCTATAGACCCTTGTGGCCACACTGGGCTTTTATTAAGTTGACTTAAGTGCTTCATTAAGTTGACTTAACACCATCTCTTAAGGTTAACTTAATGCTTAAGTGAAAGTTATTAAGTTGACTTAAGCCAGTGTAGACAGGGGAAAGCAGGTAAGTTGACCTAATTGGCCTTCAAGCCCCCTCCCAGAGTTCCTGACCACCAGAAAGGGTCGACCTAGCACCTGCCAGTGTAGACACAGGCAGTCAACAGGAGTTTTCAGGGTGGACTCTCTAAGCTGATTTAACAAGGTTGACTTTAAGTCGACTTAAAGTAGACCTTGTTAGGTTGACTTAACAGAGCCTCCAGTGTAGACATACCCTGGGTACTATTTCCAGCTGTGAGACCTCGAGCAAGTCACTTGACTTGTCCTTGCCTCTATAAAATGAGCTGATGCTACTCAGCTAACCCCCACAGAAGGCAGGTGTTTCAACACGTAATTCAGTGAAGCCTATGAAGCATTTTGGGATCCACAGCTGAAAGGAGGTACAGAAGAACAAAGGGTTGGCAAGCAGCCTGCTTTGCCCAGCCCCTACATGCAGGAGTTCAACATGATACCTCCCAGTCTTCCCTGCACAGCTTTCAATGATTCGAGGATTTCTGCTCATTGTCCTCTTTCCTCCAGTAGAGTGCCATGGATGCACATCATTCCAAATAGCCCGCTTCAAATTATCATGGACACCAAGGCCCTGATGTTTATTCAACCCTGCCTCTGACTAAATGCGGGGACAGTTAATGGTGACTGTGGCTCCACCTCTGTAGCTACCTAACAATCTCAAAAATGAAGCCAAAGATTGCTTGAATAGATACTATAAATGAACTGGCTTGAAGGAGTGGACAGATAGATGAATGGACAGAAGGACTTCATTAGCTGCAATTAGAATTGCTCAGTTGTAGTGTCAGCCCTAGCCTGCTAACAGATAACTGAGATTCTCTTTTGACTAAAGTCATATGGCTGAACTTTAAGAGTCAGAGGATCCTAGCTCCATCCCTATTTCTGCCTTGAAGATCCAAACAGCTGTGATGAACAGCATGGTGGTAGCTGTGAAGTCCTTGGTAGCCACAGACTTGTTACTTGGTAATGACAGCTCTGGTTTGCCCTGGCTGGACTTTCTCAGGACACAGAAACCTAGAAATGAGGAAACATCAAGAGGTTCTGAGGTTTGGATAAGAACCAAAAGAGCACTGGTGCAAATCAGTCCCGTCAATTCTTTGAATTGGCTAGTCTCTAGTCTCATTTTAGGTATTGGGGCTAGTGGACAGCTGCTGGGTGCTGCAGGTGTCCTATGATGAATGGAAGCTCAGACTAGATGATCTGGTAGTCCCTTCTTGCCCTACACTCTAGGCCTCCATGAGTGACCCCGCCCAGGCTATTGGGTCTGCAAAGCTGGGCCATAAATCTGTTCTGAGAAGACTCTTTCCTCTAAGACTACAGAGACGTCCTGCTGGAAAGAAGGTGAGAGCAATTGTGTAGTAGCGTTTCAGCTTTATTATGGGGATGGGCGGTGGGGGTGGGGGTGGGAATTAAAGCTGGAGGCAACTTGAATGCTTTTGTCCCTCCAAATAAGGCTGGGTCCAGCTCCTATTCTATCCAGTGACTTATTTTACTGCTTTGTTCCTAGTCACACTGCCATCACCCCTCTCTGTGATGAGCTGTAGCTCCCCAGCAATGGTATAATTAGCATTTACAAAATAAAGTCAAGCATCGTCACATGTTTTTACATCCCTCTGGTTCCCTCTTCCAGAGCCAAATCTCTGCCAAACCCAAGCACTGCCTTTCAGATTAGGAAGCTAAGGCATGCTGCTGCCTAGCAACAATGTGGGGACTTTCCAAGGCAGCCCCTTCTCATGCTAGCTCTCTAGAGCTTTCCATGTATCTATCCATCCAGCTCTGAGAAGCAGAGACTTATTAATTCATGTATGCATAGGTACAGACATAACTGAAGTATCATTAACGTGGCTACAGTGTAGCAGCATAAAGCCAGGGGAAAGGCCCACAGGAGAAACAGCATGTCCAGTTTAGTAACCATATTGTTACCCAGCTAGTAGCCCTACCAGGCTGAGAAGTATTAATCTTCCATGTTCCAAATAGGGAAACTGAGTCACAGGAGCAGTTACATGATTTGCCTGCGGTCCAAAACTTGCAAATGACTGGCAGAGTTGTGAATAAAATCAGATCCTGGTTCCAAGGCCTGTGTTTTAACCACAAAAACTATCCTTCCTCCCTCTACAATAAAGGGCATGGAATGAAAAGAGGCACCTTTCTGACTCCCAATCCCCTTATTTAAACTAAGATGTCCCTCCTATTGACCTCAAACTGTCTGTATGTGTTAGAATCTGAACTACAGTTATCACTGCAATGGAGAGCATGTTGTGCCATGTCTGTGGCTCCCAAAGTGAAGATGAAAACAAAATGATTGAAGAAAAGTTTCTTCCAGGGCCACATGCTGAGCTTTTCTGAAATGAATACTGAGTTAGCTGACTGTGGGTTAAATTTCGAAGTACAACATAATCAATTCAGCCTAAGAAATCCTCCCACCCACTCCATCTCCTACAGAAAAGCACGTACAGCCATCCCTTTATCCCAGACTGGGATTTAAAGGAAAACTGCAGTGATTCAATGCAACCACACAGAGAATTGTACATCCACTGAATAAAATATCGTAATTAACCCATGGTCCTTTAGGACTTGGCTGTATATCACAGCCATTCAGAGTGGCATGTAAACGGCAGAGATAAAACATTGATCCTGGTGCTCTTAAAAGCACAACCCTTCTAAACACTTGAGCTACAGACATTTCTGTGTAGGCATAAGTAGTACAGAGCCTATGACATGCTTTTGAGCAGTTCTGACTCTGTCCAGTAGAAGTCACTACACATTTATGTTTATACAACCACATGCAACCTATCTTACTACCAAGTTCTTTATAATCTGTATTAACAAACAAAAATTGTAATTATCCTTAAATGAAGATTGCTCCACTAGTTAACATAAATGTTAAAACATATGAAGTCTAAATGGTGTTACAATTCTTAAACAGTAAGCACTTAAAACTATGGAAATAAACAGTAAAAGAAAGGTGCCACAGTTCAAAGTATTCAAAACACACTTGCAACTGAGACAACCTCCTCAGGGTACAAGTGTAAAATATCACACTACCCACTGAAAACTGCCTTAACTGTCTTCCCACATGGAACATTTTTTGGAAATCTGAGTTTTTCTCCAGAACTTAAAAAAAAAAAAAAAAAAGTTTTGTTCTTAGTTTTTTAACCTCAGAGCTTCTTTCCACTCCAAAGTTGCACTTAATTTAACTAAAACTGGTTTTTACATAAGTTTGGTGTTATTATTGCAAATCTTAATTAAATTTAATATTGATTTACAATTTAATTTAAATGAACAAAGAATCAGCTTAAGATAAACTGAAGTAAACCAAGTACAAAGTGAATGAAGAATGTCCACCTAGAGGTTTTGCAAAAGTTTAATGGAAATTATTTTTAAGACATACCTTTTAGTTTAACTGCTGTAACTGCATACGAGATTAGGCCTTTGTTACAGTCAGAGAAATGTTAAATCTGCCCTTCACTGGAGCCGTGAGCACGGGTGTGTACTTGGCATGGTTCACCCCTCACCACGACACCTGCCCCTTTTGCGGTGTGAGGGAGACCCTGGTGCACGTATACCTTGAGTGAGCCAGGTTGCAACCCCTTTTTGGGCTCCTCCAGATCCTCTTGTTGAGGTTCTGGCTGCACTTTTGCCCTCACTTATTTATTTATGCACTCCCTATCCATGGCCCCCCAAAGTTGTGGGACCTCCTCGTCAACCTCCTCCTGGCTTATGCAAAAGTAGCCATCTATAAGACCAGGGAAAGGAGGTTGGCTGAGGGAGGGGCCTGCGACTGTGGGGCCTATTTCCAGGCCCTCGTTCATGCATGTCTCCAGGCACAGCTCCTCTGGGCGGCGTCCACTGGCTCCCTCAACAACTGCTGGGAGCAGTGGGCACTGTCTGGGGTTCTCTGCTTGGTGTCCCTTTCTGAATCCCTTGTTTTGAACCTTTGACCCTCACACCCGTTCCTGTTATTCATTAGTTGTCCCCCATAATCATTTGAAGAGCAGTGCAGTGCCACCCTCCCCTTAGGCTGGGGGTGGGGGTTTAGCCCACCCAACACTCTGTCCTCTTCAATAGGACTGGTTTTGTGGAGGATTGGGAGTAGTCACATCTTTTAAGGCTATGCCTACACTGCCAAATTAGTCCAGACTAAGGAAGTTTAGTCTGGACTAATTTGGCCCATGGCCACACTGGGCTTTGGCAAGTCCGAATTAAGAAATTTCTTAGTTCAGACTAACAAAGCTTAGTCCAGACTAGGAAGACCCCTTGGTTAGCCCAGACTAGCCAGCTTAGTTTGAACAATATGCGAAATAATGGCTAGTTTGAACTTTAAAAGATCAAACTACGCCATTAGTTCAACCTACCCGTGCATTCTAGTTTGAACTAAAACTTTAGTTTGAACTAGAACACATGGCTAGGTCAAACTTAAAAGCCACAGTTAGTCCGAACTACTCCAAGGTTAGTTCGGACAAACCTCAGACTTACTTAGTTCAAACTAGCAAGTCTGAACTAAATATTTAGATGTAGACATAGCCTAAATGAAGTTGTGTGCTTTTCTTTCTTTTTTTTTTTTCTTCCTCAGGTGTTGAAGTTCAAAAGATGTTCACAAGGGACCAAATAATTAAGCAGCCTGAATAAAAGTCACCAGCCAGGTTTACTTTCCATACTAGAGATATCATGCCCATACTACACAGGAGGACTCTCATTGTTTTTGCTGTACACAGACTAACACAGCTACCCTTCTGGAAACATGCCCTTACTAGTTTCCCAGTACTCTATTCAGTCTTCTAGAAAAAGCAGGGCAGGCAAGCTCTGATCTTCTAAGTAAAAATAATGTGCAGAGAAATAAACTTTGAAAAATAACTTGGGGGGGGGAAGGGTTATCCACCATAAAGAAGTAAAACAGGCAGAGACCACGTTTCTCCTCTTGCAGGTCATCTTTAAAGAGTAGTCTTGCCTCCAGTGTCTCGCCCTGTACACTCTGCCTTCTAAGACATCCATATTAACATAACCCATCTGCCAGGGCAGGCTGGCAGAGCAAGGGCAAGGTTCTATATCTAGGGGTCTCCCAACAATGCAACACCACCAACCAGCTCAAGCCCCCATCCAGATTTCTGGGAATCCTGCACTGTTCCCTGGGCACCCCAGTCGCAAGCATGAGTCTGAGTGTAGAAAACAGAACTTTAATAGCAGAAAAATGTAAGGTAAAAGGCCAGCTAACAGAGGTCGACACTGATCTAGAGAATCAGTACAGACAATCCTCCCAACAACCCACACCACACAACAGTACAAGACTTAATGCAAAACCTCTCAACATGACTCCACATAGCATAAACAGAAAATGTAAACCCATTAGCAAAATCGGCACTGATCTGGAGAATCAGTGCTAACTAGGCTCCTGACCCACCCTAGGGTATGTAGGGAGTGTCTTTCAGGCCAACTGTCCACCAGTGCCAACCACTGGTCACTCACTGCATCTTCCAACACCATCCCTTGGCTCCACCTGCTGTCCACCAGCTCCACCCACTGGTCAGTCATACCGCCCAGCTCGTTGCTGGCTGCTCTCACCATCTGCCAGCTCCACCCACCAGTCACTAGCTCTGCCCAGCTCGCTGTTGGCTGCTCTCACCGTCCAGTGGCTCTGCCCACTGGTCACTTGCGCTGCCTAGCTCACTGCTGGCCTCTCTTACTGTGTGCTGGCTCCACCCACTGGCCACCATCTGCGCCCACCAGTCACTCATGCTGCCCAGCTTGCCACTTGCTGCTCTCACCATCCACCGGCTCTGCCTACCTGTCACTCCATCGCTGCTCCTCTTCAGTGATTTCAGCTCGGGGGGGGGGGGTTCTCTCACTAGTGATTTCAGCTCAGAGAGTTTGCCTCTTCAGTAATTTCAGCTCTTAAACCTCAAGTACCTGCAAACAGGTACTTCCATGACAAAGAAGAGGCCTCAAAGAAGCCCAGCCAGATCTATCATTTGACAGTGGGGTCATGGGGTCAGACAAAATGCCTCCAGCATTTTGCTCCAAAAGGAGCTATAAAAAACCCCATCCCTGTCTTAAACTTTCTTCAGGCCAAAGCATGCAGTCACCTCTCCTACAAATCTTTTTTTAACTAAGAGTAGTTTTTACCCTTTAACTAATCCAGACAGATCTGAAACAAACAGAGAGCCGCAATTCACAAAAAAACAGTATTTCATATTTCCCCTCAGTAGAATTACAGATATTGACAGATTTGTGATATTAACCCCAAATACCATTACCCACTATGCCCTCCACCCAGTATGCTAATACCTAATTCTGCTCTTTGTGTTCATGCTAATACAGAACCCATGCAGATTAGATGCCCCCCCCCTCAGAAGCTGTTAGGCACAGCTTCTAAGCCTACCTTACATTAACATGTGAAGCAAAGGGAACACATGGCCGTAGAAGACATTCCCTTGTAACTGGCCTTATATTTTTTTTAGTATAGTAGAAGCTTTCAAACTTGCAGAGAATGGGCATCAGGATCCAGGGGTTAAATTGTGCAAGAATGGCCCAAAATGCCATTCCAGGGCCCCCTATTTTTAGGGGCTCAGTGTTCTAGGCCCCCTAAAAATAGAAAATGGTGCCAGAACGCTGTGTTCCAGAGCCCACCATTGAAAAACAGTGGGCCCTGGAATGCAGTGTTCTGGTTCCATTTTCTATTTTTAGGGAACTGAATGCTGGGCCCTAAAAACAGCAGGCCCTGGAATGGCATTCTGCCTCATTCTGGCAGTCAGGGGAGGGGAGGCCGGTTCCTCTGCACACTCACAGGCTGCGCTTGGAGGCAGAAGCCTCCAAGTGCAACCTGCAAGCTGCAGTTTCCCGGCCCAGCATGCTGTCAGTGAGTATGGGGGTGGCCCAGCTCACGCTGAGGGGGGGAAGTATTGGGGGTGCCTGAGCTGGGAATGCGTACTGGGGACAGGGAGTGGATTTTGGGGGTGGGTATTGGGGGCCGGGGTGGATTTTGGGGATGAGGAAATGGATATTGGGGGCAGTAACTGTGGTGCTTGAAGGGGGCCCGGCTGTGCAGGAGGGGGGCCCGGACATGTGGGAGGTGGGCCTGCCCAATTAGGAGGGTTCCAGGGCCCACCAAATTATACTTTAACCCCTGTCAGGATCGTATGGGAGGCTGAGAGAAGGGAGCAAACTTATATAAAGAACTGCACGTACCAGTGGAAGAGATGAGAACTAGATTGTTCAGGGGATTGGCAATGGGCAGCCTTTTCACCACTAGATCAACAGGCCCAGGCGTGGCAAGCCAAGACCCTCTAATGGCTCCATAGTGGCTGAGGGGAATTGAGTGCGGCATGCTCTGTTCTGTTCCTGCTGTGTGGGTGTCCACATCACGAAAAGCACAATGGCTCACTGACCATCAGAGAAGCAAAGATCTGAATGAGGCCACCGAGAGAGACACCATCTTGCATCTAAAGGTGGTATGAGATAGATGGCTGGGGTGGGAGTAGCCCTGCTTGTCCAGGCTTTGGCTTTCAGGGCTGTCACTTTTCTGTAGCGCTAATCTGCTTTACGAACAAGATCTGTCACTACCAGAAGATGAAGTGCAAGGAAAGATCAGGGGAAGATTCCTCCAGGGCAACAACATAGAGTCCCTCTTCTGCAAGTGCTCATGGAGAGCACAGATCCCTACCACCACCCCAGTGGACACCTAACATACCCCAGCTAACAGCACCAGTGGAGGAACACAGAAACTCCCTCCCACCTCCCCAGCAATTACTGCATCTGCCCCGGCATGCTGAGAGTTAATGCCTGTGCTGGGGAGGTGGGGGGAGCAGCTGCAGCTTGGTGGACAGATGAGGTCAGGCCCCAACACAAAGTGGCTATTGTGAGGCATGCTGCTGCTGTTGCCAGCTTTTGCATGACCGAGTTCCACCTACGTCTCACCGCGTGGCAGGGCACAGGCAGGCCATGGGGGGTGCGGGGGATGAGATGCCAGAGCCGTCTAACATGCTGCAGCCTCACCCCAGCCACACAAAATGGAATGGGATTTCAGCAGGGCTCTATAGAAAACAAGGCCAGGAAGAATCTGAGAACATGGGGATAGGCCAACTCCAACAGCTGGCAAAGAACTGCCCTCCCACACATTGCCATCCCACCAGGGATTGCCCTTAACACTCTTTCCGTAAGTCACGCTCCCTATGGCAGGAGAAGGTTGTGAGAAAGGGAAACTGATCCCTTGCTCTAGTCTGTACCAATTCTCCTGTGTGAAGGGATTCTCCAGGGATTGGAACTACTGGCTTTATGGCTATCTCAACAAATCTACTGGTGAAAGAGACACGCTTTCAAGTGATGCAAAGCTCTTCCTCAGCTGTCAAAAACTGTTCCAATAAAACCTATTAGCTCATCCACCTTCTTTTCTCTCTAATATCCCGGGACCAACACAATTACAACAATACTGCATACACGTAAGGGACTTCTGTGTGTGTGTGTGTGTGTGTGTGTGTGTGTTTGCATGTGCACGTGCATGCACATGTGTGTGCGTGATTTATGTTTTCCATCATGCTAAACTTCCAAAGTAATATTTCAGTTCCTCAAATATCATTGATGGGTGCAGCACCATGACACCCACAGAAATGAGGGAAGTTTTACAACCCTGTTTTTCAGAAAGGGCAGCTGAGATACAGAGAAATTAAGAAGTACATTTTTTCCAAAGGGTTCACTAAACGTGAGAGCTATAGTTTTTGAGTGGCATGTGGGCCTGATATTTAGCAGGCATGGAAAATCAAATCCCCTTGATTTCAGTTAGTTTTTGGATCTTTGATATCTTTGAAGATCAGGCCTTCTGTGCCATCTGAACTTAGACCGTCAAAACTGGGGTGGGTGAGGGGACATATGGAAATCTGAGCACAAGTGTGGGCAGGGGTTAAAGTAAGGGAGGACGCACCGGAACACCATTCTGGGGCCCTCTAGTCCTAGGGAGCCAGCATTCCAGGCTCCCTAAAAATAGGGGAATGTCCCAGAATGCTGCATTCCAGGGCCTCCCAAAATAAGGGGATAGGCCTGAATACTGAGTTCTGGGGGCCCCTGAAAATGGCAGGGCGCACCAGACTCAGCATTCTGGTACATCCCCTCTCGGCCAGAAGAAGGGAGGTGCTGTGGGCTGGGACCAGCCCAGCCACTCCACCCTCCCCTCCCTGGAGCCTGTGGCAGTTCTGCCCGTTCTGGCCAGGGCATGGTTGTTCATGCGGCCAGGCCCCAGCCTCCGGCCTGGGCTCCTTTTTGCTGGCCAATTAGCGCTGTGGCCTCCTGCCCCCTGCCCAGCTCTTTGGCCAGGTAAGGGGTCTGGGGAGACAGGTTGGGGCAGTAAGGCAGCCGGCAGGGAAAGCATGGGGGCATGGAGGGTGCATGGGGAGGGAGTAGAAGGGATTGGGATGGTGGGCTGGGGGATTAGGAGGGCTGGAATGGGGGCAGGGAGCTTAGGGAGTGGGGATTGGGGCTAAAAAGGACATGGGGAAAGGGGTCTGATGGGGGTAGGTGTTTTGGGGGCAGTAGCTGGGGTTGGGAGGCAGGTGTTGGGGCCAGTAGCTGGGGCCAGGCATTTGAGGGGGCAGTAGCTGGGATGCGTGGGGGGGGTCCTGCACCGGCATGAAGGGGGCCCGCCCTGGCATGAGGGGGCTGCCCCGGTGTGACAGGGGGCCTGCCAATTTAGGAGGGTTCCACGGCCCCCCAAATTACACTTTAACCCCTGAGTGTGGGGAAGCAACTATTTCACTAGGCACATTTCCCCCTTAAAGGGGGAGAATGAGAGAATAAAAAAACCACACGTGACTGCTGGAAGGCACAGTGAGGTGGGCATATAAGAACCTATCTAGAATAGAAAAAAAAGAGAACAGAACCCTAATTACAGCACCCCAGCTTGGTAGGGTCTGCAATCTGACAGTGCGTCTGGATCCCACCTGTTTGTAAAGTCCAATATAGCATCACTGACAGCTTACATTCCACAGACCATTTTCCTATAGCTCATTTTATTTAGGACTAACCTTCAGTATCATTGTTAAGCTAGAGTTGGCACAAAGCACTGTTACCCAATTTTGTAGAGTTATGATCTCTACGGTGGTGTATAGTATGGGGCATGCCCCCCCAGGACACCGAGGAACATCTTGGGGATGGACAGTGGGTTCCCACTGGAGGGAGGCAGGAAGAAAGTGCACCAAGCTCCACTCTGCCCCTGCCCTCACCTCATTTCCTCTCCCCCTCCAAGCCAGCTTCGCCTCTAGGCCCAACTTCTCCACATCTCCAGCTCTGACCCCAAGCTCTGCCCCCAACACTCCCATCAGCCCACGCTCCTCCAATAATGGGAGAGGAGCACAATCAGATTCCTCTGCTCTGCCTTCCCTTCCTTATTTGATCTCTCACAGCCTGTGCCTGATGATCTTCAGCCCACATCATAAAGTCCAGTTATTCATTCACAGCCAAATACGTAAGTCCTTCGTCAGCTTTCTTTTAGGCCTTATACAAATAAAACTGCAATTGCACATGGAAATGGCCATGTTTGAAAACACAGACACCTGGAAGGTGAAAAATAAACACTGAGGCGGCATTCATTAAATCCCTTTTCACTTTTGCTTATAGTTACTGTATGTGCCAAGATTAGCCTCTGCTCAGACAGTGAATGTTCCTATTTGCAAGACCCTTCTGAAATGTCTGGACCTCTAGTTTCACAGCTGTCAAGCTTGAAAAGGGCCCCTCAAAAACAGCTCTCTGACTTTTGATTCTTTGTCGCCAATGCGACATTTCCTCTCCAGGTTCCTGGTGCTGACTCCAGCACTGGCCCTAGGGAATGTCCAGTCTGGTGTCTCTATGGTTCATCTCACTTTTGCAGTCACAGCCAGGGGCCGTTGGCAATATGGCCACGTAAGTCCTGGCTTTGATGTGAGCTGCAATCCTGCCATCAATGTTTGCCATTGGCAGAGCTGTTACACCTTTGGAGACTTCTCCTACCCCACTTTCCTTCTCCCTTAGAAGTGCTGCAGCAGCATGAAAGAGAAGAGGATAGTCTGAGGCACGTCTCATCTATAAGGTCCAACATGTGCCCCTCTAGGGTTTTCTCGTCAGCTGCTTGTATGTCAGCACTGAGTATTATGAAGGTGTTAAACTGTTAATACAAATCAGGCATCGGAAAATATTAAGGTTTATGTGCAAGACTGTTCCTTCAGTAGCAAACTGGGGACTTCTTAGGCTGTGGAACCCCCACTATAATCCCTGGACAGGAAAGAAGTCACTGTGAGACAGACTTCCTCATCAACTGTTATCCTTTAGATCAGGGGTCTCAAACTCAAATCACTAGGAGGGTCACATGAGGACTAGTACAGGGCCACATGAGGACTAGTATGTTAGCCCAAGGGCTGCACCACTGAAACCTTTTCATATGATATTGCAAATATCAGTAACAATAGTGTCATTGCAGGCCACAGGAAATAGTTTTAGGGGCTGCATGTGGCCCACAGGCCATGTGTTTGAGACCGCTGCTTTAGATGGACATGGGGGAGTACATCTACAATGGAGGCTCTGTTGAGTCGACCTTGTTAAGCTGACTTAGAGGCTATGTCCACACACAAAGTTTTATTTCAAAATGACATTTCAAAATAAAAACCTTATTTTGAAATGACTTATTTTGAATTAAAAAAAATAATTGGAAATAAGGCAGGCCCCTCCAATCAAAATAGCATGCCCGGTGTGTGGACATGCTATTTCGATTCCCAGAGAGCGGCACCCTGGGAGGTGTGGCAACATGGCCCCCTGGCAGGGCCATGTTGCCACACAATCCCCTGCTTGGTCTCACCTGAAGAGCCAGGCAGGGGAAAAAGCACCCAGGGGGGCAAGGTCCCACAGCCAGCTGGCTGGGCAAGGGGGCTTGCCAGCAGCCAGAGGGGCTGTGGCTCCCCCGCTGCCACCGTGGCAGGGCAAGGAGCAGTCAGAGGGGACCACGGCTCCCCTGCCCGCTTTTCTGGCTCAGTTGCAAGCCAGAAGCCAGAGGGAACCACGGCTCCCCAACTCACTTGTCCCGCCGCCACGGCAGCAGGGCAAGTGGGTTGGGGAGCCGCGGTCCCCTCTGGCTCCCAGCTTGCAGCCAGAGCCAGAAAAGCCAGTGGGGGAGCCGTGGTCCCCACTGACTGCCTGCTTGCCCCGACGCCACTGCAGCCCCCATCTACATTTCCCCCATCTACATTGGCTTAAGTCAACTTAATGAGGTTGACTTAAGCGTTAAGTCGACCTTAAGAGGTGATGTTATTAAGTCAACTTAAGGAAGTGCTTAACTCAAGTTAATAAAAGCCCAATATTGCCGCAGGAGTCTGTAGGTCAACTTAACCTTCCATAAGTCGATCTAAGGCTCCAGTATAGATGCACCCCAGGAGAGACACATTTCAGAAACTTCTGCTCCCAAAACAAACGTCACCTACAACTTAAGCTAAAGGAGGGGCTTATTTAAGCTTCACAGGCAATGTAATTACATAGAGCTGAGCAGGTTCTCTCCAGGTTCTATGCTTAGCACTTGTCCTGTGAATACTGCGGTTTCTTTAGTTAACTAGATCTCAGTGCCAAACTGCAAATGGTTTATTTTTGAATGGAGTACAAGGATTTAGAAACAGTACAAGCTGGGACAAATAGCAGTGGCACTATCACCTCCACTTGAAATGGAGCTCTTGACAGAAAAGCAACTGCCTAACAGGATGCCCTTAGGCCATACAGGTTGGGTGATTGCATCATGCAGAACATGAGAGGCTCAGGGATGTACTGAGATGTCTTTGCGGCTATGCTATTTAGGCACTGGATGTCCTTATACCACACTGATGTTTCTAAAAAGGCAGTGGTCTTCAGAAATAAACAAAAGCTGGACACCAACTCGTTTTGTTGGTAGTTTGCTGCTATCTTTCCCAATAAAGCCTGCTGATCAAGGAAATGAGTAGCTCCATATATTAGGATGAAAGGGTGATTCTATCACCCTCAACGGCATTGCTAAACATAATCTTTTGGCACCCAAAATAAAATCCCTTCAATTGTTCCAAATCAAACTTTTCCCCTTCAGAACTTTAGACGCCCCTGTGATGCACATTTTCATGTATATATGAAACACTGCCCTCTGCTGAATAGAAAGTCAGGCCTGCTGATGCCTTTATCCATATGTAGCCCCTAGTGCCTGGAGGACTCTACTGATTATAAATCATGTTAGATCTGGTCCTTAGGGTGCACGCTGAAGATTCCAGAAATCCATGTTCAGTTCTCTCTTCCACTAGACTTCCTGTGTGATGCTGGGTAGGCCAGTTTACTCTGTGCCTCAATACTCCAGCTGAAACTTGGAAACAATCCCACTACCCTACAAGACAGAAGTGCTGTGAGGATAAATATATTAAAAATTGTGAGGTCCTCATTGTTAAAAACCAGGCTTCAGTCACCTCCAGGGGAAAAACAGAAGGTTTAAACACCAAAAATAAGCAATTAAACCAACTGATTGCATATTGTGTTATTATGCTATAAAACATATCAAGGTCTTTTATGAAAGCCTGTAATGTTCTGAATCTGATGGCCATTAAAAGATATGTATATGGATCATGGTTATGAATGTATATATCTGTGTACATAAAACCTGTGCTCATAAACTTCAACTCCACCTCACCATAGAGTGGTGAGCAGTTAATTGAGAAGAGGCACTTGCCAAGTCTGACATCTACATGAAACCAGCCTTGAATAACTATTCAATGTCCAGATGAGGAGGAAAAATGGGCTATTAAAATTAATGGGAAGACACTGAGACATCCTCACAATCATGTCAAGAGGGAATCCCTTCATGGGAATTTCCCCACAGTACTGAATAAGTGAGGCCACATGGTGCCTGGTTTGGGGGCTGGGGAAGGAAAAAGCTTTTTTTAAAAGAAGCCTGTGCAGGAGGCTGGTCATCTAGCAGCTGGGAATAAACAAATAGGTGAAAAGCTGTCCTTGGATGCTGCATCCCTTCTATAGCTTGCAGGTACTATGCTGGGGAATTATTAAAAGGCAACAGGTAGCTTGTATTAGAAGAGCAATTTTACCTCATATAGAACTGTGAAGCCTGAGGTTGTACCTTTATGTTTACTTTCTGTGTAACATGTCTATGTTTCAAAGGGGAAGCTGTGTTAGTCTAGTTCAGCAAAAGCAGAAAGGAGTCCTGTGGCACTTAAAGACTAACAAATTCATTTATTGCATGAGCTTTTGTGGGAGAAAAATCCCACTTCGTCAAATGTGGGATTTTCTCCCACAAAAGCTCATGCACTAAATCAATTTGTTAGGCTTTAAGTGCCACAGGATTCCTGATTTATAGTGGTGTTGCCAGTATACACTGTTGCCAACTCTAACAATTTTATTGAGAGCCTTTTAATATCAGATTTTTTTTTCCTAAAGCCCCAGCTGCTGGAATCACCAGATTGCATGACAACAGGTTCCAAAGGGGTAGCCCTGTTAGTCTAGTTCAGCAAAACAAAACAAGGAGTCCTATGACACTTTTAAAGACTAACAAATTTATTTATTGCATGAGCTTTTGTGAGAGAAAATCCAACACAGTGGGATTTTTCTGCCACAAAAGCTCATAGAAAAAATAAATTTATTAGTCTGCAAAAGCGAGTATCTCAGCTTTCACTTTTTTCAAGTTTCTAGTCGCTATGACTGCAAAGAAAATCTTGAAAACAAGAAGCAAGGGCAGCCTAAAGGAGACACATAAGAACTACCCAACTTTTATCTGTTTTTAAAACTCTCGTGAGTTTTTGGACTTCAATTTACAATTTTGGAATGCATGCAGTGGCCATTTCTATGTATCTGTGCTTAATGGGATGGCTTCCTGGGTGCTGAGGCTGCAGAAAGCAGCCAGAAGGCTGTCCTAAAGAAATAGCTAACCCAGGGGGAATCTCTAGGTGGCATAAAATCAGCATTGAGAGCACAATGGCACCTGTCTCTCTTCCTGTCCCCAGTGGGCAGATCATGTTGGGTAGGGTGTGTGTGAAGGTGTTGTCAGGTCCAGGACTGGCCTTTGGTTCAGCTGACGCTTATCATATCATATCATAGGGGTGGAAGGGACCTCATGAGATCATCAAGTCCAACCCCCTGGAAATTGAACCCAGGACTTTCTGCATGTTAAGTAGAGGTATTAGCCACTACACTATTTGCTTGGTCAGCACCCTATGGGACCTCTCCCAATAGTGTAAGGAGTAGCCCTCACATTTCTCTAAGTTACAGCAGGGTCTTTTCAGCTGCCTCAGCACCTAGGAAACAAAAGGTGGCTTACTTCTCTTCCCTTCAGCTCAGGACTGAGTCCCCTGAGTTTGTGCTGTCACAGTCTGCTTTGTTAATGCTGCCAAGAGGCACTTATGGAAGTCAATAAAAAACACCAGATTTGATCTTCCTCTAAGCTTGAAATACCTGCATGGTGGAGAAACTTTGAAGATGCAAAAAAAAAAAAAAGCTCATGTTATTTTGACAGCACAAAAGAGATTTTGCAAAGCTAAAACAAGGCTGCATAAAAAAAAACACACACAGGCCCGATGCTGAGGCATGGGAGTTTGCTTGATCTCTCACAGAGGCTGAGCACATGGCTGTTAAGTTCCATTCCTCCCCCTAACACACAGGCACCCTCCTAATGACTCCCCATCAATGTATTCGCCAGCCTTTCACCTTCACACGCAGAAGCTCATTTGTGAAGGATTAGATTCATCTATGCATGCAAATTAGCATAATTTTGCATAAATAAATCCTGCATTAGAAATGACAGGCTGGGATGATTAACAGACCAGAGGGACCACTTCTTCTACCATTCTGAGTTACCAGGGGATGGGAATATTAGATTAATAAACAACAATAAATGGAAATGCTGGACTAACCCATTTGCTCTCCATCCTTCACTTGCCCCTATTTTCCCTTCTGAATGCCACATCCATAATAATGACACAGGGGAACACATTGAAGTTGCTGGCTGGCTAATAGGATAAAAGGATCTCACTCTCCAGTGAGCTAATCCATTGATACAACACGTAATTAACTGCTGCGTTTGCAGAACATTCTCCCCAACAGTTGCTTGGCTGCCTCAGACGTGGATGCAGCCCGACTGCAACAGAACCCCAGCTGCACCTGCTTCACGTCACAATCATTTCTCTAGCTGGCAGGGGGCAGGGCACATCTGTGGCAATAACACTTAGGGCTATGATGGTGTCGAACTCAGATGCGAAAAGGCGGCAGCTGGTTGAGTAATCTCTAAACAACACGTAGGACTTGCTATACCACTGCCTAGTGCCTTATCTTTGTAGTCTTCAAGCACTATTTGGATCAGGTAGTATTTTACATCTATTTTACTCTGTATTAAATGAGAGCAGGTAGTGCAAGGTGGTGAAGAATCAGGCCAGTATAAGCAGGAAGGGGTGTGGGCAATTCAACAGGCTGCACTCTTCTCTGTACCCACTTACGCACTTCAACTCATGGAGGCCTGAGCGTCAGCAATTATCCTTGCCCACGGATATTGGCACAGATCAGCAGCCACTCACCATATCTGCCATAGTAAGTTTTAAATGGTGACATGAGAGATACATTTGGACTTCATCAGATCTCTCTTGAACCCACTTCTACCCGTCTTTAGCTAACTGCATTCTCTGCACTAGTCATCTTAGCATGTATCAGTGCCTTATTTCAAACAAGTTCAAGCCTAACATTTTGATTGAAATAAGCTGCTGCCTTAGTGATGCACATGCCACCAGGGTTCATTCCAGCACACATAGCATGTGGTGGTGCTTATAACATAACACATGCTTTCAGTTGAGTCATAGTTAGACTTTTATTAGCATATGTTATTCCCATTTAAATTTCTCATTCAGAATTTTGGCCCTTTCCCAGTTAATGAAATGGTAACTTTCCAGAGCCTGGAGGACTATGTTGTCCAATATATTAGAAATAGGTCAAAAGTTTGGTTCTCAAGCACTGTGAGCATGCACACGCACGCACATACACACACGTGCACACGCGCGCGCATGCACGCGCACACACACGTGCGCGCACGTTGAGAGGACATATGAACCAGTGGCTGAATTTAGTGGAGAATTCTGTACTGTGGAACCATCAATGTACGCAAGTCTCAAAACTGCAAGTTGCTGCTGCTTTGTCTCTCTATACCCAGCAACCACATTGTGAGAAAAATAACCTGGTGTTTTTCAACCTCTTGTGGTTTATGGTTTCACCCATCTCTAAGGTCTCCCCGTAGAATATTTAGAGCATCTGCCTGTAGTGGGAGAGATTGCAAAACGTAACAAGCAGCGGGGAAGGAATACAGCAACATAAAATGCCTTTCAGGCTGCCCGTGCTGGATGATTCATTCAGATAGCCCAGAAAAAACACTGTAAGAGGCCTCTGCATTTTCATTATTCTAGTTTGATACATGATGTGTTTCCCAAAAGCTGCAAAAGCATTTTCCATGATGGCACCAATTCTACCCTACAATTAGACTCGCTTCTCTAAAATGTATTTCAAAAGAGAAAAGAGGGTTAAATGTGTGATACAAGGAATGATGAGAATTCTCACTAAACTGAAAGAATGTTTTTAAAACACTTTGCACATGGTGTCTTTGTGTTATAAATAAACCACAGCCAAACTGCACCCGTATACATCACAGTGACATGCCAGGCAGGGAGTACTGAACAAAATGCTCCAGCTTTGCTTTGGAGGTTTACATAAGTCTGTACTGTCAGCATATCTTATCACCTAGCTGGGCAGTGAGTTCTTTCTCTCTATGGCTATGTCCACACATACATTGTTATTTCGAAATGAGTTATTTCGAAATAAAGTCCTTATTTCAGAATAAGTTAATTCAAATTAAGAAAATGTTAATTCGAATTAAGGGAAAGCCTGCTATCGAAACGGCTGTTATTTCAAAATGGTTATTTCAAAATAACACCGTTTGGACATGTTGTTTCGAAACAATATGTCCAAATGGCGTTATTTTGAAATAGCCATTTCAAAATGAATGGGGTTTAAGCTGTTTCGAAATGACAGTTATTTCAAAATAAGAGAATCTGTCATTTCAAAATAAGAAAATGTTGTGTGGACGTAATCTTTTTTATTTCAAAATAACCAGTGTTATTTCAAAATAAAAGAGACATGTGGACATATCCTATGTTTGTGTGCAGGTGTCTTGTCTCTTTCTCCAGTACAGAGAGTGGCACTGGACTCCTCCATGGGAAAGGCTGAAACAAGCTCTGCATCCTACGTCTAATTATACTCCCTGATCCCTAACAGCTTCATCAAACCAGCCTGCCTGAAATGTCACAAGCATGAATTTATACCAGTACAGAATTTACTTCAGTCCCAGAAAACTGGACAAGGTATTTGAATGAAGCAGGGCAGGAGGGAAGAGGCAAAATCTCAGGTGCTCTTTCTTTGTGGCTATTTCTGCACAGCACAAGCTCATTTATTTGAACTTAAGAAATTGTATGCCTGCCAGATGTTTCCTGAACACCAAATGAGCTCCATGCACTGTTGTACCAAAGCCTACAGAAGTGTCCAGCAAGCATATAAGCGGATTTCTACTCAATAGCGCTTGCAAAATCTGTAGAAGTAGCCAAGGACAAGTCTATTCTAGGAAAAGTGTGTGTTTTACATTTGACAAGATCGCTAACATGTTAGAAAATCCTCATGTTGCCAGGTCAAGTTGTGGTTTGACCTTGATATATCTGGGCAACTAGGGTTGATCTTAACCAGGTATGCAGAGGTCAAACTACAGGTCATCCTCAATGCCCTGTCTACATGAGGATTTTACAACATGTTAACTATCTCGTTGAAAAAAACATCCTTTTTCATGATGTAGGCATGGCCATAGATTTTACAAAACAGTCTCCAGCCCTTAGGAGAACTCTAAGCTTTGAAAGCTCAGTCCCCATGTGAGGCCACTTGGCATAAGAAATCAGCATGAAGGGCACTGTAAGTAACAGTTTTCCCAACAGTACTTTCCAATGTTTATTCTTTTCATTTCTCTTTAGCCATGAGAAAGTCATCTTCTTGAGCGTGTGATTTTAAAACTAGTGTGCTTTTACAGGTTTTTCCTTTAAATCGTTGACATTTCTCCCTATCAACTTCAGCTTGACAAAGAGCTGCATGTCTGGGAACACTGCCCAGGTGAGATTTTCAAGATGTTTGATGATAGCCTAACTTTGCGCTGCGATTAACTCCAAAGAGAGCAAACAGACCGACCGTGAATGCCTTAAAAATCTCAGCCTAATGGTTTGAATACCAAGTCCTGCATTCAAAACTCCCACAGAGGTCAATGGGTGCATGAAAACCAAGAGGAACGCACGAAGGTGTGGTTTGTAACAGTAAGGAGCTCAACTGAACCAACCAGAGATGGGCTACTCAGGGGTTAGGCAGAAAATCCAAGTCAAGAACTCAACCCAGTCTTGGTAACAGCTGGGCTGCACAGTCTCCTAAGCCAGAGATATTCCAAAAGATTAATTCCTTGAATATTGACTCTGGTTACAGGCTCGATGGCACAGCTAGCTCCTGCCCATCAAACTGGAACAACAGAGACTCTCAAATTTGGCTAAGGCTAGCTCTGCAGTAAGTACTACAAAAGCCTGGCATTCATTGCTAATCTATATCATCATGAGACCTTCCTGCTTCTACTGCTTCCAAATTCACTCTATAGTCTATCTCATGCTCTCTCATTTCCCTGCACTTCTTGCATCCAGGATCTGCCTATGGGGAGATTATGTGACCCAGACACAACCATACATGTCTCAGCTGACAGCCCCAAGAACCACTGTAATACATGCAAAAGGGTACTACAGCACAGCAGGGGGTGTGTCATAACTTGAACAAAAAGGTAGGACTCTTGGGGATGTGTTCCCATGGGTCACCAACTCTGTGCAACTTAGGGCAAGTCACTTACAGCCAGACTTTTGAGAGTGCTCAGCTGTCAACTCCTACCATTCTTCTGTCAAAAGTCTCATCAGGGGATGCCTAAATAGGAGCTGGTTTCTTGAAAATCTAGTCCTTAACCTGTATGTTTCAATTTCCCCTCTACGTATTGGAAGTACGCAGTAACACAAAGGGGGGCTGTGAGGCTTAATTTATGAGTGTAAAGTGTTTTGAGACCCTTGGATGTGAGCAAAAGTGCCACGCATCATTGGCACTAACATTGGACTATTTGGACTCCATGGAAAATAGCTGAGCATGTTCCAATATCTCTGCATCACCCCGCCACACAACTAGTCCTCAGCCACATTCTTCTTGTTCTTCTCCTCTCACATGGCTGGCGGAGAACAATTTCACCTGAACTTGATGATGGCTACATGGGGAACAGCAGAATCTGCTGCAGTGACCCATGCTGACCCAGCGTTTTCTCCTGGAGATTTGATTTGGGCCTCTGGCATTTCAGTTAATTCTTATGCTAACAAAAGGTGTGGCTTGCCAAGGCAGGAGACTGAGATTGATTCACCCACAGAACAAATACAACACAGGCAGCAACAGCATATGGGCCACCTGCCTTCTCCTCCCTCTTTGGGTACAGTGATGTTTGCCCAAAAAATGAGGCATTTGCATCACATTGAAGCACCCACACTGGGGTAGCTTGGGCCTGGCCAACACCACAGTTCATTCAGAGCCCAAGCTGTCTCCCTGGCACTGGAAGTCCAAAGAGAATGTCATGTGGACCAATCCAACCCACTCCTATCTCTAAACAAGAGCTACCCTGCAGGGCTAAGACAGCCTCTGGCCTTTGCAAGCTGAATCTACAACTGGCTCTGCAGGCAAGGAGAACAGGTTCCAGCAACTTTTTAATCTGCCAGAGCCCTCAGAAACAGCTGGGGTAAGGTCAGAGCCAGGGAGAAAGCCAGCATTGACCGCCAGGGTTGTCTCGAAAGAACGCCAGCCTTCAGGAAGCCCCATGCAGAATGGAAGCACCCAGCTATCTGAAAGTAAAGCATGGGAGAAATCCCAGTGGACTTATGCCTCCAAGGATTCACCCTCATGTCCGTGCAGTGAAAGTTGTTCATTCCTTCTCCAGTCTCAGATGTAAACCTAGTCAGATTTGTGCTGGTACAGCCACTGATTTACAACCCAGAGGGAGTCTGTCTGGCCTGCACACAGCCTGCCAGTCCAACAGGGACAGTCCCACGTGCTGCTTCTCAGGCTAAGAGGGGCTAGATGCTCCCAGAAGGAATAGACTCTGGTTTGCTGCTCCTGACTGCTAACAGCAGAGGTGGCATTAAGGCAGCATGTTGCTCAGAACAGCTATTTCCACCACTTAGTCCTCCAAGCTACACAAGCTCATGGGGATGGTGAGCACAGAGGAGGCAAAGCTCCGTGGCCAGTCCCGTGAGAACAGGATTGAAGCACAGCCATCTGTTCCAAACAGAGGCCCATAAAGAGACTCAGCCATCCATTCTCCTTTAGCCCACTCCTGTTGTGCATATGAGAAAGACAGCTCTTAATGTGCTCAAGGAAGGCCAGGACCTAAACCAGAAGGTAGGCTCTGAGGGACAGTAGCAGAGATGTGTGGACTGAGGCATGGCATAGCGAACGCATTCCACGTCAGATTGAAGTGCACGGATAGATACAGGAAAGGACAAGGGCTAGACTGACAGGAGATGCGAGAAGGTGGGAACTGGTGTTCATTAGCAGAACAGATAGGAAACCAAAAAACAGAGCCATGGAGGCTGCTGCAGATCAGCAGTGAGGGGCAGCAGCACAGTGGAATAGGGGCCAGGAACTGGAAAAGCAGAAGGTGCTTATAAATCAGGGTTACCAAAGTGCTCCCACAGGGCTGTATGACAGGAGTGCATCACTGGAGAAGCTGAAGCCATTCAGCCAGCAGGAGACATTATTAATGTTCAGACACTGACACCGTGACAGGCCAAAGGACTCATGATGACTGTTCTCAGAGGGAGCTGTGCTGATCAGTGAGCTACTGCTACAGCCAAAGAGTGGCTGAACTCTAGAGTCACAGTCCTTGTCCCGCTCTGATTCACCCTGCCCTGCCAGCACATAAGAGCGTCCATTGTTGCATATGTTTGCACAGAAAACATCTCCCAGGCGTTAGATAATGATAACCATCCACAGCACACTTACAGGGCACAGTGGAAGAGACAAAGATATCTGCTGGCTGGCAGAATTGTGATCATCTCCTCAGAGGCAGGGTGAGGCTTCCCACACCCTCACCATTGAGCCACTCTATTTCCCAGCACCTGGGTGTTCTCTGATGGCACCCTCCTTCCTCCCTTCCCTACTATCTGCCTACACTGACGCTACAAAGGTCTTAATCAGAGAACCAGATGTTAGTTACCAGGGCACTGAGCCAAAGGTTGTCTCTAGCAAGATACCGGACCCAGAGAGAACAGAAAAGCCACCATCTCCCTGCCTCCTCCAGAGACAGAGGCTTTGGGGGGGGGGGGGTGAAAGAAAACAGGAATTGTCTGCCATTCCTCATCAGCACTTTTCAGCTGCAAGGCTTTGGGGGCTGATGCATCAGATGAGCTAATAAATCTTTTCAGTCCCCCCACAGTTTCAAGACTGCCTCACTGTTTAGCCTGGCATCTCATCAAATGCTGTCTGGGAGGAGGGTCACAAAGTGGGGGGACAAGAAGAAATTGCAAGACGTGATTTGGCAGGGAGGACTACAAAAAGCAAGAATCACAACATAGATGGTCCACTGGGGATGAGGCTGCTGTTTTGGTTTCTCACAATACTTCTCCAACCAGGGCATAACATAGTCCTTGGAGACAAAAACAACTAAGGCCCACATTTGCAAACCCATGCCTATCATCACACCATTCAATAAATGGGTTGATTTCCAGAGCTGTTGAATGACCACAACTTCCCTTGAAACCCACAGGAGCCGTAAGCGCTGGAATCATAGATTTTTTTAAAGCCAAAAGGGACCACAGTGATCACCTGGTATGAGTGCCTACAAAACTCAGGCCAGGGAACATCATGATGGACAGCCCTGGAGACTAATGTCCGCCAGTTGACACAGACTAGGACAGTTCAGGTAGTGACAAGTTAGCACCAACTGCGGCAGCTCTTTTGCAAGGGCCATCAAGGAGAAGATGAATGGCTCCAAAAGAACCAGCAGATCGGAGCTGGCACAAGCAGATTAAGCAATTGCTTAGGACCCAGAGCTGCTCAAGGGGCCCCTCCATTTGTTTTTGATTATGTGTTGCATGAGGCGGGGCAAAAATACTCCTGCATAGGACCCACAATGGGCTAACATCACCTCTGCAGCAGATGGTAATAATTTTCACTCATTAACAACCTATGCTGGATTCAGAGCGGTGACCTAGAGGTGAAAGGGCTCTAGAGCCTTCTTTGTACAGAGGCCACTTTTTCTGTCTCCATTTACTAGACAAGCCCCTGCCACCATAAGGATTTGTAAATCATCACCATCCACAAAATCCACTTTCACTTAATGCACTGAAATCAGCTGCATGTTTACAGCTTAGCAACCCAAAGGCTCTGTGCTAAATCTGTGCCAAATTCCCATCACGGCAGGGCAGTGCTGTCTTGTGCGCCCCCCCCCCCCCCAACTCCCACTAAGTGCTTCTCGGCTCCTTTACATGAGTCAGGGGAGCCTTCAGTGCTGCTCCACATGCCAGGTTCATTGGACCTGAAATCCAGTACCCGTCAGCTGGAGAAAGGAATGGCAATGTGACACGTAGCCATATGGAAGCTGGAAGTAAGGGGTGGATTTTTTGGGTAAATCCAGAGGAGAAAGAATTCCCCTGAGAAGCCAGCCCAGCAGATGCTTCTCAGCTCCTTGACCTTTGGCCCTCCTCCCAGCTCGGTTTCTTCACACACTGAAGATTTGTCCACTCACTAGAGAGGATACAAAGTCAACAGCAGGAGCTCCATTTCTCCCCAAGGAGGCACCCCAAATGAAAATACTGGATAATGTTTTCCTCTTCTATGGCTCCTTGAAGCTGAGGACTAGAAAGCACCTTATAAACAGCAGTGAATTAAAGTCCAAAACACCCTTTAGGCATAAGATATTATCTCTTTCATACATGAAGAAACTGATGAACTGAGGTGCGGTGACTTGACCAGAGTTTGGGTGCTCCCAACCAAACCATGCCCACCCCCAGAGGCCAACAGCAGCCCCAGCCTGTCTGGGACATGAACAATCCACATTGAAATGCACATGGCTGGCAGCAGGGCCTGTGTAGAACAAGCACGCTGCCAAGGACAATGACGAAGGGGAGGCTGCAACAGGCTGTGCGTGTGCTGGAACCAGGGCATTTCAGCCCAGCTAAAAGGAGGAACAGAAAAAGATCTTCTGGGCTAATGGTTTTAATCCTTGGCAGTAGCAAAGTGTTCACTGACTGCACCATGACAGCTCAAAAGGAGCTGAGCCTGGATGGCAACCAGGCATGGTATTGAATGGGACTCCCACTGGTCCAGGCTCATTGCTATAGCCCTGAACAACACTACCCCCTGTGAGGGAATGATGAGAAGAGATGGTCATGGACCTGCCCAGCATCATTTTCTTCTCAAATTCCACCTTTTTAAGGCTGATGAAAGGTGTAATGAGAGGCCACGACACAGTCCTCTGTTTATCCACAGGACTGGTAAGGTGTGCGGAGCAGCAGGGAAAGCTTCCCCTATACACTCTACCCCCAAAATGTGTTTCAGCTCTGAGCCAGGGGCACCATACCTCCAGAAGGGAAAGGGGAATTCAGACTCAAAGTCCATTATTTATATTATTGTAACATCTAGGAGCTCAACCATTATGAACAAAGAGCTTCACCCTTGATCTCTCTTCAGAGAACACCAGTGGTCGATTTCTTTGGACACTGTTCGCTAGAAACAAGACGGAGGCTAACCGCCTCCATTCACAGAAACTCAAACAATTATCTGGATTTGTTTTGTGTCACTATTCAACCTCGACGGGGATTTTGTCTATACAGTGGGTTCCACAGCAACCGATTGGGCAGACCACTGAACTGATGAGAGATGGGCTTTCTGGTCAATGCCATTAGTCTACTTCTCCAAAAGAAGTAAGGCTGCATTGATCAGAGGGCATCTCCTGTCAATCCAGCACCAAGACGACACTGCAGATAGTCTATGCAAGTACATCAACAGGCAATAGGAAGCTACATTATGTAGTTTGTGTATCTCCTGTTGACTGTCACTGCCAGTGTAGGCCAGCCCTTTGTTTGACATAGGTATGAAGATCTCAACATCCTCTCTGCCCCTAAGCCATGCTGTCCCCAGTCCACCAAAATAAACAGAAAACTTCTTGCTCATCACAACATATTTGCTGCTAACACTTCTGAATCCCACTTGCCAACTTCCAGCCCCCACTGCTGGCCATGCAGACCCAATGGAGCTGCTGGAAAGCAAGTCAGATTATTTTCCTCCTTGTGTCAAACAAAACATCAGCTAAGTTTTGCTGACTGTATTAGTAAAGATAATGAACAAGGCAGAAGGAACAGCCTGATATTCCAAGTTCAGGTGGAGTCTGCAACTTCAGGCCATTCTTATTATTACTGATTTGTTTTACACCAGTGTTCAGAGACCAGGGCTTCACTGCACTAAGTGCTGTATAAACATATTGTAAGAGATGGTCCCTTCCTTGACAGGCATGAAATCTAAAGAGTCAAGTCAGACAAAGAAAGGGTTATTAGGTTATAACCATTTTATAGATGGTGAACTGAGGCACTGAAAAATTAAGTGACTTACCCAAGGTCAAACAAGAAGCCTGAGACAGAGCAGGAACTGAAATCAGATCTCTAATTCCAGCCAAGCATCTTAATCATGAGATCATTGATTTAGCTTAAGCAAAATGAATCTGAAATGGGGAGACTAAGGCTAAGCCTGCATCTAAAAGTCAGGCTGACATAGTTATGGCACCTTTAGGTATGAAAAATAAATACCCCTGAATTCTGTAGATGATACATTGACCTAAACTTCAGTGGGTTTACCACAATTCAGTTGTGTCTACCACAGCTAGGCTGACAGGAAAATGCTCCCATCAACCTACCTAGTGTCATTCAAGGAGGTGGAAGCCATACAGTGATGTAAAATCCCATTCTGTTGCCGCAGGAAGTATTTATGGCATGACAGCAGCATAGCTACGATGCCATAGCTGTTCCACTGTACCAGCTGTAGCGTAGACAAGGCATCAACAGTCCAATCATTTTACTTCTGCATTGTTTTTTCTGGTAGCAATCACCCTTCAATGGTGCTTTTAGAGTAGTCTGCAGAACAGAGGGGAGTCCCTTCACCCCAACTTGGGTACAGGTAGCAACCTCACAAGGCTACCAATTAGAAGTCAGACAGCCCTTCTGGGTGAAATAATGGGTGCACTTGAAGCTCTGTTTCTGAAAATGTTTGGTTCACCAGTGTTCAATATTTTTAAAAATAAAAAGTGAAAATTTTCAAAATTATTTTTATTTCACTGGATTTGAGATGAACTGACAAATCTTTATTGTTATTCCCACCCCCATGGACTTACTTAAAAAAAAAAAAATCAAAACCATTATTGAAATCTTTCATTCATCAATACCTGGGGCTGTTGAAAATGAAGTGTCAATAACATTCTCAGTCAAAATTTCTTTGAAAAGACTCTCAAAAAATTCTAAAAATGTCAAAATTTTTCAAAACAAAAAATTGCAAAAATTTTTATTAAAGAAAAAAAGGTTTTCATTCCAAATAATTTCAGCCTTCTCTTATTTTTAAGTTCTCACACTGTGATCTGTGCAGAGATGAACTACTGTGAAAAAGGCCTGTCTGGTGGAGCTTCCATGCCAGATGGAAATATCAGGTCTCATTTTTGCATAGTTGCCCAGCGCACCTTCATGGGTCCTGAAACACTTTGGCAATTTGGGAAACTGAAAGGAAGGAGTCTCCAACCCTTTTGAAGCTCACCACTTTGCCAACGCACGCTCCTAATCATGGTGTTGCACAAGGACCATGGGAAGAACCAACTGATGGCCCTGACTCTGACACCAGAGGTGTACCAGGTGCCAAGTAAGGATTCCTGTCCCTTCCATCATGCACCTATGCATGATTCCCAAAACTAATGCACTTTGCTTAGCTGAGCACTGACTCCTTTATTTTTCCTTCTGTAACTATGCAGGCCTCAGAGCTGTGCTCCTGGCACAATTCAGACTTCTCTAGACTCCAGTGCATGTTTTGGGCAAGCAAGGAGTGCAGGATCAGGTTCTTTGAATGTTTTGTCATTAGTGGCTTGTTGCAGAGGGCAAAAGCGGTAAGATGCGGTTAATGTGCTGAAATCATGAGGCTGGGCACTATGCCTTCATGGAGAATAGGGACGGGAAGGGACATCTATTGTTGTGGGGGTGATGACGTTTTAGAGACAATGGAAAAAGGGCCCTTTGTTTTGGATGTTTTAAAAGACAGAACAAATTTGATCTTTTTTCCTTTCTGTGGTGGGACCCTCAGGCAAGTGCAAAAGGGGCATTGTGAGCAAGGCTAAATGTAGTACACCAAGCCAAAAAACAGGAGGAAAAGTCTCAGTTAGATCCATAAAGGCAGGAAATTCCAAATTAAAATAATAGTCTCTGGCCTTAACCTACTGCACTTAGCTGGAGTCACCAGAAGTCTGAAAGCATATGACACCCATTTTCCAGCTGGTGGATTTTTAAAACTTGACACTACATCAGTGCAGGAAGAAAAGCAAATAAGGAGAGAGTTGAAATACTCAATGATGCAATACTGTTTTCATGAAAGAGATGAATTGTACAGGCATGAAACAGACCAGCGAGTCCTAGGAGGAGGAGAACATCTATTCAGCCCATACATTGATTTGTACTCGGTAAAAGTCAGTGCAGGATTCAGTGATTTATATGTCTTGATCCTGCTCAGATACAACATTGTGAAATCAGGAGAAATGGCTTTCAAATTAATAGATACATCACAGTAAAACCTATATAAAAAGTTAGTAAAGAAGTAAGCTCAAGAGTCCAAGAAGTTTAGAAAGTGACTAACAGAATTACATTTATTCATACAATGAGAATAAAATAATACTGGGCTAGCAACACTCCCTGCCTCTGAAGAGCTGAGCATTGTGGATCAACCTGAGACCTGGAAATAGTAGGCATAATGTCATCAAAGTAAACCGATTGGAATCTGGCTTTCTATAGTGCAATGAATTGGCTAGCGCAGCTGTGTCATCACTGCCTTCTTAAAGGATGGAAGTCAGGACAGCTCAACTGTATCTCAGAGTACATCTAAAGGAACCTTTACCTTAAAAAGAAATTCCTAGCTGGCCACAGATCTAATGGATTCTAAAGAGGAGGAGAAGGGGGTGGACTGATAATGCAGTTGGAGATATGTTCACATGAAGTCAACCAATGTACAGAGTTAATAATCCTGCCTGAACAGTATATGCAGCAATCAGACCTCCATTTATCCTCTGCTTACAACAGTTCCTTTTCATAGACATAAGAGCGACCATATGGGGTCAGATCAATGATCCATCTAGTCCATATCCTGTGTTCCAGCAGTGGCCAATGCCAGATGCTTCAAAGAGAATGAACAGAACAGGGCAATCACCAAGCAATCCCTCCCATCGTCCAGTTCCAGCATCTGGCAATCAAAGACTAAGGCCTGGTCTACACTTACCAAGGTTTTCCATCGCAGTCAAAGGGAGATGCATGAACTATGTAAAGTAGCTTGCGTCTCTCCATTCCACTGTCTAAAGCCTACTTACCTTGGGGTCTCCACTGTACTGAATTAAAAAGAGAAATGCCGTCTAGTTGATGCAGCGCTACTCTTCTTGAGAGGATGGACACTGAAGTGACAGCAGCAAACCTGCTGCCATCCATGTAGAGTTGCCCTTAGGGACATCCAGAGTATGGGGTTGCATCTCTTACCATCTTGGCTAATCACGACTGATGGACCTATCCTTCATGAACTTATTTAATTCTTTGTTTTGAATCCAGTTATAGTTTTAGCCTTCACAACATCCCCTAGCAATGAGTTCCACTGTGCATTGTGTGAATTATTTCCATTTGTTTGTTTTAAGCCTGCTGCCTATTAACTTCATTGGGTGACCTGCTTCTTGTGTTATGTGTAGGGGTAAATGACATTTCATTATTCACTTTCTCTGCGTTACTCAAGATTTTATAGACCTCTATCATATTCATATGTCATTTAGTCATCTCTTTTGTATGATGAACAGATCCAGTCTTTTTAATCTTTCCTCATACAGAAACTGTTCCATACCCATAATCATTTTTGTTGCCCTTGTCTTTATCTTTTTCTGTTCTATTACATCCTTTTTCAGATGGTGCAACCAGAATTATATGCCGTATTCAAGGTGTGAGTGTACCATGGATTTATGTAATGACATTATGATATTTACTTTATTATCTATCCCACTTCCGATGGTTGCTAACATTGTTACCTTTTTTGACTGCCAGTGCACACTGAATGGATATCTTCAGAGAACTATCCACAATGACTCCAGCATCTTTTTTTTTTTGAGTGGTAACAGCTAATTTACACCCCATCATTTTGTGTGTATAATTGGGTTATGTTTTCCCATATGCACTATTTTGCATTTATCAACATCCAATTTCATCTGCCATTTTGTTGTCCAGCCACCTAGTCTTGTGAAATCCCTTTGTAATTCTGCTTTAGACATAACCGCTTTGGCAGTGATTTTGAATCATCTGCAAACTTTGCCCCCTTACTGTTTACTCCTTTTTCCACATAATTCATGAATATGTTGAACAACACTGATCCCAGGGCAGACCCCTGAGGAAAAAGCTATTTCTCTCTCTCCTTTCTGAAAACTGACCATTCATACCTAGCACAAATTGTTTGTCTTTTAATCAGTTGCTGATTGATCAGAGGACCTTCCCTCTTATCTCAGTTTACTTTGCTTACAAGCCTTTGGTGAGGGATCTTGTCAAAGGCCTTCTGAAAGTCTAAGTCAGTGGTTGCCAACCAGTGTGCTGCCTGGAAAGCTGGAGTTAAAGTTCCCTCCCTGCTCAGCCCAGCCACATGGGCTGTGCGGGGCTGGGAAAAGGCAGGGGTTAAAGTAAGGGGGAAGGCACCAGAACACAGTTCTGGGGCCCCCTATTTTTAGGCAGGCAGCCTTCTGGCCCCCTAAAAATAGAGGAAGGCACCAGAACACGGAGTTCCTGGGGTTCCATGAAAAATAGCATAAGCAGCCTGAACACAGAGTTCCAGTGACTCCACCTTAAACCCCTCTCCACCTTAAGCCCAGCCAGCAGAAAGCTGCAGGAGGCTGGGAGTGTGTGACTCTCCCCCTGCAGGGCAGAGCTGCTAGTGGCAGGCAGCCTGCAAACAGCCCAGGTAAGGGCTTGGGGGGTTGTGTGGGACAGGTATGTGTGTGTATAGCAGAGGTGGGTGTGTAGCAGAGGGTACATAGCTGGAGGCCTAGTTCTGGACCCTACAGTGATGGGAGAGTCCATCATGGGCAGCAAGGGGCTGGGGGAGGCGAGGATGTGACCCACTTGTGTGGGAGGGAGCAGCAGTGGGGTGAGGATTTGCCCTGGGTGGCAGGGAGCCACTGTGGAGAAGGGGGAAGTGGGTGCTGCACCATGCTCCCCTGCCCTACCTTCCCACTCCGCAGGTTCCCCCTGCCCCCACAAAGCCACTCTTGTTCTCCCTTCCTCTCTCCTCTCTCACCACCCTTGTGCTGTTCCCCACATGGCTGCCCTTGTCCTCTTTTGCCACCCCTGCCCTGCTCCGCTCCCCGCGCTCACTCCTGCCACTGCACATGACTCCTGACCTCCCCTCTCTTGCACCCCTGCTCTGCTACCCCTGCTACCTTACATAGCAGCATTTCCAAAACACTGTGCCATGGTTCATGAATGTTCATAAGCAATTTAAGTTAATTTGAATATTCATGCATTTTTAATAGTGGTGTGCCTCAAAAAATTTGAAGGTATCAAGGTGTGCCATGGCAGAGAAAAGTTTGGGAACCACTAGTATAGAAATGACTGTATTATAGAGATCCAAACTACTCCAGAACGTTTATCCTGCTAGCATCTATGTGATTCAGTGGCAGTGCACAAATCAAATTGTTTTGATCTAGGTGTCTGATAATTCTGTTTTTTACTATAGTTTCAACAAACATCTGGTACTGAAGTTAGGTTTACTGGCCTTGAATTGCTAGGATGGCTATTGAGGCTTTTTTTTAAAAAATAAGCATCACATTGGCTATCCTCCTGTCATCTGGTACAGAAGCAGATTTAAGTGCTAGGTTACATACCACAATTAATAGGTCTTCAATTCCATATTTGAGTTCCTTCAGAATTCTTGGGTGAATGTCATCTGGTCCTGGTGACCTTACTGTTCAATTGACCAATTTGTTCCAAAACCTTAACATAGGATAGTTTCTCAGATTTGTCATATAAAAGATGGCTCAGGTGTGAGAGTGTACTTCACATCCTCTACAGCGAACACCAATGCAAAGAATTAATTTAGCTTCTCTACAATGGCCTTGTTTCCTTGAGAGCTCTTTTAGCATCTCAGTCATGCGGCAGCTTCACTGACTGTTTGGCAGGATTCTGATAAACTCGAAAAAAAATTGCTTAGTTTTTGAGCCTTCTGCTAGTCTCTCAGCAAATTCTTTTTTGACCTGCTTAATTATATTTTTACGTTTGGCTTGCCAAAATGTACGCTCCTTTCCATTTTTCTCAGTACGATTTGACTTTCAATTCTAAAGGATACTTTTTCACCTCTTACCACTTCTTTTACTGTTTAGCCATGACCACATTTTTTTGGTCCTCTTACTATTTTTTAATTTGGTGTATACACTGAAATTTGAAACTCTGTTACAGTGCTTTTGAAAATTTTCCATGAAGTCTGCAGGTCAGTCTTGTGACTGTTCCTGTTATTTTCCATTTACTAGCCACCCCATTTTTGTTTATTTCTTCTCTCTGAAGTTAAATGCTATGGTGGCAACCTTTTTTTTTTTTTTTTTTGGTATTACCCCCTTCCCAGCAAGAATGTTAAATTTAGCTATTTTATGGTCACTATTTCCAAGCAGTTAAGCTATAATCACCTCTTGGACCAGATCCATTTGCTCCACTTACAACTAAATCAAGAATTGCCTCTCCCCTGTGAAATTCTGACTTTCCTATGTGAAGCTGAGCCTTACCTGCTGCATTTTTTCCAGGTCAAGGCTGGGTCTGTTGACTGCATCACCATAGCCTTGCCGGTGTCTCTTACAAGGCATGACTTGCTCAAAGCCAGCTGCAACACTTGTGAAGATCAAAGGCCTGGAAGCTGGATTCCGAACCAGGGGCTGCAGTCTCTTAGGAGGGGAGGCACTGAACAGCACTGGGCTAGGGCTAGCATGAAGACCATCAGCTTGTTCCTCCACAGGACGGAAGGACATGCTACACAAGTTCTTCACTTCCTCATCACTGGAAGATGTGTTGTTGCTGTCACCACAGCAGGAAAGCCTGCTGACCTGCGACCACTTCCGTTTCTCAGTGGCAAACTCTCGGTTGATGCGCTCCAACTCCTCTTCCGAGCTGTGACGATCCAGGCTTGCGTGGAAAATGGCCCGGACCTTACAGCATTGATTCTCCTGATTCTGGAGCTGGTTTGTTGCAAGAGGAGTCAATGTGCAATTCCGTCTTCTCTCTGAGAGAAGGAGGAGAAATGTGCGTGGTAGGAAAGGTCTGAATTGCGCATGCTATGCAATCAGGCCTACTAAATTCTGATCTCCCTTCCCTGCTCTTCCAAATAACCACATCAACTACTAGCATATGGCTTGAAGTTTATAGGTCAGTGGTTCTCAGCTCACAGGCTGCAGACTGCTTGTGGCCCAGTCAGTGCACAGCTGCAGCCCATATGACCTCTGCAAGGTTACACAGTTAGTATACATATTTTGTGGCCCACATAACACATAGAGAGGGGTTGCATATGTGGCCTGCAACAGTAAACAGGCTGAGAACCACTTCCATAGATCATGATTCAATCTTAAACTGTCTCACTGCACATCAGCCTAAGAACCACCAGCTGGACACATGGCAAGTAAACCGACACATTAATTATTTCAGGACCTGAATCTAATATAAAGTGGGGTCCCTATGTAATGGGCTGGCTTTTTGCATATGAAGAAGTGGGTGAAGTTGTCTTGTAATTATTGACTCACCAAAATGACATAGGACTTACAAGTAATGTTATGTAAAGAAGTTCTTGTGGGACTGAAATGATAGAGGCATGTGGTTTTTGAGCACCTGTTTGATACCAACTCCTTCCAATTATTAAAGATGATGAACACTTCATTATAAGAGCCTCTTTTCAGTTGCTTATAGCTTCGCCAAACAACCATTTTTGCCTAACATTTTCCATGCCAGGTGTCTACCTCAGACTAATTTTTTCTGGAAAACAACATCTAAAATATTAAGTAGTTTCCAAGAACAAACTAGAAAGAAGCACATTTGTTTTGCCAGTGTTAAAAAAATAATAATAATAATTCTGGTGACCTTTTCTTTGCAAAGCTCTCGTGCCCTTACAGAGCAAGGAGTTAAAATTTGGCAGGGAGAGCCCTTTACGTCAGAGATGTGCATTTTGCCATCCCCAAAAAATCCACCCAAATTTGGCCTCAATATAAACCTTTGGGGGTGGGAGGGAACCAATTCATACAAATTCAGAAGAGGCTTGCTGAAATGTTGCAGCTGAATTCTCCAAAGATTCCGTCTACACTGGGCCTGCTCCAGCTCGGGGCTAAACAGACTCCTCCCACTCTTAGCGCAGCTGCGAGCTGAGAGGAAGGGGGCCTGTCTTACCTGTGCTCTCAATGGCTCTGTCTACACTACAAAAGCTAAGCTGACTATTAAGTCATCTTAATAAAAAGTCTACTTAAAGTCAACTTTAAGTAGACCTTATTAAGTTGACTTACTTAGGCCACATTGCATTAAGTTGACTTTATAAAGTCAACTTTGATGGCCACATTGTGTCAAGTCGACTTTATAAAGTTGACTTAACCCTTAAAGTTGGCTTTAAGGGCAGGAGTTATTAAGTCGACTTAAGGAAGCTCTTAAGTCGACTTAATGAGCTCCGAATGTGGCCAGGGCTTTGCTTAAGTCAACTTAAGCCTCCTTGAGTCAGCTTAAGGTCATAGGCTATGTTCACACATAGGGGGTTATTTCGATACAAGTTGTTTCGAAACAACTTGTATCAAAATAAGGCGTTATTTTGAAATAAGTTAATTCGAATTAAGAAAATGTTAATTCAAATTAAGGAAAAAAGCTCAAAGCGAAATAGCATGTTCGGACAACAGTTATTTCTAAATGAGTCACCATCATTTCGAAATAACATGTTCTTATGGGATTGTTTTGAAACAATTGTTTTGAAACAACATCGTTTCGTCACCAAATGGAGTTGTACTGTTGTTTTGAAACAACTTAATCATGTGAACATGGCGTTTCTTATTTCGAAACAACCTCTGTTGTTTCGAAATAAGACTGCTGTGTGAACACACCCATAGTGTAGACATACCCATAGACCCCCTGCTGGGTCCAGATAGTGTGGAGGAGGAAGCTGCTTGTTCAAATGCAGAGGGACCAACAGCCAGATCTCAGAGGTGCAGAGCAGGGAAGAGTAAAGACAAAGAGTTTGGGAAAAGGGAGTCAGTGGAGACTGGGATTCTTTGGGCAAGAAGACTGGGAGCTTCTGGAGAAGAAAGTGGGAATGGCTGGGCAAGAGGACTAGTATAGGCATCCAGTGGAAGTAAAGGAGCGTGGAGGGATACAGAGAGAGGGACTGGGGAAAGGGGTGTGGAGGGGTGAGACTAAGACTTGCTGGACAAGCAGACTTAGGTGAAGATGAGAAGCCTGAGGAGTAGAGAGGGACTGGCTAGATGCAGAGCATGGGTTGGGACAAGGAGCTGGTGTGGAGAAGGAAAAGGATTGGAATGAGGACAGGTTGAAGTTTTGGAGGAACTGCACAAAAGACTATGCCCACTAAGCACATGCCCCTCTACAGTTTAGAATCAAACCCAAGATCCCTGAGTTTCACTCTCCTCTTCCATCTGCAAATATCCATGAAACCCACTGGCAGCACATCTTAGCCTCTCAAGTACTGGGCCGCAGAGAGGATGGCAAGCTGCTACTGTTCTCCGGTCCTTTATTAGCTCAGGCGGCAGTGGTCTGACTGGTAGTTCTAAAGGTTCCACCCTGCTGCTAACGCACATGGCTGTCAACGTGATGCCATAGGATGGCATTTCAAGGACTTTTTCAGTTTGCTTTTTCAAAAACCTATGAAACAGCACCTGTAAAAATACCAAATTAAAAGAACAATATTAAGGGTCGCAAAGTCCAGCAATCAAAAACCAGGAAATGCCAGAAGTAAGGTTGCCTCTGCTTCTTTAAGTCTTCCCAGTTGCGTGTATGCAGGACCCTGCCTCATTCATTGCACAAGATGGAGCATGCTCTGGAGATGAATCTGTGGTGTGTACTGCTCCTGTCTTGTCTGTGAAGTGCTAGAGTGACTAAAGTCATTCAAACAGAATCAGGAGTGTAGTGACTGAGGCAGGGAATTATACAAATTAAAAATGTGAACTCATGATGTAGGCAGTTGAATTCTCTCTTACAGAACTGGATTTTATTCCTGCTTTTGCTGCAAAGTTCCTACATAATACTGGGCAAATCATTGAACCCAGCTTTTCATAGATGACCATGAATTATGAGTTCTTCATTTTCTGAGTGCCTGACTTCAGAAGCCAGGGTCTGATCTGCAGGAGTCCTCAGCATAGCTACAATCGAAGGTGGTAGGAGAAATGCTTTGAACATAGGAAGTTCTATTTAACACAAAGTTCTCTGAAAAAAAATCAAGTATTATGTATCTCAAATAGGGAACAGGTGTGTTGGGAAAATAAATCCATTAATCTTTGTGAAACACTCCAACACAGTAGTGATCGCCATAGGAAAACCCATGAGGAAATGAATCATTGCGTCTTCCCAGCAGGATCTGAGTGGTGTGCAGTAAATAATAAATGTTCCACAATGACAAGAAAACAAAATATGGAAGAGCTGCTCATTCAGTTAGCATCATCCATTCTGTGCACTTAGTGGCTGTGTTCACACAAACTATTTCAAAATGAGTTATTTTGAAATAAAGTCCTTATTTCAAAATAAGTTAATTTGAATTAAGAAAATGCTAATTTGAATTAAGGAAAAGCCTGCTATCGAAACGGCTGTTATTTCAAAATGGTTATTTCGAAATAAGGCCGTTCGGACATGTTGTTTCAAAACAGTTGTTTCAAAACAATGTGTCCAAACGCCATTGTTTCGAAACAACTGTTTCGAAACAATGGCTATTTCGATTTCCTGCTAGGTTTTACTGTTTTGGAATAACAGCCGTTATTCCGAAACAACAGGACCCGTTGTTTCAAAATAACAGTATGTCGTGTGGACAAAAGAATTTTTATTTTGAAACAACGGGTGTTGTTTCAAAATAAAACTGTCATCTGAACATAGCCAGTGAGCCAGGGGTCTTATGAAAAAAGTACTGTGTGCTTGCATAATTAAAGATTGTCTCATAATGCATATGCCCAAGTGGGATGATTTAAGGTAGCACAAGCAACCTTATTTTTTGTCATTTACTGGCTTTTGAGAGCTAGAGTTCGAAACCTTAATCCTATTCTTTTAAACTAGTTTTTAGCAGGTGCCAGGATATTATACAAAAACTAGCTCTGTTTTCTGACATTTACCAGGAGACAGCATTGTCCAGTAGATATGGCTCTAGGCTGGAAGCTAGACAACTAGATTTAAAACTCTGCCATTGATCTGCTCCAAGACCTTCACCTCCCTGAGCTATTGGTTCTCTGCCCTTAACAAGAGGTTAATGATATGGACATGTCTTAGGGCTTGTCTACACAGAGACATTCAAGATAAATAAACTAAATTACCTGGAGCTGTTGGATGAAAGTGCATTACCCCTTCACATACACACAGATGGCCTCATTCAGACATAAAAGGGAAATTAAGTTCCACTCCCATTAAGGGCTAGTATACAGTTGAAATCCCACTATGCCTACTTAGCCCCCACAAAAATGTAGCTGGAAGAGATGGGTTCCCTACAGTGACAGAAAAAACTCTTTTGCTGCTGTGGGGAAGCTTCTGTGCAGCACTGTAGCTATTCTTTTGTAATCCCTTAATGTTGATGTGGCTTTAGGTAATTCACCTTAACTTTCTTGAGGATCCCTGTGCAGAAAAAGCTCTTAGTAAACAGCTTTCAGAACTGTGGTCTTGGTCCTGCAAACACCTGCACCATTTCACTGTTGTGAGTAATCCTGTTGACTTGAAGGCTGCTCTCATTTATTCCACTGGCTGAGCAAGTCTAAGCATGCAGGGCTCAGAATATGTGGAGTGCAAGACTGGCTGAAAGGCACTCGGACAGAGTAACTGGCCCATTGTGCTCTTGTAGGTAGACCAGCAGGGATCTGTTCAAGTACAGGGAGGTTCACAAGGATCCTTTCTAGTGAGGCTCGTTTGAGCAGCTGACAACCTTGCTTATTTCATCAGCCCCATTGGGCTTCCAGGGCAAAAGCTGCCAAGCCAAGAAGGATGTGCACGGAAATGAGAGCACAAAGTGTCCACTAACGAGATACAGGCTGGCTGGCAGAATTACCTGTGGTGCAGGTGGCATAGTATGAACTGGAAGGTAAGTCTCAGGGCAGAGGTGAAAGGCAAAATGCATTTCCATCTTGGCAGCCCTACACTCTTCACTCCCTTGTCTCCTTACCTCTGTCAATTTGAGCAAGCTCCTGGTTCTCTCCCTCAGAGTCGTCACTGTCTTCCTCATCACTTGGGGGGTAGGCAATCTAGTGACAAGTCAGAAAAGAAAGCTTTCATCACTGGTATTAAATGTCTGCTGCCCAGCCCCACAGCCACCCCAATGTACTCAATAAAAACACAAACCACCAGCTTCCACCTCCCATCCTCAACTATCCTCATAGCACAACTCACCTCCTGCTACCAAACCCCAAACACACATGCCCTGCAACCACACACAGCCTGTCCCCACTTGCCCACTTCCCCAACTCCTCCTGCAAACACAGACAACACGCTGCCACCAACTCCTCCAAAATACAAGCACCGATCCTATCAAAAACCACACCATCCCACCCACACATGGATCCTCACCCATCACCTTACATGTGCACCTGCCCTCCCCTCCTAGACAGTCAACCACCACCTAAGGACATACATGCCCTGCCACACTTCATGGAAGAGTTCAGCAGAATTTATCAAGGATTACATGGTTTGGATTCTGTATAAACGTAATAGATTTTGGAGTAAGTTCTAGAGAGCCCTTTCTATAGGCCTTTCAGAACCACCTCACAAAATTAAATAAATTAAATCCTATAGGTTGGGCCCTTCCAAATTCACAGCCATGAAAAACGCATCACAGACCATGAAATCCAGTCTCCCCCCCTGAAATCTAGTCTTTTATGTACATTTGCCTGACAGCTGCATTTCTCAAATTGGGGTGCCTGACCCAAAGAGGGGTCACAAGGCAATGGGGTGGGGGAGGTGAGGCTCATGGTAATACCATCCCTACTTTTGCGCTTCTGCTGGCAGCAACACAGACTTCAGAGCTTAGTGGCTGGAGAGCAGCAGCTTCTTGAAGGGTGCTGCCAGCAACAGGGCAGAAATAAGGGTGTCATCTCCACAACCGGACGTTTTTAAGAGCAGGTTAGACAAATACCTGTCTGGGATGGTTTAAGAGGGTATTTGGTCCTGCCATGAGAACAGGGGACTGGACTAGATGACCTCTCATGGTACCTTCCAGTTTCTGTGATTCTATGATATAGAGAGGGAGTCGTCATGGGCTTTACATGTTTATATTTTGCTGTTTTAAAATATATATTCGGGCTTTGTTACAATGCCATGATAGTAAAGATTTTCAAATATTTGAAACCATAAAATGATGTTTAAAATGCTTTGACACTGAAATTTACAAAAATAGACCATGAATTTGGTAAGGTCATGCCTATAGAATAGATGAAAAAGATCTTTAGTGAAGTTCTCACTTTCTAGTACAGTCTGCAGGGCTCTTCCATAATGGACCTTGCACATGGCCATGAGACATACACACCTTCAAAGCCAAACACCAAAGTGCCACTTGCTCACAGACATTGGTGCCACACAACCACATGCTCACAAACACATGTATCCGGCCACTACTCAGCCCCCACCCTTCCTGCTATCACACACACAGTCCCACTAAACTAACCTGCTTCAAGTACAGTCTCACAGTGCCTAGCTCACTCTCACCTCCTCCCCACATCCTTAAAGGTCATCTTCTCTATCTTATTTTTTCAACAGGCTTTCCCCACAAGCAGCAACAACTTTGAAGCCATTCTGACTGGTGCTAATCTTCCATGTATATTTGGTACAGACATTTCACATTGGTGACAATTCCAGATACTTCTGAATTTGGGCAACTAATGAACTTGAACCAAACACCCCAGAACCAAGCACCTACTAAGATGGGGGCTATGGGTTTGTTTGGAGTTTTTTAATCTAAATTTCTGGGCTAGCTCCTTTGCCTGAGGTGGGCTGAAGCAGAGCTCTGGATCAAAATTTTGCAGCTCAGAGCTACCTCTAGATAGAACCTGTCTTGACATTGTGCGGGACACTCCACTTAGACCCGAGTAAAACACACTGACTGTGTTGCAAGATGTGCTGTCATGCATAGCACCAGACGCTTCAGAAGAAGATGCAAGAATACCAAGAAAGTCCACATACTGGACAATTTTAGAATAAACCGTTTGTACTGCTATAGAGGAATTTCCTTTGTAATCCCAGGCAATTAGTGGCTGCCTAGAGCATACAGTTTTATACCTCTCCCACTTAAAATAATTGTGAGCGTTCCTATTATTCACATAATTGTCAAATCTTTTAATGTTTCCTTCTAGGTTGTTGCCCACAGTGGCATCCTGTGGCAAAGAGTCCCACAAGTTAATTATAAGTTGTGTATGCAAGAGACAGGAAAAGACTTTTTCTTTTCAATGTGTTGCCTTTAAAACGTCATGAAGATTCAGGTAGAAGGGATGCATTATGCTGATACACATCCATCCTCTCATACTCCACTGGTCTCCATGAAGTATCACCAGAGTGACACTGCCCCACAGGTGCACACAGGGACTAGCAACAAAGGAGAAAATTCACTTAACTGTGGCCATATGTGGAAAAAACAAATCAGAGGAGTGGAGAAGGCTGACAGCTGGCACTGAACACAACTAGGTACCAATCATTCTGCAGTTTGATGTAAGTGAACATTGCCAAGTTTTCCCTACACGCCCTTCACATTTGCTTCTCACTGTTCTGTATCTACAACACCCCATTAGAAACTGGAAAATATTTTTCTTCCTCAATGGTCTGATAATTTCCAACTCCTACTTGTGAAATCATGACTCAGGGAGTCAGAGTCAATGCAGTTGTTTGTTCCTCCATGGCAGCTAAGATTCCACATGTGCACATCCATGCACACACAAGCGCGCACATGCACAAGAGAGAGGCTATTTAATAAGGCCATTTAACTCCGAGGAGAGGTGCCAGGTTAACAGTTGTGGGATATGAAGTCTTCCATTTATGCACGCAGCCAGTACAATATCTTATTATTTTTTGTATTACGACAGTGCCCAGAGGCTCCAAGTGGACTGACGGCCTTGGTGGGAAGCGCTATACAAACAGTAGGCTTGTCTTTAATGCAGAGTTAACTTGAGCTGTGACTTGACTGCTGACCCTAATCTGAGTGTTGCCCACATACACAGACCTCAAGGGTGGTGGTGTTGTTAACTCAGCCGGTCTGGCAGGTGCTAAAGCCTGTCAGCTGCTCATATGACTATTCTACACTATGGAAGTGGGATTTACTCCCACGAAAGCTCATGCAATAAATAAATCTGTTAGTCTTTAAGTGCCACAGGACTCCTTGCCTTTTTTTTTGCTTTAATAGACTAACATGGCTGCCCCTTTGGAACTATGGAAGCAGGCTAGCTCTGCAAGGAATGCTAGTCCTTCAGTGCCTTCCCACAATTCCCCATGCGCCCAGAAAGGGCTGACACGTCCTGCCACATTTTCCTGGGAAGGAATTCGTCGAGTGGCTCAGCTACTACAACACTATGAACCATTGAACATGCCCTCAGAAGTCTTAGCTTGCCGCACACCACAGCAGCCAGAATGTCATGGTAACTGGAGTTAACTGTTCAGTGAGGGCACACCCAGCAAGAGACAATCCCTGCTCCCAAGAGCTTACTCTGCTTCTGATGATGATTAGGATGGAAAAACTGAAACTGCAGCAGCAAGAACGCTGGATTGCCCATAAGTGCTCCCATGCTCTGTTATGGCAAGCAACGAGACACAAATAAATGCCTCCATGAATAGACGTGGCTTCTATCGTCTTAACTATTTATCTTACTGATAACATCAGGTTTTCAGCAGTAGCCAAGGGAGAACAAGGTATGCTCTGTTCTGCCCCACGTGTTACTCACAAAGCCACCAATTAAGCTCCAATTCTAGAATCACAGTAATTACAGATGGAAAATACCTATCTATCCCCCAGCACTTCCCTGGAGAGGACACCTCCACAGCAGAACTCAGCCTAGATTTTTCCTTTGTTCAATTACATCCCAACACAGTTATACCCTGCAGACCTCACTCCAGAGTTACCCTCTTCTTCTGGTATTTCGAATGCCTGCAGACAATCATCATGTACCCCCACAGTTATTATTTAGCTAAGCTGAACCCACGTTTAGTTCTTTTAATCTCTCTTTTTATTAGTAAACCTCTCCACACCTTAAATCATACCACACAGGAAGCAGCAGCTTTCCCTGCACCATATGCAAGAAACATGCCTCAACCCTGACAGACAGGTTGCTCTCATGGGAGACTGAATATTATTACTCACAACATTCAATTAGCTTGTGGAACTCATTGCCACAAGATCACATTGAGGCCAAGAACTTAGCAAAATTTTAAAAAGGGGGGTTGGATATATATATGGATAAGAATTTCTGGTATTCTATTTTAGAAGGATACAAACATTCATGCTTCAGTGCATAGGCAACCTCTAAATAGAGAGCAGAGTCTCCTCTCTGACTCCTCCTTTAACCATCCCCTGCTCTTACATCCTTAAACACAACATCAGCTTCATGTCCATGTCTACTGCATGACTCAAGCTTTATATTAACCTCAAATTTACCTCCATCCAAACAATCCCTTGTGTTAAATGACAGCATCCATCAATGAGTTGTCTGAATCACAAACAAAGGATTGTGATTGAGATAATGGAAAAGTTCATATTTGTCAAAAAGGCCAAGTACTTCCCTCCTAATTCACTGGATAAGAAAAGGTGCTTTCACTGTGTGTGAAGCTAGAGGGAATGAAGGAGTCTCCAGTTTACCCACTCACTCATATACAAAGCCAGTCAAGGGCACACCTCACTGAAAATACTGTGCAGGGTAAGTCACCGCAAGTTAGGCAAACATGCATTGTCAGGTTTATATTAACTAAAACTGAAAGATTCAATGGTTCACAAATGGAACTGTGTGTACTGTACTTAAAACCTTGCTTTACATACATTTGCATAGCACTGCCATTTACCAGATTAAACACATACTCTACATTTTTAACAACTCTTTAAATGGTACCTGCAAAATCTGGATGCATGACCTCTTAGGAAAACTAGGCAGGCATTTTACAGGCAAAAGGGGCATTTTTCCTGCAGGAGGGCATGTAAGATGTACTAATGCTGGTTTTTGCAAACAAGATGCCTGGTGCATATACACATATGCCAATATGGCAAATGCAAATGGGTGTGCCTGCAAATTTTGTAAGGATATTTTTAGAGGCCCAGGAACAAAACAACATAAATGTATTTATTGCCTCAGTAGGTTTTATACAAAAAGCAATGCTCATTTTTCATGCAGTGCTTAACAGTCTCTCTCAGCTGGGGCCTTTGTCACTGCTTTCTGTCCTTCAGCTAAGGTATCTGATACATGCCTTGGCAGGCTGAGCACTCCACATCTCCCCAGTACCTTACTTATCTTTGTCACACATCCTTATCTGTGCCTTGGGTGGCCATGTCATCTACGTCATTCAGAATTTGGCTGCTTGCTCTCATGTCTCTGTTTTTCTATCCAGTATGAAATTTGGGAAACAAACACAAAACCTAAATGGGACATGGGTGGGGTGGCAGTGTTCAGGGCAGCACACACAGCACTTGTAAAAACACAAAAACCAACTCACACCTGTCCACAGCAGGAAAGAAATTTCATGCCAGCTCACTCCCTGCCCCCAGGACATCTGCAGGAAACACTCTGCTGCATCCCTTCAGGATGGAATTAATTGCAAGGACTGGCAAACAGCACAAAAAGAGATGTGTTAGGGAAGCTAACAGAAGTGTTACTAAGAAACACAGGAACTGCCAGCCTGGCTCAGATGGAAGGCTCATCTAGTCCTGTGTCCTGGCTTCAACAGTGCCCGAAAGCACCAGGTATTTCAAAGGAAGGGATGAGAATGCCACAGTAGGCACATGTGGGATAATCTGCCCCTCTCATAAGGGCCCATCCTGATCTTTAATAAAGGTTGGCTTGAACTGTGAAATATGAGGCTTGAGACTCCACAACAAAGAGGGAGAAAGCTACCTTTTCCAAGTGTTGACCACAGAGAGGGGCTGAGCCCACTAAGGACAATCAGTAGGAATACCACGGAGAATCAGCCACTCATTAATGAAAGGCGAGGGCCTTGCATATTCTCATAAGGCAGGGAACGATCAAAGGAGAGCACAGCAAGTGACAAACCTATAACACATTCCTCCTTTTCCCCAATAGGCCTTCTTGCGTATACTGCAGGGCTCCAAAATACACAAGCAAGTCACCCAGCAAACATGTTAGAGAGGGGTAGAGTGTGGGGCCTAGAACGATGTGCATGCAATCTCTGCATGTGTGTCAATGGCAGCTGGTCAGTGAACATGTTTGATGGTGAAAGACAAAATGTCTGGAAGTGTGTTCGGTCGGGTGCACATGTGTGTTGTATGTGCAGGGGAGCACTTGTGTGCACACATGGCTGTTGTGTGTGCATCAGAGAGTAAAGGCTTTAGTGTGTCTGTGCAAGAGCATGAACATGTGGTTGCATTTGCCTATCCATACAAGTCAGTGTGTGTGTGTAACAACATTTCTGTGGATGTATGATTACATTCAGGATGGCGAGTCAGAGAATATATGTGAGCATGTGCTAGGTCAGAGATCTGCTCCTCTTATTTCCAGGACTCCTCATGAAGCACGCTCAACTCAGTAGGAAGCCAGGGCTGAGTAAATAGAGAACATTTATGAATTAACCATCTTCATGGCTGGAGCGGCAGAGGATTAACTGTAAATCATCCTCAACTTCACACTCTCTTATTCACTCATTCACTCTCCTCCTCCAAACTGGAAAATTCCTGCGTTTCCTCAAGTAGCAGCATCTTCCATCCACACTGATGAGAGTACAAGCCTGAGGCAGTTGGGTTTGCTGCAGATGCACAGCTGCTCCTTCTGGACCACTGGCCTCCACCCTCAATTGCATTATGAATGTGTGCAGCCCCCTCAGCCAGCACACAATGAAAGCCCAGCTGTGCGCCTTACAGCAGGGGTCTCAAACTCAAATCAACATGAGGGCCACGGGAGGACTAGTGAAGGGCCACGTGAGGGCTGGTACTTTAGCCTGAGGGCCACACAACTAAAACCTTTTCATACAACAATATTGCAAATATCAATAAAAATACAGTCATTGCAGGCCACAGAAAATAGCTTTAGGGGCTGCATGCAGCTCGCAGGCCATGTGTGTGAGCCCCTCCTTACAGAGATAGTTTCAGTGGTTGCAGGGGGCCCAGACCAGCCTGATGGAGAGAGAGAGAAACCCTCATCCTGCTGCTGATTACGTAGCTATGGAGAACTTGTTCTTGGTCCCTCCCTGCTTGGATTTCAAGGAAGGGGTTCAGGTCAGCTCTTCATTCAGAATGGTTTCCTCAACTTTACCACAATGCCTGCAGCAGATGCTATAGAGATGGGTATTCTACAGTTCCTACAGACAGGCTTAGCCCAGAGGCTGGCTCTCCTCCTTCCTCATTGCTAGGCAAAGACAGTTACACTTTGCTAAATATTTTCCCAGTATTATTTTTCCAAGTAAGTTGTGGCTAGAGTTACCACAAGGGTGTTATAGGATCAAGAACAGGAGGCGGCAGCCAGTATGATTGCAAACAAGAGGGGTGGTGTCCACAAGAGTGAAGTGACCAGCTGCATTCTGCCTTGAGAGATGTGCAGGTGCTGGGCCAGGCACTTGGAAGGGTGCCCACGGCAAGATAAAGTGTGGGGTGAACGGTACTGCCTGGAGTCATAAAGCCTTCGACTTCCTCCTATCCTGCATGGCATTTCCAACCATGCAGGGTGAATGCCACTGAACACTGGCTGCTCCTGCAAAGAAAAGGCCAGTCTTTCCAGTAGGCCAGTCGAGTGGTATGGCACCAGTTTTGCAGGGCTCCTATGCCCCAAAATTCATCCTCCCCAGTGGTGGCAAGTGAACTTGGAGGTGGCAAGGGGGAAGGGAATACCCTCCTCAAACTCAGCACGTGTTGTTAGCCTAAAGGACTGGTAGAGTCTAACGATTTCTTGTGGAAAGGAGGGAGGCTGTGTGATTCCCTGATTCAAGGCTTGCCTTTTTCTGCAAAATTCCCATCCAACAACTCACCTGCTAGGGCAAGTTTCCAGCTAACTTCTTCCATATCCTTTCCCACTCCCATGGATCCAGTCCAGTGCAAACACCCCTGCCACAACCTCATTTTGGCCAGCAGTTATCCACTTACGACACTAACACAGTAAGCGTCTCTCCACCACGGTATCTCAAAGCTTATGGCTCTGCGGATGTGGTTGAAAGACAGAAGTCTTATTCCCAGACTCAATCAGATTTAGGAGATGCCATTAATTGAAGGACGGATGCCTGAGTGAAGACTTGGTGGTAGCAATACCTGCAACAGTAACAGGTTTGGGAGATGGGAGAAGAGTGCTGCCTACACCAATCCCACCCCCAGAGCCATCCAAGTTTAGAGAAGAAAGTGAGGAAAGCCACAGAACTTTACATACACACCCCTTGCTCTTCTGAGGCAAGCAGCCACGCTCGGAGCCTAACCTGCTTATTAAGTATTTGTGCTGAGCAGAGATCATTTGGCAAGAGGCCAGTTCAGCTGATGGTTTCTAAGGACAGCCCCGCATCTCAGGGGGCCCCTTGGGCAGACAATCAGTGCTGGGCACAAATGGTGTAATTGATAACGGTGCTTCGGACCTGCCCAGCCCCCTCCTCGGGAGATCCAGACAAGGCACCTGCCATCCCCAAGAGAGATTTTGTTAGTGATGAGAAGCAATCTGTGTTGAGAGAGATCTTGTTTGACAATCATCTCTACTCACTTAGGTGGAATCGCATTAGCCAGACACACACATGCGATTAACAGTATTACAGTCAAGCTGGAAAATGCACTATATGGAGCAGCCCAGATGTCCATGAGGCATCGCAGATAAATCCCAGTTTAACCTTTTCAGGGCCAATGGATCTAAGTGCTCCCCCCACCCCCGCCATGGATTTACATCAGGCCTCATGTTTCACTGTGCCAAGAACACAGCGCTTGCCATTAGGGATCAGACTTTGAGTCCACCTGGTCAAATGTCTCCAAAGTAAAACTCACAGCTTGTTAGTCATCCAGTTTTCCAGTTCTGGTGCCAACCAACTCATTTCACCAGAGACCTTGCTGGTAGAAATCAGGACCACCCAGAAATTTGGGGTGACCCAGAGCACACTGGATCCTTTCCAACCAAGCAACAGATGTCCCCCAGTGCTCCCATTTGTGAGAATATGACCTTGCAGCACAGGAACCAGCCCATGGAGTTTCCTCCCCTTCACACACATGATCAGGTCCAGTACAGGTTGCCAACCCTGCATTTCAGTTTTTACTGATATGAAGAGCTGAAGCTGACTTTTTTTTTTTTACTGGCACAGTCAACTGCACTGATATCACTAAAAATACCACAAACACAATATAATGTCACAAAAGTGTGTACTCACCTGCACTATTCTGTACATAGGAGTTTGGAATTACTCAGTTAAATGATCAGTTGAGTTCTTTGGTGTGTACAATAACAGAAATGATAAAGTCATGATCAGTGTAGTTTTATGATACAAGAAGTGATTCTGAATTGTGATAACTAAGCTGAAATACAATATGTTTTATTTCTACCCAATTTATGGACATTTTCATTTATTTATGAATTTACTGATGGTGTTAAAATTGTACTACTTTTTTTTAAACCGATTGTCTTCAAATTTATGGATGGCTGGCAACCCTACCAGACCAGTGCAGCATAGCATCTTCATGGTTACTCCTCAGTATTGCACTGCAATCCAATGATGCCCCAAGCAAACACAAGGATTGCTTTTATCTGTGGTGTCCTGGGAGGTTAGAGTCATGCAATTCAGGATGAGTAGCAACCCCTCCTACCCAACCTGGTGCCCAATGTGATACACTGTGTACTGAGCTGGAGGAGTGGACACATCTTCTTACTCAAGATGCGTCCACTGTTTCACTGGGAAATCTGTGGCAGAGGAAATAAAATTGCCTAGTCTCTGGAAGAAAGGAGACCAAAAAAGGGGAGCAACTGCATTGCTCTACAGCAACCCCTGTAGCCTGGCTGAGGAATGCCAGTGACAGGTTTCCCAAGAGAACTATCCAATCTGAACCAGCCTAAGTAGCCTCTAGCACCAAAAAATACGTATAGAAAAGCTGTTAATCTCTCAGTCTGCTAGCTTGTCTCTCAGTCTGTCAGCCTCACTCCTTAGCGTACACATATCTGGCAGCAGTACACACCCCTAAAAGCCACTGACCACAATGCCAACACTTAGCTGTCATATTGTCTTATTTATCTCTTCCAAGTAATGATGGTGAATTTAGATAGTTACCGGGGACAAACACTTTGTTTCATACGTAATAATGAGATGAAAGGGTAAAGGAAGATTTCTTTTTCTCCACAAGTGCAGATATTTTCCCACCACAGTGCTGTGTTGAGCTGGCAGGCTGGCACTCCCATCTCAAGAGAGGAAACTCCTCATTCAAAGGCTTCCTCTTCCGCTTTACACCCAAGTATGCAACTGTAAACTAGGACCTCCAACACAGATAAGAGAAATCATCGCTTAGACAAACCCATTCCAGCTTGAAAAGATTAACAGTGATGCCAAATGTACTTAGACTTCAGAGGTGGGAAAGAAATAAGGGGAAACCAGTCAGATTGTTTGGACCAAAGGCAAATGCCAAATACGAGAGGTCAAAACCCCATCAGAAGGCATGGACCACCACCTTGAACATTTGTCATGTATTTCGTGTAAACTCCTTTGAGTGTTAACTGTTGTTTGACATCCAGAAAGGGAACCCAGCTCAAAACAGACCGTAAACGAGAGCAAATGAACAAGTATATTTTCACTGAAATGCAAAAAGTAAACCAATAATGTTAAAATGTGGGTAAAGTTTACTAGGGCTTTTTAATTTTTAGATTCAGTAAACTCGGGGACTGGTAAATATAGGAACAAATACGGAGGTATCTTCTTGACCCACAATTGAGGACATTTATTTTTGAAAATATAGATTACCATAGATCTTTCAGATATAAATTAGTTTAGCTATACCAGCTTCTTATTTTATCACACGTTTCAAAGTGTGATATTTTTCTTAAATTCCCGGTTTCTGAAACCAAGAGATTATGTAAGAATCTCAGACTTTTTTGTTTGTTTTGTTGTTTTAAGCTTCTAGCCCAGGTGGGTGTGGAGGAAAGCTGGCAAATGTAAGCCTTAGAAGCTCAAAAACCAGGTAAGAAAACACCCCAAAATTTTTTCAAAATCCCATGATTTTTAAGCCAATCACATGATTTCTGGCAATCCAAGCCATGATTCTGAATGCTTTGTGGGTTGGCAATACAGAAATATATAGCAGCTCGCAATCTCATTTTTAACTTTCTGCTTTTATATTAGGCCCCAGTTCAACCAGGTGCTCAAGCACATCCTTAGTTTTATGATATTAAAGATATTAACTGTGTATTTGAAATCAGTAGATGTACCTACATGCTTAAAATTACGCACCTTGCTTAAAATTATCTTACTAAATCGGTTTCTTAATTATTGCTCGACTCCCAAAAAGTGCTTCACAAGACTGAAACTAACTAAAATAGTCGAAAGGTACAAACAGTGATGAGGGATGGAAAACTTCTGTCGGTTCAGATTTTAAAATGGAGCCTGATGATCTTACAAGAATTAATTCTTTGTGATGGGACAAGCTACATGTGCATGTGCAGAAAAACAGAAAGGGACAGAGGAACAGCCTCCTTAGGAAACAGAGATGAAAATAAATTCCACTGAGCAAGACTTACATCCACTGAATGAGCAATCTGGTAGGAGGCCAATGGGTAGATCGAACACACAACTGCAGCTGAAAAATCTGAAAGCTAATACTCTGTCCTCACGAATAATAATCATGAGCACTTACGTGGAGCTGTGTAAGGGAAGCAGTCAGCGGTAGTAATGAGCTAAATGGTAAACACTATTTTCCTCATCTTACAGATAGTAAAACAGACAGGGGGGCCAACTCAGACCTGGAACATGGTTAAAGAGGTTAAGGGTTAAGTGATATGCCTGTGGCAATACAGAATAATGAGTCAAAATAGGGTCAGAAGTCCCTGCCTCCCAGCCCCATTTCATCAAAGGCTCTTGACCTTTTTCAGCCAGGGCCCAGAATCAACCCATGGCTTTTTGCCGTGACCTATCCAAGGCCTGTAAGACCACCACACAATTACTTCACTGAATCTGGGCATAGGTGCTAATAGAAAATAACTGAAGGAGCGAGGGGGCTGATGACTTGAGTGACCTAGACCATACTGTCCTATGCTCTGAGCAGCAGTGAGAAGCTGTTCTCCACTGTGATAATACTCAGCAGGACAACTCCTATATCCTTTCATGGACTAAAAACTGGAGACCCTTCTCATTCCCCTAATTCAAAGTGCTTCACACCTGTGCAGAATTAATATTCCAGTTAATTAATCATTTGAATAATATTTTTGGATTAAAAGAATATTAAATGTGTTGATGTTACATTATTCAATTACTGTGTAAGTCATAGTTATTCACTGCTGCCATGTGTAAACAAAAAGAAATTAGCTAGAACCTACAATTGATGCATCAAACCTATTAACTTTGCATACCCTGGGCTGTGTATTTCAATGCATTATTGATTATTTATAGTGTAGTAGCACCAAGGGGCAACAACCAAGACTGTAGTTTCACAGGCATTGTACAGACATGCAGTTAAACACACAGGTCCTACCCCCAAGATCTTGAAAACCAGGCTTAAAAACTACACTTCTAAGTTGCACCAAACACATATGCAAGTAGGGGTGCAAACCATTAATTGCAGATGCAAAAAAAGAAAGAAAAAAAAAAGCATCTCTGTGATTTGTGGAGTGCTATAATTGTACATGCAAACTCATTTGGACACAATTAGTCATTTTTCTTTAACCACTGTATATTTTTGCACACTCAGTTACCTGTATCTTATTTACACCATGTACCTAGGTACAACTTCATGGCATATTTTTGAAAACTGGCTTTCTATAGTTCGGCTTAGTTCTTCCACAAATGGTCTCAGATGCAGACAGCCCCAAACTGGCTCGTGACGGTTCTCTGCACATCCAGAACTGAGTCACCTATCTTCCACCTGGAGCAAGAGGTAGGCTTATTTTACCTGTGGTTAGCTCCCTACCACCACCAGGTTCCCTGGGCTGCTCTCCTCCAGGCTCCTCAAGTGCTGCCCTTGCCTTGTGGTTAACAAGCTGTCCACCCCAATTGCTAAGTCCCTTTGAAGCGTCCCCCTGTGATACGCAGCCCCTGACACTGGCTAGTCACAGAAATCCCAGACCCTCTGCCTCAGGGTGAAAGCCGTCCCAGTTTACTAGTTCTACCTTAAACCTTGTCAGTTGCAAAAGGGATAGCCATGTTAGACTAGTCCAGTAAAAAAAAAAAAACCAACAAGGAGTTGTGTGGCACTTTAAGACTAATAGATTTATCTTTTGCATGAGCTTTTGTGGGAGAAGATCCCATCTGAGGAAGTGGGATCTTCTCCTATGAAAGCTCATGCAAAAAATAAATCTGTTAGTCTTAAAGTGCCACACAACTCCTTGTTGTTTTTTTCCTCCCTTAGACTGCCACTCCGGTATAATACACAGTACTTACAAGAAAACAAAAGAAAGTTTATTTAAGAAGGCATAGTGATTCCACTAGAAACAAGAGACAGTGATGCTAACATATAGTTATAATACAAAACAAACTCAGATAACATGAACTAGAGCTTACACTTAATAATAGCTATCTTTACTATCTAATAGAGTAGGCTTTCCCCCCCAAAGTTCAGTCTGTGGCTGATGTCACAGGAAGCAGGATTCAAATTTTCATGATGTTTCCTTGGTGAATGGATCCAGAACGCCTCTTCCCATTCTGCGCTGTACCGAAACAGCCATTTATCTCCATTCATAGGCAAGGTGATCCCCTGGCTGTGGTAATGGTGCTTTTTATTGCCAAGCGGCGTGGACTGTTTGCAGTTTTCTTTGATGGTTTTCCACTGATTCTTCTGCAATGGGGCAACACCAGACAACTGAACCTGGTACTACCTCACCAGCTAACCAGGGAGAGGAGGAAACTTCCTTCTGCATGAAAAGGCTCACCAAGTAATATCACTCCCTGGTGACAACTGTTGACTTTAGGACCATTGTAGCATAAACTCCAATACAGTCACATTATTATTCCTCATATAATACCCATACACAAGTCATATCATCATTATGAATGTCAATAAGTTGCAAGCTTTCAGCAGAGACCTTACATGCTACCCTTTATGATTAAATACCCTACAAGCAACAGACTTGTTGTAGTGAGTTTGCCAGGTCCAAGATGAAAGTTATTTGCAAAGAACAAGGGATGCCTTGCCAGGGGGCCTATGAGTCACATGAAGTATAGACAACTGCACTCACCTGAGCATTTATCTACTGTACCTGGTTCAGGGGCTCAATACTGGAGGCCTGGTTGAGGCCCAGCAAAAAGGCAGAACTCTTTGTAAGATACAATCTCTCTTACTACCTCACATGAAAAACTTCAACAGAATGCACAACTCCCTTTCTCATTCCCCTAGACACCCCTTGCCTCCCCCCCAGAGTCTGTTCTAGAGCACACACGGCTCCCAGCTGTTACCGAAGATGGGTCTCAAACTCTAAAATGCAGATTTGGCTTTGCCTCTAGATTTCTAACACTCCATCAGGGCTTGGGGGTTTTAGTATCTAAGGTTTCAAATCAGTCCTCCTTTCTAGCAGACATGATCGGATAACAGAGGCAACAGGTGAAGCTGTATGGGATGGCTCAGTGTAAGGACCTTGTGGCCACGTGCATAGACACCAGCATTAGTAGGAACAGAACCTAAGGCTTCCAGCATCAAAAGCAAAAACAAAGGGCACAGTCTGCATGAGCTAGAGCAGAGATGCCATTAGGCGCTACGGCAGCAGGTTCTTATTCTAAATGAGGCCAGCCCCTAACGTAACATGATCAAATGTACTCAGTTGATTTATTACAGGAGGTACTGTTAGGATAGACAAAATATTTCTTCTCTGGGAAGCACTCAACAGTTTGAGTGCCAATCTAAAACTCTTTGCCAACTTCTAAAGTCCGCAAAATTGTGCTGGAAATCCACTCAAGCACACTCTCAGTTGCAAGATTTCAATACTGCCTGCTCCCAGTAGCACTAGGAACACAAGAACAGTCTGTTCCATGGCATTAGGAATTTCCAGCAAGCATGTGAAGTGCAGAAGCATATGACAACGTGGGTGGAAGCAGCTAACCAAATTTAAAAAGAAAAAAAAAACAAAAACCTCAGAAGTTGCTTGGTTTGGGTTTTGGCTGAAGGTCAGATCTTATTTTATCCAAAGCGATTCACTCATCCTTAGTCTGACCACCATGAACCTGATCTTACTCCCATTCATGGCAAAACTCCCACTGACTTCAGGCCTCTTAAACTTTCCAAACAGCCTCGGGCAAGTAATTATAATCAAATAACACATCCAGCAAACTGTGCACACTGGGAGGCTGAAGAGATGCTGACGTGTGCTCCAAGAAGCACAAAGGGCCAGTTTGTGACTAGCTGCTCCCAGAGCGTCTAAGGGAGCAGGTGAGAAGTTGGGGCAGGTTTCAGGAACCAGGCACAGCTCTCCAAACCACAGAGATTCCACATGTCCCCCGACAGGACCTTCCCCAAGTCCACAGCAGCCAGGGACATGAGGTATAGGATTGTGTCCTCCATGAAGCAGCAGGGAGGGGAGGCTGGTGAGAGGTCAAATCCTACCCAAAAACTCTCCTCCAGTGGTGCAGCTCCACATTGCCCCTAGTGGCCTATATGGCACATTTGGGCCCAGAGTTTGGAAAATCTGCCTTTGGTCCCACGCACCTCTCCAGCAGGTTTGAATGGCACTTGCATAGGTCTACATGTCAGGCTTTGGAGGTGCACTGAGATTTAAAGGGTGTATCAGTAGGCATTCAAAAACACAACTCACTTATTTGTGCCCCAAAACCTTGGCACTTGTGTGAATAAAATAGCTGCTGATGCCCTTTAGCATTAGTTTGTGTGCAACAGACATGCATCCTGAGAGCTTTCGTGGCACTACTGGTTCATAACATCTAGTTTGCAGCCCAGAAACCTTCCAGGAATCAAAATTCAAGACTGAGAAAGAAAAATTAAGACAAAACGTGGCTAGAAACACAAGGCCCAAAGAAATTATACAGTGCCGTGACCACACAGATCATATCCTGCATTAGAGCAGTCCACCATAACTTTAAGCAATGTCCCTGTTGCCTCCAAACAACTCCTCCCTTCCCCCTTGAGAGCCACAGACAGTGCAATCCAAACTGAAAGAAGTCAAAGGGATACAGAATATTGAGACAATATCAGATCCATTTCTCATAAAGTTGTCACCAACTGAGCCTGAGCAACTTTGCAGGAAAACACTACCATCTGCCCCTGTGCAATGCATAGGCCCTCCAGTCCACAGACAAGGCGTTAAATGCTGCTACTTTTCCCCGATCCCCGGTGGGGCCACTGACACCAATGTAAATCCAATACTACTCCACTGAGTTCAGCTGGATTACTGCAGGTTCATCTCAGTGTCATGGACCAGAACATGGCACTTATTGTATTCCTCTCATCTTGGTTCCATTTTTATTTTGCAACAGATGGTTGATAAATTCCTCCTTGCATTTTACAGAGGGGGCTTGAATATACATGGTCTTGAGTTCGCAGTCCCTCATTTTCCTGTACAAACTAAATAAGGAAATAAGCAAGGTTCAGAAACCCTTAGGTCAGTAAACAAACAAGGAATCCTGTGGCACTTTTAAAGACTAACAAATTTATTTAGGTCAGTGACACTAGACCAACACTAAACTGCAAACTCTGGGTCTGACGCTGGCCTTCAGAACCAGAGAAAGAAAAATGCAAATATATCAGAGAGACTGGCGTTCAGAGTAGTTATATTTACACAAGGCCTACCACAATGGGGGCTTCAATCCCAGAAATCTGAGTCTGGCTGAGATCTCCAAGGTGGTACCACAGTATCAGAGGTGTGATTTTACATACGCAAATGGATATAGATATGGATGTAGACACAGATATAGGTACACACCTCTGCCAGGCAACTCTCTCAGCACTTAATAAACATGCACTTTATTAAAGTACATCTCTAGGCTAAAAAATCAATACTTATGTGCCTCCCACCCTACACCCTTCTCTATTTCATATTGAACTCACGTAGTCAACACTGAATTCAAAAGAAGAGCTTTTAGTAAAATTAATACAGCACAGGCCAATTCCTACTCTGCCTCCAACGCTGAGCCAAGTGAAAGGAAACTGATCCAGCCAGTACACAGAATGCTGAAAGTTAACAGCTTCGTTATCCTTATTATTATTTAGCTACGCCAGGCCAAAAAACACCTCCTCAAGGCAGAGGTTTTCTTACCTTTAGTTGGAAAGGCTGGATCTCATTCAAACTCTGATCCCTGAGCTTTTTGGTTAGGATCTTCAGCATGGTATAAATCCAGGGAGCAAGGAAAGGGTTAAGCAAGCACACATATACACACACATCTACATCTGCTGAGCTGGTGCTGCTGCGACTTTACTTGCGGGTGCATTCAAGCACCCCCAGGTACACAGACCTCTGAAAGGGGACCAGTCTTCAGCTGCCCTGATTTCAGCACCGCTCTGCTCCTTCCTGCCCCACCACTCTCTGTCTTTTGGCCCTTTAAAAAAAAAAAAAATCCCTTTTCAACACTTGAAAAAAATCAAACTTCCCTTCTTGCTACAGGCTCTGGAGGGAGCCAAGGTACCAGCTGGCAGAGTTCTGCAAGACATTTGGAGGAATAGGTTTTTATTAAGAGATTGCAAATCTCTTTAGCAGAGGCCCTGGGCTCTGCTCATGGTAATGGTCTAATATGCCATCTCTCTCTTTCCTTGATACCTGCTGCTCCAGACAGGCATCCTCCTTCTCTCTCTTTCTCTGTCGCACCCCTCTTTGCCCTCTTCCCCCCCTCATCCACACTCCCTCACACTCACACACACACTGACTCTCTGTTTCTCTCTCACAGCCTCTGTGTCTTCCAGCAATGTGAAACTTGTAACAAACAGAGCACCCAGCCAAGGCTCCCATTGGCCAGCCAAGGAGGACTGTGTCAATTTCTGTGGGCTGGGCTTCCATTTAAAGTGAAATCAAAGGGGCAAAGAGCCACCCGCCCCCCTCTAGCCACTTCGGGGATCCTGTAAGGGCAGGATAAGGGGTCTCCGTCTCCCCACAAGCATAAATCTTGGAGGGGGAGGTTTCTACTGGATAGTTGCAATGGCACTTTTATTAAAAACAAAAATGTCACAGTGGGTTTCTGCAAGCCTCGTCCCTGCCCTCTTTTCTCCCCCACAATCTGATCTGGCTGTATGGGCTCATGTTGCTGCCCAGGTTGTCCTACAGCAACAAATAGCAAACAGGGTAAGACAGAGGTCGGCAACCCAAAAGACAAGAAGAGACATGTTTTAAAAAATTGTTTCAATAACCAAATGTTTTGAGAGCCACAATGGCTGTTGCCCCTTGGTGGGGGAAGCTGGGCGATGAGCCAGGGTGCCTGCGGCAGGGTCCTCTGGTGGGGGGGGGGGGGCTGGAAGCAGAAACAGGCCCCCCCAGCGTTCCCCAATGGCAGGGGACTCCCTGGCCAGGACCAGGCCAGCCGCAGGGTCCCTCGCCGGCAGGGGGTGAACCTGGAGTCCAGAGCCACAAAGGGGCAGTGAAAGAGCCGCATGCGGCTCGGGAACAGCAGGTTGCAAACACTCGGGGTAGGAGCTGAAATCCAGGAAGCCCATGAGCTCCCTGCACCCTCATCAGTGCACATCCAGTGTCTAGCTTTTCTTTCGTTTTAGAGCAGGGCCTGTTCCAGGGGTCGGCAAGCCCCAGCGCATATGCCAAATCTGGCACAGAGGCCATGCTGCTCAGGTTTCCCCACTGGCCTCACTGCCAAACGTGGCCTCGAGGTAGAGGCCACAAAAGCTAGGGCAGTGTGGCGATGCGACTCTGCTCAGAGGGTGGCACAGCGACAGTCAGCGCAGGGAGCCGGAGAAGCTAGCTGCAGCTCTGGGAGGCCACAGCATCTTGGTGTTGCTTGGGAGCTGGTGCAGCACAGCTCAGTGTGGGGGGCCGGAGTGGCGTGGCTCGGTGCAGGGGGCCAGTGCAGCTCAGGAGCTGGAGCGGTTCGAGGGCCAGTCCATTCGGCCCCACACCTGGAACCTGCTGAGGGTGCAGTGGATGGGACTGGCACGGGGGCCAGCAGAGGTTGCTGACAGCTCGCCTATTTGGAGAGTAGAGATGAGAACTAGTAAGCAGTGAGGGGCAGGCTGGAGTAAGCCACCTACCAGAGTGCCGGGCAGCAGGCAGGATCTCATCTGCTTGTGTAGTAAAAGTTGAAGTCAGAGGCCAGGGTAGCTTTGGGGATTGGTAATGGGTTACAGAGTCTTTCACCACTGGTTTGAAGCCACCCCCATAGTCACAGTGACAGAAAGTCCTCATTAACTCAGGGGCATGGAGTGATCTGTGTCCAGTGTCCCTCACTATAGGGCACCTTTGTTAGCAGTCTGCACACCCAGGAGACGGAGGGAATGGGGCACATGAACTGACCTACTGGCATCTGTCCATCCAAGTCAGATTCAGACCCCTCACCTAGCACCCAAATGTTCTGTATCCAATCCTTAAGCTGCCCCAGCACCTTTGTGAAAGGTATCACAATGGCAGCTGTCTTCTCTCCACAGAGCAGGTGCAGGGTGGGGAGTGACAGCACAAATCTCCCGCACACCATGGTGCCAATCCAGGGTTGTTCAGGCTGCAGGAGCCATATACCCCTCTGATTTGCTGGTGACTTTGTCAACAATGGCACCAGTGGTTGTATGATGTGGGTCTGGGCCATTCTGACGAATGAGCAGCTAGCCACCAACTCATTTCACAGATGCTACCCTGTGGCCATCAGCATGGCTTTCAAAATATGACCAAGTTACTTCAGTAATTTTCAGTTTACAGGTGAAAGGCTACATTGCTCATCCTTGGAGCCAACCATGCCTTTCGTTCCAACCTGCCCCTGGCAAAAGGAGGTCCCAGCTAGTGTAGGAATCCCAAGGAAAGCCAGTGGCTGGGTTAAAAGGTCAGTTCTCTGTTCTCCACCAAAGCCCCTATAACAAGATAAGGCAAGAATGGATCATCTGCAGACTGTGGAGAAGTGAAAGAACATTTTAACTTCCCAGGAAAGGAACTGAATTCAGCAAAACAATTTTTCTTAAAGGCCCACCACATTTCCTGAGTCTGAATTATGAAGACATGCCCCCCCCCATCCCCTATATCTTCCAAATGTGCGGCCTTACATGGTGCTGGGAATGGAGTACTTCAACATTTATGTCTGGTGCACTGTACTCAGTTTACTACACCCACATCAAACTCTAGGCCTGATTGCTTCATATTCAGTGGATTTTCACTTCTCTCTCTCCACTGACTTCAATGGAGTTACTCCTAAATTACACCAGAGTGAAACCAGACCCTATAACTATGTCTCAGTAAAATTCAGGAGTGTCTAGATATCTATAGTTATGTCTTTTGTGTGTGCAGGAACATAGGTGCTGGTATATCTGATCAGACCATTTGTCCAGCTAGTCCAGCATCTTGCCTCCAACACAGGTTAAAAAAAATATCCAATGCCAAAGGAAAATCTAAAATCTTCACAGAACTGTGCAATATTATAGCATGTTGGGCAAAGAATTATTCCTCACCCCAGCTGGAAATAGGGACATGACATGTCCTGACACATGAGGTTTGAAAGTCCTTCTAAGTTTATTGTTGTTGCTCCAATGAGTGTCACTGCAGACATTCACACAGGGCCAGATCCTGAGGCCCTTTAGACGTGGAAACTTTATGTAAACAAGGAGTAAGAACTGTAAAATATGACCCATAAAACTCAATACGCTAAAACTACAGAGTTGGACTACTTTCCTCTATTTGAGCAACTCCAAAGACCATGACACGCTTCCTCACGCTTCCTATCAGAGCCCACTTGTTTGCTTCCACCCAGAAGAGGGGATAAAATACCTAGCTAGAACAAAGCACCAATCCAAAAAGCTTGCAGATTGTGATCAAGCCTGCACCTGCATCTGCCTGCCTCTGTGTAAACCCACATAAACTCGAGTGCAGAATAGTAGCCACAAAAGTGATGTGACAGATCCAGCATCAGTGGGATCTAACACAGTTCCCAGGTTGGTGCTGCTAATAGAGCATGCAAGAGCAAACAACCATGAAGAGTTGTGATTATGCCTAAAATATTAGACAGACCAATAATAATTATACTTTGTATAAACACAGGACCTGATTCTGCAGTCCTTACTAACACTAAAGAGCACAAACTCACACAAGCCAGTCCAATTCTTACCTACAGTACATCTTACTCACAGTGGTCACTCACACTGAGTAGCTCATACTCACACAAGCAGCCCCACCACTTTCTTATGCTGGCGAGTACAGGCTCCTGCAGGCAGTCCCAATGGCTTGTGGGATATTACACTTCCATGTGAGTGTGGGGTTGCAAAATCTGACCACTGTGACTTTCAGCCAAAGATTGCAAACTATTTTTCAGTGGTGGCTAAGTGGTATTATCATCCCCAAAGGAGAAAACTGAGGGACGGAGAAGATAAGTGACTTATTGATGGTCACACAGGAAAACAGTGCAGAGCCAGGAACAAAAGTTAGGTCTCCTGATTCCCAGTTGCATTCTCTAAACTCTGTACCGAGCTGCAACCCAACCTGCTGTTCGGTGAAGTATTAGAACATTGGAGCTATGCAAAATTTAGTAGATTCATGTCAACATTTGCTTTCCTTTTGATTCTTGTGGGTTTCTTAACCCTTGAGTTTTGCTTTGCCTATAGGGTCCACACCAAAGCTAAATCTCAAAGTGAAACTCAGGCACTGGGATTTAATTTCACCTGGCAGCACAATGAAAATACAACAAAATGGTGAACAATGTACAATGCTGATGTAAATCCCGCAAACTGGCCTCAGCATCACTAGAAAAACTAGTGAAAATAATACACTCGTGTCCATGCCACAAGAAAGGGATGAAGTTAAGTAACAGAAGGGGTTGCAGAATGCTTCCATATTTACTGCTGTACCCCATATTAACTCTACTGTAATATCTCCACCCCATCTCCCCATGCTGTGGTGTAGCTTCATAAACAGCGTCAGACCCTGGCTACAATTTCAATGTCCAGGGAACCTCAGTTCCCACCATGGGACAGACCATTGAAAGCAGACCCCCATCCAGGTGGATCTGGAAGGAATGGGAAACTAAGGAGAGGAAAGCAGCTAGTTCCCTACACAACATGACATGTGGTGCTGCTATCACACAGCCAGGCTACTGCAATCTTCAGTGAGACCCATCTGTTGCATGTCTTACTGTCTTGGGGAAGGTAGCTCCTGGAAGATATTCCTTAGCTCTGTGTGCTGCACCTTCTCCATCAGATATGCTGCCTTATGGGAGCAGCCAGAGCAGTGCCAAAGAGGTAAGTAGTTAGTTCAACAAGAATGGCCTAGGGCCTGCATTTTCTCTACATTCACCTGTCCATTATGCCCCAGGGGAAACCTGATGCAGCTCATCTAGTCCATTTGTCCCCCTGACTCCCCTGTTCCAGACACAAGAGCAGAAGAAAAGCTAACCAGCGAGGTGCTACATCCATGCAGTAGGCCCAAAGGGTTCTTGTAAGAGAAGAGCCTCTGCGATTCTTGGAAATAGCCAGGGGAGTTGTTTTGTCCACAGCACTCTGTACACTGGTGTCTTACTCTTGAACCCAGGCTGTTGATTCAATGGCCTATGTTAGTGTATATAGAAAATAAAATTTTGGCAGAAAGCTCAAGTGCCATCTATTGGGCATCTCTCTTCATTACACCAAAAGAAGCTTCAAGAATTAAAAGCAGCTGGATTACTTTCCAGCCCTACAAACAATGAGTCCTGCAGCACCTTTAAAGACTAACAAATTTACTTGTAGCATGAGCTATCCTGGGAGAAAATCACACTTCATCAAATGTTTTGAAGGTGGGGGAACTTACAGAATGGGAGGAAATACATGCAGAAGAGTGTAAGTCATAGGATCAGGTCACACTATAACAGCCAATCAAAGCAGTTGCTTAGGAATAACATATATAGAGGAAGGTGAGGTCAAATCACCTGCTGTAATGGGAAAAGAATCCAAAGTCCCTATTCAATCCTGATTTCACACAGTCAAATTTGCATATGAATTCCATCCCTAGGAGGCATGTTAGGAGAATGACCCCAGAGCTACATTTGACCCTGATCAGAGAAGCAAGGACCCCAAAGGTTTGCAAAAATTGATAATCAGGGGCAGCAACACAAAAGCAGGATAAAAACTCAAGCTGGAGCAAGGCTGCATAAAAGTGCTGGGCCAAAAAGAGGAAGATCCAGGAGAACACAGGTGTCAATCACATTTCAGTGTCTGTAAAGAAAAACAGTGAAGGAAGATTATTTACAGCACTCTGATATGAATATTTATGTCTAGTTATTGACAGATGCTCACTCCATCCTTGCTGTTGCTGTTAGGTGCCTTTGAATAGTTAAATCTATTTATCTGTGATGACTGGTTTTGGCTGATATTATGTTGTATTTGCATTGGAGAAAAGAAAAGAAAAGAAAAGAAAAGAAAAGAATAATGTTGGCTTCAGTGACCACTGACCTCTTCAATGCGAGCATATCCATTGTAACCCTACCCGCCACATGTGACTAGAAGACCAGTCTCTTAATACCAGTGTTGTCTCCCTGCAGTTTTATTGCAATAATGCAGGCTATAGCTGGCTACAGAGCCCTTCTTCAGCTATTGCCAGTGTGACAGCTACAGTCTTGGGCAGCACACCAGGGATTATTTGAAACAGGAACTTCCAGAGTGAAACCACCAGCTGTTACAGCTTGACCTAATGCTCCACTAGCCAGGCCTGTAACAGACTCATTCTCTGTAGACTGGCACAGAGGGGGATCTTGTAATATACGTGCATAGCACCTTATTTTATTTGTGCTCACAGCAGGCCACACACAGGTGCTTAGCCCTGCTAGCAGATGGCATCAGGCCCAGTGGTAGCAAGGCAGCCCAGCTCCTAAGAATCTAAGGCAGAAGAAAGTAAAAGACTCCTTCAGCTCCAGAAGGGGTTGTTTCAGCTGGTTTCCCTTCCAGTTTATCTCTTTCCCCTGCAGTCTTTCCACCACAGAGACACACAGAGCCAGTGGCTGGCAACCCAGGGCCAAAGGGCCAGCTGCAGCCCATCAGGCTTCTGAGTGCAGCCAAAGAGACAATTTTAAAAGTTGCTCACATGCATGAAAGAATCATACACGAAGTGCCCTGATCTGACAATCTGTCGAATTAATTCTTATCTTAATGTAACGAGTAATTTTGTAATTAATATTAACTGCATAATCTATTGATCATTTTGATTAATTTAACTAAATTCCTTAATTTAATAAATTCACACATGCAGGATTTTTTTAACATGGTAACACGGCAATGAGCCACAATTCCAGCTTTGGTTTACTAAGCCAGGTTGTGTGCTACTGCCAGTGGTTGTGCGTGCTTGTGTTTACCTACATTATTTTTGCCAGTAATCTGCCCTTAAGTTTCCTATGGATTGCTTTATGTTTAAGTGGCATGATAGAGATGAAGGAGAATTCAAGCGCAAGATCAAAACATACAGAGGAAGATGTAGCCTTTGGCTATTCTACATCTGGCAAACTTAGTTTGGACTTGTTACTCCAAACCAAGAAGTTCGAGGTTAGTTTGAAATAACCTTGGGTTAGTTTGAACTAACCAGGAGCTGGTTAGTTCGAACTAACCTCGTGTTTTAGTTTGAATTAACACTTCAAACTAGAATGCAAGGTTAACTCAAACTAACCAGCTTTGTTCAAACTTCTAAGTTTAAACTAAGCCTTAGTCCAAGTCTTGCCTATGCCTAGTTCAAACTAAAGTTCAAACTAAGCGCGTAAGTCGGACTAACCCCCGGTACTTATAAATTCATACTAAACTTTCCTTAGTCTGAACTAAGAAATTTCTTAGTTCGGACTAGGGAAAGCCTTGTGTGGCCATGGGCTAAATTAGTCGACACTAAGCCTCCTTAGTCCGGACCAATTTGCCAGTGTAGACATAGCCCTAGTGGCTGTGGCCAGACAGAGGAAAATAGGTGATGAGGGGAGAATGGTAAAAGAGAGCTGGAAGCTGGCTTATTTTGTTATTGGACAGAACAGGAAGCCATTTTGCTTAATTTGCCATGAAGTGATATCAGTTCCCCCCAAAAAATAAATACAATGTTTTAGAAACATTATGAAACACACCATTTTCTATAACTAGCTATGAAAGATTTGGCCTGTATTAAAAGTATTTAAGCTTATTTGTGGTGCCCAATTTTAATCTTACAGCCCACTGAGATAAAGAAGGGCCACCCATGCAGTCCATTTACTAGTCTAGGTCACCTATAGCTGCACAAAGTTGTCTAAAAGGACCTTGGAAGGCTGCTGGCCACTGTGTCTCTGCCCTGAGCCATGACCTCTCACTATCCCTGCCTCTCTTGTCATACTTTTTGGGAAGGGACAGGCTGGAGATGCACCCCCTATTCCCCCATGCACTTTTGGGAAACTGGGTTGTTCCCCTGTTTTCTACCTTTGGAGGAATGGCAGGGGAGCAGGACAAACAAGGCTATCTGAGCCCGAGTCCAAGATGGGGAGGCAAATGTTTTGTAGAGGATGCGTGGGGAGCAGCCTGATTTCCATAGGAGTTAGACACCTAAGTAGCTTTGTGAATCTGGACTATAGATGATGTTTGTATTATGGGATCCACATACTCTCCATGGAATAAAGCCCATATACATAGCATCAAAGTGCAAAAATCAGTCATAAGCAGGTGCCAGTAGGACTAGGAGAGATGTGGTTCTGCCTCTTGAGGGCCTTTGAATTGAAACAAATTGTCTTTAAAGTGGAAGAGAAAAGATGGACCTAAGTGACTGAGAGGAGCCTTTTCCCTAAGCTTGCAACTCCCCAACCCCCTCTCCTTCCTAGTAAGCTAAGGGACACATCAGCAGAGTCTGTTATGTTTGCTGCCGAGGCACATACGTCTCCTGATAGATGACCCTTCAACTTTTTGCTCCACCCTGTTGATGTCATTAGACCACATCAATCATAGTGATATCAGAACGCCTTCCATCACCAATTCTCTTCTCCACCAAATTCCCTCTGAGATGTGAAGACTCCAGTTACACACCTCAGTGTACTTTAGGTCTATTTAAATCAAGCAAAAATCACCATGCATCACAGCATAGCAGTGTCTTTCCCTCCAAATAAGTGCTAAGCACAATGCCACAGCATAGGTACAATTCAAACTTGTATGGCTAAGGAGAGAGGAATAAATGACTGGTAAAAAGCAGAAGATAGCACTTCAATACTATATTTGGGCCTGGACTCACAGGATATTATTTCCTCTGAACTCATGCACCTGAACCTACAAGGGATTCCCAGACACAAATTCCAGAGGGTAGTCATGTTAGTCTGTACATAGCAAAAACAACACGAGTCCTGTGGCACCTTAAAGACTAACAAATGCCTTTGGTCATAAACTTATGTGGACTGCAACCCACTTGGTCAGATGCATCTATCAAGTGGGTTGCTGCCCACAAAAGCTTACGCATGAAGAAATTTGTTAGTCTTTAAGGTGCCACAGGACTTTCATTGTTTTTGCCAGATACAAATGTTCATAAGTTCACAGTAGTGTCTCACACAAACCACCTGGAGCACAGTAGTTATACACCCAGGAGAGACTTGAAATGAAGGAAATTCAAAATTAAAAAAAAATAAAACAACAAACTAGAAAATCAGGCAACTCATAGGTCAAACACCACAAAGAGTCTTAACTCTGAGCCCAATTTCCTGCTTGCTGTGGAATTATTAGTAATTTGCCATACCTATGATTTACTCAAGGATTTGAGCAGAATCACAAACGCAGTTTCAATATGAGCTGTAAGCTAAATTTCTTATGCCATCTTCCATCTAGGTACCTTTATGTCCTTCTTCAACATAGCATCTGAGTGCCTCACAGTCATTTTTGGATTGTTATCCTCATGTACCACTCCTGTGATTTAGGGAAATAGCAGATTTAACAGAGGGAATTGAAACAGAGTAGAAATTAAATGACTTGGCCATGAATGTGAGAAATCTGTGGTTGAGCCAGCAACAGAACCAAAGTTTCCTGGATCCCAGTCTTGTGCTCCAGCTGAGCCATATGAGAGGGTAATTGAGGAAGCGATCATGTGATGCGAGATACTTTTGGACGGTGCTGAAATAGACTGGCACTGTGGAATACTCACCATGCCTAGTACTCTTCTCAATCTTTAAGATTCCCCATTTCTTCCTGAACAACACTTATTGCTTTCAAAGCACCTTGTGGGGAAAGAAGTCTCCAATTCTTCTTAGAGTGCTGCTCACATCATTCAGTTACAGGTGTCTACGTACTGCAGCACATGGTTGGCTGGAAAGCTTTTTGCCCTAGCCTGTCAGAGTAGGGGCAGTGGCCAATGCCCCCTCTGGCTGCGTCCATGGCTATATATATGACCCTGAACTTGACCCTCCTCAGTTCCTTCTTTCCATCCCCAGCAATGGTACCTGAACAGCCCGCTCCTGCCTTCGTGCAAGCGCCTGTCTGAGTCGTTTATGTCCCAGCCATTCAATCTAGAAAAGCTCTTTGTGGACATTGTTCTTCCGAGATCCAGTGTCTCCAGCGAGACCGCTCTTCACCTGGAGCCTGAACATCACTCTGTCCCGCCACCAACCATGCCGGGCGCCAGCTGTGCCAAGGCCTTCCCAATGAGTGACACTCATGAGAAGTGTCTAAAATGCCTGGGTGAGACCCACTGAGCAGAAAAATGCTCCATCTACCATTCCTTCAAACAAAGGACTCAAAAGGACAGGGAGAAGAAGCTGCGATTGATGGCCCTGGAGCAGGCACTGCAGCCACCCCCAATACATCTGGGGCATCTAAAGAGCCGTTGGCACTGTGTGACAAGTTGGCACTGGAGTCTCCTCAGTGCTGCTTACTGGAGGAGCATAAGAAACCTCGCTCAGGGTCAGACTCAGCACTGGCGTGCCAGGGCCTCTCACGCTCACCGCCACCTTCCCAAGGGAAGGTCCTGGAGCACCTACCAGTCCCTTTGAGGCCAGAGGCCTTCAAGGCAGTGAAGGCACTCCGCCAGTTGCCAACCCCAATGCCTCTTAGGCCGTCCAAGCCCAGAAGCAAGCCCACCTTTCTATCAAAGTAACGGGCTACTGCAGAATGCAGTCCATCGCCAGCGCAGAGAGGGAGCAAAAGCCTGTACACTCCAACAAGGGCGTCCCCACCACAGGACTAGTCCCCAGTGCACTCCAAGTTGGAGCACAAGGATGAGGGGGCATACCCTTCCTTATCCCAGACTCCTCGTGGGAAGACTCTGTATAGCGCTTTCAAGGCCCCAGCTGTGCGCAGTCTTGGTCGGGCTCCTGCTCCTCAAGTGCTGAGATGTGGCACCAGCAGTTTCCTTCATCCATGGCACTGACCCCGGCAGTCAAAAGGCTGGCAGGCAAGAGCCGCCAAAAGTGACCCCCAACATCGCTGCATCGGAGGAGCTCCCATACCGGCTCCTTGATGCCACCACATCATTGACATCTGCTCGCTCCATCTTCCTAGCACTGACTAAGGGAGGCTGATCCTGCAGTAGTTGGCACAGCACAGACCAGTGCCAAATGGAGAGAGGCCATTCCCCAACATGTTGTGAATCACCGCATTCATTTAGGGAATGGTCTAGTCAATGGATGGACTGGCCCTCTCATGACGAGCCCACAACGCTGGGTTCATCTAGACCATCCTAGTTCAGATGCTCAAACTCCCCCAGCGTTTCTGAGGAAGAGCTTGATCACTGTGTTGGCCAAGCACAGTGCAGCAGAACTTGGGTCTTGTTGTCCTCCTCCCCAGATGAGTAAGCATACCTAAGGCCCCTGGCTTAGAAAGATAACCCCCACACCCACCAAGATCTCCTGCACCGTATGGCGGCTAACTTAAACTTAGAAGTAGAGGTGGTGAGGGAGGATTTTGACCCCCTTTTTGACATGGGTGACATGGCTCCCCCAGCCAGAATTTTGGTGCTGCTGCATGAAGGGGTGTATAAAATAGCTAAGGACCACTGGCAGACTCTGTCATCCATGCAGCCAGTGTCTAAAACCGCAGAATGCAAGTACCATGTGCCACCAGAGAAGTTCGCGTTCCTTTTCAGTCACCCCATACCAGGCTCCCAGGTTGTTGATGCTGGCAACCAGAAAGAAAGACAGGGACAGCTGGCCTCCAACCCCAAAAACAAGGAGGCTAAGAGACTAGAACTTTTGGGGAGGAAGGTCTATTCCACTTCTACCCTCCAGCTCCATATCGGCAATCACCAGGCACTTATTCGGCAATACGTTTTTAATCTCTGGAAATCAATGGAGCATTTCTGAGACATAGTCCCCCATGAGCACCTTAGGGACTACAAAACACTGGGAGAGGAGGGCATGCAGGCTTCACATGATGCTCTCATGACTTCATGGGATGTGTCAGACACGGCTAGCAGAGGTATAACTTTGGCACTGGCTATGAGAAGGGTGGCCTGGCTGCAGGGATTTGGTGTCCCCCCCCCAGATGCAGCAAGCTATTCAAGACCTCCCCTTTGAAGGCTCCATGCTGTTTGCTGAATCCACGAATTCAAGGCCGCATGGAGTGAAAGATTCGAGGGCCACCCTAAAATCTTTGGGCGTGTATATGCCCCAGGTGGGCCAGCATCCCTATAGGCCCCAGCAACCCCACCAGTAGCCACCACAAGGGCAGCAACAGCAGCAGCAACAGGGCCACACCAGAGGTCTTACCAGCAGCCGCTGCACAAGTTCTGGGGCCCAGACAGAGACAGAAGCTGGGGAGAGAGAGACTCTAGACCTCAATCATCCTCCCAGACGCACTGCCAGGGAGGTGGCAGTTCCTGCTCTGCCTCCCAAAGACAAAGATTTTGAATCCCCAATAGAGGGCTGCCTCACTCCCATCTGTCAACACCCATCCTTCAGAGATGGACTAAGCCCATTTCACCATCAGTGGGCTACCATCACATCAGACTGCTGGTTACTGGACACAGTATCCAAAGGGTACTCCATCCAATTCAGATCCAAACCCAGAGACAGAAAACCGCCTTCTCACTCAAGACTTGGGGACCCATACCACGAAACACTCCTAAAGAGGGAATGCAGAAAATTGCTATCCCTGGGGGCAATAGGAAGAGTTCTCTCAAAAGTACAGGGAAAGGGGTTCTACTCCCATTATTTTCTGGTTCCCAAGCCAAACGGTGACCTGAGACCAATCCCGGACCACAGAGCTTTAAATAGACATTTAAGGAAAATCAAGTTCCATATGGTGTCCCTCTCTCAAATCATCCCAGCCTTGGACCCCGGCGATTGGTTTCCAGCCTTTGATCTCAAAGATGTGTACTTCCACATAGCGATAAGGCATGAGCACAGGAAATTTCTTCACTTTGTGTGTGTATGGGGGGGGGACACACTTACAGTTCACCTCCAGTCCATTCGGCCTATCCCTGGAGTCCAGAGTATTCACCAAGTGCATGGTGGCTGTAGCAGCTCACCTAAGAAAACGAGATGTAAGAATATACCCCTACCTCGATGACTGGTTAATAAAACAGAGATCAAAAGACCAAGTACGCCATGGTGTAAAGCTAACCAAATGCCTGTGTGAAAAGCCGGATCTCTGCATAACCTTAGAAAAATTCAAACTCTTCTTGAGGAGAAAAATAGAGTTTATAGGGAGCCTTCTGGACTCAGTAAAAGGGAGGGCATTCTTACCTCCCTTCAAGATTTCAGTCGATCTGCACCATTATTTCGGAACTCCATGGTTCCCCAGTCACCGCAGCCAGGCGCTGTCTCCAGGTCCTGGGCCATATGGTGGCCTCCATGTCTGTGATAAGAAGAGTCACCTCTGAATGAGACCCTTCAAGCTCTGGCTAGCCATGGTCTTTCACCCCCACCAACACCCCCTGAACAAGGTGCGTTCCATCCCACCCAAAGTCCTGACAACTCTGGAGGTCTGGTGGGACCCTCGGTTTGCCCTTGGAGGGATTCTGTTCAAAATGCTCAGCTGCTCAGTGACCCTGATCACCAACACCTTGGACAAGGGTTGGGGTGCATGTATCTCAGGAGGGCCTATCAACACAAGGGATGTGGCCCCCCCAAGGACAGCTCCTTACACATCAATGTAAAAGAGCTCAGAGCAATCCACCTAGCTTGCAAGGCATTCCTGGACAGAATGAAGGGAAAAACAGTCTAGGTCTTAACGGACAACACAGCCACCATGTTCTACACAAACCTCTGGGAACTCGCCCTGAAACACAGTTTCACTCCAATGGCAGCCCACTTGCCAGGGGCAAGCAATGACATAGCAGACTCTGAGCAGAAAATGTTTCTCCCACCACAAGTGGTCCCTCCATTCAGAAACAGTGGTTTAAATATTCAGACTGTGGGGCACACCCCAAATGGACTTATTTGCGACACACCAGAACCAGAAATGTCATCAATTCTGTTCACTCAGGAGACGGAAGAAAGGTTCAGTGTCAGATGCCTTTCTTAGCCAGTGGGGGGGGGGGCTGATGTATGCATTCTCCCTGACCCCACTAATCCACATGGTCCTCCTGAAAATATGAAAGAACAAAGCAAATATAATACTAATTGCTCCAGCCTGGCCCAGGCAGCCCTGGTACTCAACACTCAGGGACTTATCCGTAGCCACTCCCCTTCACTTCAGGCACAGGGTGGACCTACTAACACAGGATGCAGAATGCTTATGCCATCTGAATCCATGGGTGCTACACTTGACAGTCTGGAGGCTGCATGGCTAAGTGAGTCCAAAAGACATTGTTCAGAGAGGGTTAGGAGGGTTCTGATTGGTAGCAAAAGACCCTCCACCAAGCCAAACTATGCTTACAAATGGAAGCGTTTCCCCTTTGGTCTTGGGGCAAAGGAATAACTCTGAAGTCATCCCAATCCATGCTATGCTGGACAATCTTATGGACCTTACAGATAGGAGACTCTCGACCTCCTCTCTCAAAGTACACTTGGCTGCAATCTTGGCCCTACAAGAGAAAGTAGAAGGGGGCCTGATTTTCTCCCATTCCACTATCACTAGGTTCTTGAAAGGGATTGAAAGGATCTACCCATGACCCAGAGACCCTACCCCACAGTGGGACTTGAATGTGATGCCGGGTGCCTTAAAAGAACTACTCTATGAACCGTTAGATTCCTGCACTCTTTTGGTCCTGTCCTGGAAGCTGACCTTCCTGGTAGCCATAACCTAAGCTAGACAAGTATCGGAGCTGAAGGCTCTCTCCTCAGAACCTCCATACACAAGGTTCTTTACAGACAAGGTGCTCCTTCGATCACAGCCAGCCTTTCTTCCCAAGGTGGACTCTCCCTTCCAGCCTTAACCAGGACATCTGTCTCCCAGTGTTTTTGCCAGACCCTCAGGTTACAGAGAACCAGAGGAAATGGCACACGCTAGACATCAGGAGAGCAATCTTGACTTATATAGAATGTACACGCCCATTCCACAGGACATCGCGGCTCTTTGTTGCGGTCATAGAACACAAAAGAAGTTGGCTGGTGACAACACCATGTATCTCAGCTAGGATAGCGAACTGTATTAAAGACTGCTACAAAAAGTCAAACATGCCCCTCCCTGGGAGGTTAAGGGCACACTCAACTAGAGTTCAGGCATCCTCAACAGCCTTCCTTGCGCAGGTCCTGATCCAGGAGATCTGCAGGGCAGCAATGTGGTCATCAGTGCATACTTTCAAGATGCACTACACAATCATCCAGCAGGCATGGGATGATGCTGCGCTAGGCAAAGCCATGCTCAAAGGAGGTAAGCTGTAACTCTGCCCACCACCCTGAGTATGGCTAGCAGTCACCTGTAACTGAATGATGTGAGGTGGGTTACCTGTAGTAACCGTCCTTCTTTGAGATGGACTGCTCACATACATTCAGACCCCTCCCTCTGTCCCTGCTACTCAGAGTTGGCGAAAACAACGGACTGAGGAGGGTCAGGGTCAGGGTCAGGCTCATATATATAGCCGTGGATGCAGCCAGAGGGGATGTTGGCCACTAACCCCGCTGTGACAGGCGAGGGCAAAAAGCTTTCTGGCCAACCGTGCTCTGGGACATGTAGATACCTGTAACTGAATGAATGTGAGCAGCCCATCTCAAAGAAGGACTGTTACTATGGGTAACCCACTGTTCCCTCCTATGAGCCGGCATTGTAGGCTGTGATCACTTTCCTTTCACTAGGTAGGGTCCTTTACCCAGCTCAGCAGTTACCATTGTCAGACTGTCTTCTCTAGAAAGGAGGAAAAGAAAAAAATTAAAGAGACAATTGGAGAAGGAGTGGCTGAGTGTAAATAACTCTTTGGCCAATAGCACTAAAAGCATTTCTGAGCAATAGCCATCCTACATTACAAGAGGGGAACGTTATCTAGAACAGTGGGACTCAACCAGGGCTGTAACTAGGCTGGGGCGAGGGGGGCAATGCCCCAGGGGAGGATTTTAGAGGACACAGGTGGCTGGGGGTGAATCTGGATCCCTCTGGCCTGCTGGTGGCAGCGGGAGCTTCCTGCTACCTCTGGTGGTGGCTGGGGATGGATCTGGATCTCCCTAGCTTGCTGGTGGGGGCGGGAGCTTCCTGCCGATGGTGGCTAGGGGTGGATTGGGGCCCCGGACTGGATCACAGCCTGGCAGGGGGATGTCTGTGGCTGCTTGTGCCAGGCACAAAAATGGCTAGTTACAGTCTGGTCTCAACCTTTCCAGACTACTCTACCCTTTTCAGGGCTCTGATTTGTCCTGCATCCCCCACGTTTCACCTCACTTGAAACTTACTTGCTAACAAAATAAGATGGAAAAACTAGAAAAGTGTCCTGTCACACTGTTACCGAGAATTGCTTACTTTCTCATGGTTACCATACAATTATAAAATAAATCACAACCCTCAGTTTGAGACACATTGGCTACGTCTACACTGGCCAATTAGTCTGGACTAAGCAAGGCTAGTCGGGACTAATTTGGACCAGCTCCACACTACGGTTTGTCATGTTCAAACTAAGCGATTGCTTAGTTCGAACTAGGCAAAGCGTAGTTTGAACTAGTTAGTTTGAACAGTAAATTCGAACTAAGCGCTTAGTTCAAACTTTAGTTTAGATGTAATCATGCTAGTTTGAACTTAAAAAGTTTGAACTAATGGGTTAGTTCGAATTAGTTGCGCTGACTAGTTTAAACTAACTTTTTAGTTCGAACTAAGCTGCACGGCTAGTTTGAATTAAAAAGCCGCAGTTAATCCAAACTAGCCCGAGGCTAGTTCAGACTAAACTCAGACTTATTAAGTTCGGACTTGCAAGTCCAAACTAAATAAGTAGATGTAGACATAGCCATTGATTATCATAGACAAGTTCCAAAGGGGCAGCTGTGTTAGTCTAAGTCAGCAAAACAAACCAGGAGTCCTGGACAAACAGGACAGCCTCTGCACAAAAGACTAAATGGACACAAATTTGACACCAGAAATAACATTCAAAAACCAATAGAGGAACACTTCAATGTCCCTGCTCGCTCCATTGATGATTTGTTAATAGCTGTGCTCAAACAAATGGATAACAAAGCAAAGTGTCAAAGAGAAACTGCAGTATTGGAATTCATTTGCAGATTTGACACCATTGCCTTAGGGTTAAATAGGGACTACAGATTTCTTTCTTATTATAACAGGGGATTTGACCTCACCCTCCGCTATGTGCTGTTCCCCAGTGTTTGAATCTAAACAACTGTTTTGATTTGCTGTAACAGACTGACCTGACCTATGACTTACATTTCCCTGCATTTATCACCCTCTCCCCCCGCCCGGGTCTGTAAGGCTTCCATCTTCAAACATCTGACGAAGAGGGATTTTCGCCCCTTAAAGCTCATGCAATAAATACATTTGTTAGTCTTTAAAATTGCCATAGGACTCCTTGTTTGTTTTACTGACTATTGTAGTATGTAGAACAGTATAAACGAGTCATTATCTGTATGAAATTTTAGTTTGTACTGACTTTGTAGTGCTTTCCATGTAGCCTGTTGTAAAACTAGGTAAATATCTAGATGAGCTGAGGTACTCCCTGGAAGACATCTACATACCGCTGATTGAGAACCTCTGGTTTAGGGCAGTCTTTTTCAACCTGTGTTTTATGGACTCCTCCTCCCACCATAGAACAGTGGTTTTTAATCTGTTTTTAATCTCAGATTTCCAAAGGGACTCACCTCTCTTTTCAAATTTTTTAGGGGTCCACAAATGAAAACAAGCACACTCATTTGACATTTTCAAGCTTTCCTTTGCATCTACAAAAGCGAGAAGCAGGGGTTTTAGATGAAAGCTGAGACACTGATCTCATCACACCATGCCAGGAGTTGGGGTCCTAAGCAGAGGCTTATGGTGCCTGTGTCTGAAAGCTGCTTTCTTTAATGTCTGTTTTTAAGGAAAGTTACACCCTCTTACAAGCTTCACAATCCTAAAGCACCCCCTCACAGAGTAACCCATATGCTTAAAAGAAGCTTTCTTTTTTAGGGATCTCTTGAGGCTGGGTTATGTTGCTGAACAGATTTGGCCGCTCCGATCGAGAAGCTTCTGGAAATTGAGAGTGGTTGCATGGAACAGACTCCATTAGATTTTCTGCTGCTGTGGTCAGATGCATGAGAGCAGCAGACTTAAGGGTAGCAGCCACACAGACAGCTGCAGTGAGAAGAGCCCAAGTGCTCACTGTTCATGAAAGAAGTTGAGCCAGGAGTGAACAGCAAGATGTTTTCTACCTTCTATGGTGTCTTCTGCAGCAGATGTATTTATTGCATGAGCATCTTCAAAGCAGCTGACAAAGTAGGATTTTCTCCCATGAAAGCTCATGCAATAAATATATTTGCTAGTCTTCAAGTGCCACAGAACTCTTTGTTTGTTTGTTTTTTACTGAACTAGGCTAACATGGCTGCCTCTTTGGATCTTCGGCAGCAGAGTTTTGCGCACATTCGTATGGGACTGAAGGCTGGTTAACCAGTAAGCTGACACAATGCGGCTGGTTCCAGAAGAGAAAGAAAACTTGCATGGATTCCTACTTAAGATCCCTGCAAACAAAGAAGAGGATTTCTGCTTCTTGCAAACCAAAGACTTGAACAGAGACTGCAACTGAGATATGGGTGACTCCACCTGAACTTTGGGACCCTTGGGTTTCTTTCCCACAATGTTTCTGCATGGGCTGATCTGTTTAAATTTATTTTGTTTTCTTAAGGTAAGATTTATTGTTAGTAGTTAATAAAGGTCATTTTTATGTTTATTCTAAGTAGTATTTTAATGTGTGATGTTAACTCCAAGCAGTCTTTGCTGTGAGTCCTTTACAACTGAATCCTGGAACTCCAGCTGCTTTCTCCATAGGGGTTGGGGTTTATCTCTGTTAGGCATTGGAGAGGGACAATTGAATGAATTCTAGCCCACTTGAAGGTTACAACAGCATGACTCCATGCTTCAGATCTCTCACTATAGGTTCCCCAACACCCCATAGCACTGGTTTTCAAACTCTTTTTTGGAGACCCAGTTGAAAAAAAAATGTATGCCTGCAACCCAACAATGCCATCTTTGAGCAATGCACTCTTGTTTTGCAGCAGCAGGGGGTGCCACGACATAGAACCAGAGGGTCTGTGACCCACTACTGGGTCCTGACTTATAGTTTTAAAACCACTGCCCTACAGCCTATGCCCGATACGGAAATGACTTGGCCCTCCAGCTAAGCTACTTTAAAACATTCATCCTCTCCCATAATAGGAATTGCTAAGACCAGGTCCAGAAAAACATCAGATCAAGAGTCTTCCTATCTCCCTGATCCCTGCCTTCTAGCCCCTTCCATAAAGCAGGGGCATCACTGGCACTGAGCTCATGGGGCTCGAGCCCTGAGTCTTTTTCTGGGCCAGGGGTGCTCCTGCCATAGAGGCAGGCTCCAAGCACTTACAGGTTGTCCCACTCTCCCCACCAGCTCCATCCAGAAGTCATCTGAGTCAAGTCTATTCTATCTCCTAGAGAGCAACCTTCCCACTTCCTCTTCCTCCTTTTCAGACCCATGCCCTGCACAGGTGTAGCAGAATAGGATTAACTGATAAAGCTGACAGGCCCAGGCTTCTGGTCATTAAAGTGGCAGGTCACCCTGTTATACACCTTCAGAATGATGTCTTCAGCTCCTTTTCAGCCACCTTCTCCAAGACCAAAGCATATAGAGCCTGACCAGTCTCCAAACAGTTTATGCATCTAGCAATTACTTGCATTTTATACAGTTACAAACATAGAGTGATATCATAATCCACTGGCCAGATTCTGCTCACCGTGACACTGATGTAAATCCAGAGTAACAACATTGATGTCAGTGGTGCAACTGGATTACAGCAATGTAACTCAGAGCAGAATCTGACCCCATCCTTTCAAATAGCTCACATCCAGACTTAACATGTTTCCTGTAAATCTGAAAACCATAATACAAAAAGTACAACAGTCCTTGGCCTTAGGAATGTGTATGGTGGATAAGTGAGGGGGGTCTTAATCAAAATGGAGCCCATGGGTGATGATGAGAAGCCAAGTGGTAGATCAGGATTTCCAGGGTGGGCCGTGAGGATTAGCAGAGCAAGATGTAGATGTGGAAAAAGTACCATGGTTTGGTCAGTTGGAAAGAAATTATTGGTGAAAATATGGTGAATGGGTCAGAGTTAAGGTTATTTATGGTATATTAATTATTATCATTCATGCCTGCCCCTACTTATAATTCAGGAGGGCAAGAAGAATTTTGCCTCTTGAAGAGCAAAAGAAACCTTCGTGATCATATAGTCTGACTTCCTACACACTGCAGGTTACAGAACCTCACCCACCCACTCCTAACCTCTGACTGAGTTACTGAAGTCCTCAGATTGTGGCTTAAAGATCTCAAGTTACAGAAATTCCACAATTTACACTTATTTCAACTTCAAAATGACTTGTGCCCCATCCTGCAAAGGAAAGTTAAAAAAAAAACAAAACAGGTTCTCTGCAAGTCCTGTCTAGAGGAAAATTCCTTCCCAAGCCCAAATATAGTGATCAATTAAGCCTGAGCATGTGGGCAAGACCACTAGCCAGACATTTGGGAAAGAATTCTTTATTGGTATGTCCACACACAGGTTTTAAATCGAAATAGCTCTGGTTATTTTGATTTTAAAAAGCTTTGGCCCACACGACGTTCTCTTGTTTTGAAATGACGAGCTCCATCATTTTGAAACAAGGAAAGTTAGATTGATTCAATAAAACTTCATTTAAAATTGAAACGATGCTTAGATCACAACTGTTATATGGAAATAACAGTGTGGATGTGTTATTTCGATTTAACGGTTGTTTCAATTTAACACTTTTGCCCTTCTCCTTCCCAGTGTGCCTTCCTCTATTCAGATATTGGGTGGGGGCATGGCCTTTCTAGGAGGCCATCTTGCCACACCTCCCATGGTGCCCCTCTCCTAAATCAAACTAGCAAATCCTGTCCCTGGACATGCTAATTTGATTTGACTTGCTGGTATGGACCTGTTAAATCGATTTAGCTTAAATAGATTTAATGATTTTTATAGTGATTTTATTAAATTGATTTAAGTTAAATGGATTTAATTGCCTGTGTGTGGACATAGCCTATAGTTACTCAGATCCTGCCCCATCTAGTTTCAATGGTGACATCAATGGTGTTACTAAGGATTGACATCAGCATCACTAAGAGCAGACACTGGCTAGTGGATTATGATGTTGATCTAAGTTTATAGCTGTATACCATAGAAAGTTAAGAACAATTAGGAAAGGAGTAGATAGACAGAAAATATTGTATTGCCTCTTAATAAACCCACGGTATGCTCACATCTTAAATACTGTGTGCAGATCTGGTCACCCCATCTCAAAAGAGATATATTGAAACTGGAAAAGATACCGAAAAAGACCAAAGAAATGTTTGGGGTAAGGAACAACTTCCATATGAGGAGAGATTAATAAGATGGGGTACTTTTCAGCTTGGAAAAGAAATTGCTAAGGGTGGGGGTTAAAGAGGTCTATAAAATCATGATGTGTAGAGGAAGTAAACAAGAAAGTATTATTTACTCCTTCTTATAGCACAAAGGGAGGCACCAAATGAAATTAATAGGCAGCAGGTTTAAAATGAACAAAAAGAAGTGTTTCTTCACACAACATACAGTCAACCTGTGGAATTCCTTGTCAGCTGATGATGTGAAGTCCAAGATTATAAAAGAGTTCAAAATAGAGCTATATAACTTAACAGAGGATTGGTCTATCATCATTAGCAATTAGCCAGGATGGGTAGAGGTGCAAATTCAGGCTCTGAAGTGTCCCTAGTCTCTGTTTTCCTGCAGGTGGGAATGAGCAACAGAGGATGGATCACTTGGTGATTTCCTGTTCTGTTCATTCACTCTGAAGCACCTGGCATCGGCCACTGTCACAGAACCAGAGAGTGGGGTAGGCAGGCCATTGATCTGATTCAGTGTGGCCAATCTTAAGTTTTATATCCCGTCTCCAGCAATAGGAAATATTTGTTGCCAGCAATTGCAGAGAGGCTACATGGCACTGTAAGCAGTCTTATCATGCCACCCCCTCCATAAACTTATTAAGCTCAGTTGTGAAGCCAGTTAGGTTTTCTGCACACTGCTGCTCCCTCTGGAAGGCTGATTCAGAATTTCACTCCTCTGATGGTTAGAAACCTATGTCTAATTTCAAGCCTAAACTTATTGATGTCCAGTTTATACCCATTTCTTCTTGTCTTAATTGAAAAAACTCCTCTCCCTCCAGGGCATTTATCCCTCTGATTAATTTATAAAGAGCAATCATATCTCCCCACAACCTTCTTTTGATTAAGCTAAACAAGTCATGCTCTTTGCCTCTCCTCTCATAAGGTAAGTTTTCCACTGACTTTAACAGGAGCTAACCTGGGCCCCAGCTCCTCAAATATCAAGGTTCCTGTGTTCTGAAAGGGGCAAGAGAATCACAAGCAATTTACTGCTTCATTTTAAATGTACATGATGCATCTATTGCCTTCTCAAGGAGCATGTGAATAGCTGTTAAAGGCAGGTCAATTAAGGCAGATCTAGATTGATGCTAAAGAGTCCAAGAAGAATGCCTACTAAAACCACAAAGTCAATCCAAATGCACACACATTCCTAGATATCACTGTCAGAGTTGCCATATAAATGCTAGGCAGAAATAAAAATAAATCTGTTAGTCTTAAAGTGCCACACAACTCCTTGTTGTTTTTTCACTGGACTAGACTAACACGGCTATCCCTTTTAGAATCAATCATACCCATCAAATCATCCCTTAGCAAATAAATAGGCCTTATCACGGGCCTGAAGTTCAGCAAAGCCAGGATCTGCCAGCCTGATGGGGAGAGTATTAGAGTCAAGGGTTGGGACTGACACCCACTCTGCAGACTCTCCGTGAGATTTCTAGCAGCCCACTGGGTACAGGATAAGAAAGATGACCCCTCAGTAAGCTGCTGCAAAACAGCACCCTGAAATCAATTTAGAAGCCAGCACGCTCTAACATGGTCTGGGTGAGGGGTGCCATGGAGAGCAGTGGTGTAGCGACAAAGGGGTGGGAGGGGCCAAGCCCCCAGGCACTGGGTTGTAGAGAAGCACTGGGCAGTGGTGGAGGGGACTGCAAGGCAGGGACATGGGCAGCCTGAAGGAGCACAAATGTGGGCTTGGCCCCTGGGTGCTGACCACCGTTGTTAGGCCACACATGGAGAGCTGTATCTCCACTAGTGAAAGTTTCCGAGTGCTCTTTAGGAGCAGCAGATCTAGTCTGGAGATAGTGAAGACTTGGGCAACTAGGACAAGGATTTCACCAAGAGGAGAAGTTGCACTCTCCTTGCCAAGCAAAGACCATTTCTTGAGGAAAGCCCTAAAGGGGATGCCTCTGACCTGATCATCGCTGATCCAGCAGGTACTCCTGGGAGTCACTGACTTATTTTTAACTCAAATTAATGGGCAACTTTCAATAATCCCACTGTTCCTGTGTGCATTTTTATCCCATGAGACGGACATTCCAGCATTCTGGTCCCTGTTACTCCAGGGTCAGACAGAGAAAGCAAAGTGGATGCTTGTCACTAGACATTTGTTTTCCTCCCATTATGCAAATTCCCCATCTTCAAGCATCTGATGAAGTGGGACTTTCTCCCATGAAAGCTCATGCAATAAATAAATTCGTTAGTCTTTGAAAGTGCCACAGGACTCCTTGCTTGTTTTTTTTTTTGCCACTTGAAAGAATCTTGAACAGCAGAGGGCTGCCAAACCCTTCTTCTCTTCCACAGACAGACAGCAGTGTGACCTGTCGGCCACCAGAGGTCAGCAAAAGAACATGACTGCATCTCAAGAGCTCTCGCCAGTCACATGAACTTGTAAGACACAGTCCAACAGAAATCAGTAGCTAGCACTGGAATCATTTGAGCAGTTTAAAGGCAATAGGCCAAATTCAGCCCCAATTAATTCAGCTCCAGATCTTGTTGAAGTTGATGAAGTTTTACCTAGCCTAAGTTTGAGTCATGTTTGTTTTAACAGCAGTTAGAGCAGTAAATGTCCATCCAAGAAAAAATTTCCCCTTGTAGGGACCTAATAATCTTGGGTAATTATACTCTTTCCCATTTCAGGACCTCACAGCACTCAGAAATAAGTCACATCAAGCATTAAGTTGGGGCACATTATCAACATTTTTATCTCCACTTTGCAAGTGGCAAAACTGAGGCATGAGCGACAAAGTGTCTTGCCCAAAGTCACACAGCATAGCTGTGGCAGAGGGAGGGTCTCCTAACACGAAGACATTGGCTGCTAGAAAATGCCACCTCCAAAAACAAAAGAAAAAACAAACTGAAGATCTCCAGTAAACCAGACTGAAATAGGGCCCTGTTTAATGTTTGCTTTTATTATATTACCAAAAAAAAAAAAAAAAAAATCAGTCTTGATTCCTTAGCCCTCACAGAGCACCTCAGGCCATCTCATTCATCACTATACGTACTCAATGGGATTAGCAATGCTACAGGCAGTCTGCTGTCATGTCTGTTCTCCTGCATGGATCCCACCACGTGAGAGCTCAGTAAGACATTCAGTTCCAGGGATGGGGATGGTGGAGTGTGGTCTGGTTTATTATTTCCTGCACACACCCTCCTCCGTGCTTCCCTCCTCAGACACTTGAAGAGTTTTTCCAAAAGCAAGAAGCTTCAGAGAAACAAAAAGATTAGCATCTCCTCCCCCCACTAGGATTCCCGTCTTGGGTGAGCTGGGGCATTAGATGATGTCGCAACTCCTTGGCAAGATGTTCCCATTGTGACGGCCTACAGAGTTCCTTCCCCTTTCCCTCACCCATCAGATCCTGCTTCCGTTACTGGAATTCCCGCAGTCATAATATCAGCATGTCTACTGTCCAGGTCACCCTGAGTTCCCCTTGCAAAGCGACTTAACACTTAAAACTCACTGCAACAATAGATCTTTGTCTAGCTACTAACTTTTCATTTCCCACCTCTCATTTTTCTCCCTGAACACAGCAATGGCTTTATTCATAGTTTTGACACTGCTAACTATGAAAGAAGGTCTAAAAGCAGAGCTGAATCTCTGTGCTGAAACTCTGGAAGTGCTGTTACAATGGGAGCTAAAGAAGAATTGCCTCTAGCTTTGCAAAACAAAATAACCAAGGGGTGGAAGGAGAAGACGTCTCAGTTGTGTGGCTCTGTCACACATCCAGATTGTCAACGCAGTTCACCCAGAGTCAGGCAAGGAGGCATGAAGCCTTCACAAAAAGGATCTCAATATAAATTGGAGAGGGAGAATAAAAATTAAACTTGAGGATATAGTATTCTGTAGATGGTATGGTCTGGGGTAATGCAGCAGAACAGGACTTCTGGGCCTGATATCTAGATTTGTGATTCTTATTAACCAGCAGAGCTGATTTTTGGGCCATTGGGTATTTCAGACCTGAGGTCTCACTCAACATTTCTGAAAAGGTGACTGACAATGGAGAAGCCACATTTAATTAAAGCTGCACTTTATCTTGCTGGGTATTCTCAAATGAGAGGTTCATGGAATAAAAATCCCAGGGATGTTTTACTATCTCTCCAGAGGGGTGTTTATAATTGTATATTTTCATTACCTTCCACAATCAGTCATGCTGTAGTTTACAGCTACAGATATTTTGGCATTTCCTGATAGCTACAAAGTTCTGTATCGTTCTGCCTCAAGCTTCACATCATCTATTATCCAGGCCCCTTTGTGGCAGAGTTTCAGAGTGACCTTCCTCCTGCTAAGCCCGGTGGAGTTCAGACCTCTTACTGCCATGCTGATCAATACCAGATACATGAAGAGACCACTTCAAAGGATGAATGAGCCCACCCCAATGGCATGAAGGAGATGCAAATAGTAGTACAGAATCCTTAGAAATCCCGAGGTGCCCACCCATGACTTGTAACAAGGGAACCATTTTGATTGAGAGACCAAGGAGATGGCATGGTTGGAGAAAAAGGAGGAAGATGGAGAGGTGGAGCAATCGGGGAGAGGGGCTTTGGAGTGGCTGGGATAGAGAGTGTTGAGAAGGGAATGGCAAGTGTCCTAGGCAGAAGGTGACATGGGTAGAAGGAGAGAACAGTGGGCACAGGGTGAAAGGAGGAGTGCTGGGAGAGATGGTGGGGGGCTTGGAGGCAGTAAATGAGATGTCTGGAGGAGAAAGTGAGTTATTTGGGTTCAGAGAATGGGGCTGCCAATGGAGAGGAGGACTGTGGCTTGCAGGAAGTGAATGGAGGTCTCATGGGGAGAAGGTGGGATGCTTTAGAGGAGGACATTAATGTATGTAGGTTGTGAGGTTTAGGGACAAACTAGTGGGAATCTGCTGGAGAACATATGGGGCTGTGAGGGAAAGAATGAGTGTGTCTGGGTGGAGACTAGGAAAAGGTTGGGGGAGCACTGGATCTGATCCACTGCCCCTGGTCTCCTTTCAAGGTAACAGCCCTCTCAGCTCATGTGCAAAAGCCCTGTAAGAAGCCAATTTTGCTGCAGGCCTTACAACTGATGCCTCTGTCATTTCTGACACGTTGCTAGCTGGGAAAGATTTAACATGTACTTATTCAATGTCACTAAAAATACTTCAGCAGTTATGCGGGAGGCTGATTAATGGGGATGGAGGAGAAGTACTGATTTCTGAACCACAGCGCCCAGGGACTGGATTTGGAGAGCTCCCTGATGAGAAACTGCTGAGGATCCAGAAGTTGCTGTCCAGACAATCTGCTGTCAACTGTCACTTCAGATCAAGGATAATGGGTTCAGGGAACCAGAGACACTCTCCTGTATATAATGATTAATCAAGGAGAAGAAATTGCAATATTCAGGTCCTGTGTAAACCAGCTAGACTCCTGCTAGAAAGATAACTCAGTTTCCCTGGCCAGTTCAGAGAAGGTCTGATCTGCTTTCACTCCAGACAGGCATGAAGGTTTCTTTATCACAGTGAGCAAGTCCTTTTGCTGCTGTGTCTGAAATGACTTATTGCCCCACAATCCCATCTGCTTCCCAGATTCCGCATGTGGCCGAGGAGGAGAGCAGAAGGTTATCACTCACAACAGGGGTCTCAAGCACGTGGCCCATGGGCCGCATGCGGCCCCTAAAGCTATATCCTGCAGCCCAGAACAACACTATTATTACTGGTATTTGCAATATTGTTTGTATGAAAAGGTTTCAGTGGTGCAGCCCTCGGGCTAACGTACTAGTCCTCATATGGCCCTTGTGGTGATTTAGGTTTGAGACCCCTGACCCACACTGACACCCTGGTGCACAGCTGGGGAGACCATTCTCTTTTCCTCCCCTCATCTGGTAGATCTCAACCATCAGGTGTATCCAAGCCCTTGTTCTGCCAGGTTGTGGTACTTGCTTCTTCCCCTTTCTCCACAACAGTGCTTGTCTCTTCATCCCATTCATGCCCAAAGAGGGGAGACGTTCGTCCCTTTCCTGCCCCCTGGTGATGGAGAGAGAAGATTTCTTGTGCATCTGATATGGGGGGGCTACCTCTGCCCCAGGCAGAGGAATAACTAGAGCACAGAGAGGCTATGTCTACACTACAGGGCTTTATTAAGCCAGTTTAATAAAGTCTACTCTAAGCTAGCTTAAAAGTAGACCTTATTAAGTCATCTTAGAGCATCCACACCCAAAAAGCCAGGTGACTGCCCATGTCCACACTGGCAGCTTCTAGGCCACCCTAGGAGTGGTGCATTGTGGGTAGTTGGCCCACAGTGCACCACAGCAGAAGCAGAGCTGTAACTAAGCCAAGGCGAACGGGGCAAGGACCTGGGCGGGGAATTTTAGAGGGTGGAGGGGATGGATCTGCCTTTCCGCAGCAGCTGGGGATGGATCTGGATCCATTCCCAGCTGCCATGGGGAGTCAGATCCCTCTCCTGAGCCCCCTAAAATTCCACCTGCACCACCGCTGGCGGCAATATGGATCCACCCCCCTACCCTCCCAGTGGCTTGCCGGTGGTGGCAGAAGCTTCCCAGCTCATCTGGCAGCATCTGGGAATGGATCCAGATTCCCCCAGCTGGCAGGCTGCAGAGATCTGGATTCATCCCCAGCTGCCGCCGGATGAGCTGGGAAGTTTCCGCCACCACCGGCAAGCCGCCGGGAGTGGGGGGGGGAGGTCCATATTGCCACCAGCAGCAGCGTAGGTGGAATTTTAGGGGGCTCAGGGGAGGGATCTGGCTCCCCTTGGCAGCTGGGAACGAATCCGGATCCATCCCCAGCTGCTGCAGGAAACCGGATCCATCCCCTCCACCCTCTAAATCCCTCACCAGGATCAGGGCTCCATGCTGGATTGTGGCCGGGGGGGAGGGGCACGTCTGGGGTGCTTGCCCCACGTGCAAAAATGACTAGTTACGGCTCTGAGCAGAAGTGCTCCTCTCTCACGGCCATTCCTTTAGTACGGGAAGGGAGAGACCACACCACCCTTCATACTGTGTGTGGCAAAAGGGAGCCCCGGGAGCCTGCCATGGCCCAGCAATGCGCCAGCGCAGCGCTCCACACCCTTCCTGTGTTGCCCAGACTCCTCTGGCTCTGGACCAGGTGCCGCAGGGCAACTGCCAGCGCAGGGGCAGGGCACAGCAGTTGTTAAGATTCAAACACTGGGAAACAGCACATAGAGGAAGGTGAAGTCAAATCACCTGCTGTAATGGGGAAAAAAATCCACAGTCACGATTTAAGCCTGCTGTCGCACAATCTAATCTAAAACAAATAGCAACTTTCTTTCTTTCTTTCTTTTTCTTTCTTTCTTTCTTTCTTTTTCTTTCTATGTGCTGTTTCCCTGTGTTTGAATCTTAACGACTGCTTTGATTTGCTGTTACAATGTGACCTGATCCTATGTCTTAAATCCCCTGCATTTATTTTCCTCCCATTCTGTAAATTCACCCATCTTCAAAGCGTCTGATGGCGTGAGATTTTCTCCCATGAAAGCTCATGCGTTAAATAAATCTGTTAGTCTTAAACAGTGCCTCAGGACTCCTTGTTTGTTTTACAACAATATCATGGGGTTTGGGCTGAGAAGGGGAGAGAGTATTCCCCACTGGACTTGAAATGGGGGGGAGTGATAGGCGAGTGTAGGGGGTTGTTGGGGTGCTCACTAAATTGGCATAACACTGTTACTAGATGACAACTGGGAGGGATGTTGGGAAATTCGGGCGGGGGGGTATAGGTGGTGTGTTAGAGAAATCCCTGGGTGAGGCACGCAGGGTCAGGCTGAGAAGCGGAGACAAGGGGAGAGATGCGGGGTTGGGCTGAGAAGAGGGGGGAGATGCTGGATCAGGTTGGGGGAAGGTGACGTGGGCTGTGGTGCTCGGATGCAGGGCTGTGGGGCTGGGGCTATGACATGGGGAGCTTAGATGTGTTGCACACAGCTGGGAACGCTCCCAGCTGTGTTGTACCTTCTCTCCAGCCCCCAGCCCCATGTTTCAGATAGCTAGGAGGCCAGTTAAGTTGACTTAAGCCAACTCCCTGGCTACATTGGCTTAAATCGACTTAATCAAGTCAACTTAACTGCTGAGTTGACTTTACATGTAAGAGTTACTAAGTCAACTTAGGCAGATGCTTAAGTTGGCTTAATAGCTTCTCAGTGTGGCCAGGGCTTTGTTTAAGTTGAATTAAGGGGCTATAAGTCGACTTAAACCTGTAGTGTAGACATACCCAGAGGTAGTTGGTGTTAAATGCCCAGAGGAAGATCAGAGATGATAGGAAGGTTATTCCTCCACACCAGACATCCCCATTCCTATTTCTGTTCATTAGAGATGGGCCTAAATGAAGAGCTGGGATTCAAAAATCCCTGATCCCAGGAAGAGCTTGGATCCAGATCAAAAAGAGCTTGGGTGCCATGGTGACTGGCACCTTAGACTTGATAGATCGAGGAAACACATCAGAAATAGACAGCACTTTGCAGCCAGGGCCTTTCTCTGCTAGTTATTTTTAAAGATGATGTTTCACATCAGCTTCAAACTCCCGCGTAAAGGGTGAAGCAGGGGGAACAAGCAATCTCAGCCACCTAGTAGAAGATTGTCTGGATATGACAATGTTCAGCCCCAATGGGCTCTGCCATGCTGTATTATTTAAGCCCAGTAACCAAATTTAGTAACCAGCCCCTGAGGCATTCTGAGGAAAACACAGCTTCCAGAGATTCGTTCCCCAGCAGCATTAACTCCAGCAGTAACTGTCTTCCCTTAAAGCAACCACACATTTTTCCATTCCTCCTCCTCCAGCTATAGGCAGGCTAGGGCCCTCATGCTCTGTTTCCACGCTCCTTATCTTGCCATTTACATCCAAGCAAAGTGAGCACTGCGTGGATATGCTGCTACTGCAACATGCCTCTTTTACACCCCTGTAAACAAACATAAATGGTGACAATGCAAGTCAGTGGAGAAACAGGCCCGTTTGGTTTTCCTAACAGTTATACTTGGTTGGACTAGAAGTCATCAAAGTTTTCAATCCTTATGTTTCAGGGCCTAATAGGATCACTTGCGTGGGGGGGGGGGGTAGGAACACCACTTCTCCCCACCCACACACACCAGAGTAGAGCAGTATATGAGGAGATGCACAATGGACTGAATAGAGGCTGTTCTGGGAATGAGCACGTAAGCAGTGGACCCAGCCCAGACCCACGGCTCCAAATATCCATCAAAGAGGGGTTCTTTTCCGTATGACGAAGAAAAGTGAAAGGACAAGGCAGGGGATCATACAATGCATTGTTGTGAGAGGGAATGGGGGCATCTTAACTTGCTTCCCTGTCTGCATGCACCCTAGGCAATTACACACACACACACACACATTTTCCTGCCTCCTTGTTTTTAAGCACTAGATGCCTTTCCCAGCAGCATTCCTGTTCCCTGTCTAGGCTGTGGTCTGGGCCTTGGGGCATGTTGGCAGGACATAACAGTGTCCAAGGCAGGGTTTAAATCCAGGATATGCCCATACTGTCCTTGAGGATCTGGGGGATGAAGGGGAGGGATAAAGTAAATATTTAACTGGCACCAAACCTGATGTGAACATGGGTCCATTGTTTTATTTACCTTTACATAGCAGTGACCTCATGTCTATGCTGAAGGCAGCAGAGCAGACCTCTCCCTCATCCCAGAAGAGCTGGTTTCACAGTTCTGGGATTTACCTTTGCATGCAGGCAGACGGTTTCATTAGAAGCTGAGCTCACCCCTGGGAGCCAGGGAATGATGCTGAAACCTGCCAGTCCTGTGGATGACTCCCACTGTAATGGTTATTAAGTGCAAGGTGTGTCTGCTCTGAGGCGGCGAGCGGACGCCGCAGCCTCTTAAACCCATCTGCTGTCTCTCCGCTCCCTCCTTTGCCCATGCTTGGGGCCGAGCAGGCAATGAGATGCAGACTGGTGTTACTGAACACAGCCCTTTATAACCCTGTGTTACGTAGAATGGGGAAAAGGCATGTGAGCACAGCTGAGTGGCACCACCAGGACGTGTGGAAATCATTATCTTGATGCCCCCCACCCTGCCCCCCACCCCCCCCCACCCCACCCCACCCCACCCCATCCCATCCTGTGTTCCCAGATGAGCCACTTCCAAGCTGCCAGGGGAAATAGCTATGGTTGCAGAAGGCTGGTCTTTGCCTTTTCTCCCAATGACCGCCACACTGAATCAACTCTCCTGCCAAAATTCCCTGTGTTTCCAGTGATCCCTGGCCCTTGTATCAGATTGACCAAGCTTAGAAGATTTGATGGGGCTTGGAAGGGAGACCTTCCAGGGAACAGACAGCCTGGGGCCACATGAAGCAGGACTGATAACGTAACAGGCACTGCCATCTGCTTTTCCTCTAGCCTGGCATCGGGGGTCAGTGGTGCTTCTGAAATGCCATTTTCAGACAAACTGTATCGTCACTTGACCAGCTGTGCTCATGAAAGAGTCCCCAGCATTTCTGCAAGAGCACCTATATTCATCCCTCTGTGCTTCCCCAATTACAAGGTGGGGCATTTATGATTTTCTAGGACACAGTTTCAAACATGACCCAGCACAACAGTGGCCCAAACTCATCACAATCTGGCAGTCATTTGAGTCATATGGTCTTGGGTGGATGAGTGTTGCCAATCATCCATAAATTTACAGACAGTCCGTAAAAATACATGGAAATTTCCTGCTGTCCATACATCCGTAATTAAAAGGAAATGTCCATAAAAATCTTTCCCTTACCAGCAGCTTAGCAGCTGTCTGCCTGTTTGCTTCTGCTGCGTCCCACCTCCTTCAAGCTTTCCAGCCAGAGCCATAACTAGAATTTTTCACTCCCAGGGCAGACAGCCCCAGATGCACTCCCCCACCGGCCCTGATCCAGCCTGGGGCCTGATTCATCTCCCCCCACAGCCGCCACCAGCAGGCCAGGGGGATCTGGATCTGTTCCCAGCCTGACGGGATGGCAGCAGGGAACTGGATGTGTCCTTAGCCACTGCCAGAAGGCAGCGGCGAGCCCAGAGGCCCTGGAAGTCCCACGTACTGAATTTTAGAAGGCACAGGGTATGGATCCAGCTCCCCATGGCAGATCCAAATCCATCCTCAGCCACTGCAGGAAGCCGGATCCATCTCCTGTGCCCTCTAAAATTTGGCTTCTAGCACTTTACCCCAGCCTCGTTACGGCCCTGTCTGCAGCTTAGCACTTTAGCATGGTAGCCCATCAGCTCCTGCCTGTCCCCCAGGCTTTGGCCAGGGTAGTGAACAGAGACAGAGATGGGCTGGTTAACAGACAGCTGAGGAGGTCACTCGAGCTCAGTCAGAAAACTTGAAGAGGACAGGAAGCATAGCAGCAAAGTCCCCAAGGCAGCTGAGCTCTGAAAGGGGCTGCAGGGCTCCACTGGCGTCCAGGTGTTGGACTACGGCGGTGAAACTGGCTCAGATTCACTGGCTGGGAACAGAGTGGGGCTGAGACAGAGGCTGCTCAGGGGTTCTGCTCAGTGTCCATTAAGGAGACAGTGTGTGAGCAAAGCCCCCGACAAGTCACACTGTATATCTTGCCAGATTGGCATTGGATTCACTGCTGGGATTGCAAAACCCTCCTCACGTTTTTTAAATACAGTTTTGTTTATTTCCCCCCCCCACACACACACACACTTACCTCCCCTAGTCCTTTCCATTAATTCTGTCTCCCCCCTTTCCACTTAGCATAGGCTGTTTCTCCAGGCCAGAGTCTAAAGAGATTGCTAAATTCCAAAGGGGAGAGCTTAGAGAGATTGTTACTATAAGCTGCCTGCATTATAGGAATGGACTAGCCCATAATTCTCCACCGGCAGCTGCAGTGGCTAAGCATCTACTGAGGAAAAATGTTGAGTTGCTCCCTGGGGTGGGCAGATATAACCAATGTGCCAATGCACCTGGAATCCAATCCTGTCTGTGGCAGGATCCCTTACAGCTCTTCCCCATCACATCCCACTGTGCATCCCAAAGTATCTCTTTATTGTGACATTATGATGGATTATAATAATGTTATTGCATTGTTTATGTTGTTTTTGGTGGTGTAAATAAGAGTTTACTGTGTCAATAAAAAAAAATCAACTTCAGCTCTTCATGTCAGTAAAAGCTAAAATGCCAGGTTGGCAACCCTTCTTCCCAGCTGACAAGTGCCCACGTCACAAAATTGGTATCCATGTAGTCTCCTTTGTTGACATTCCTGATGTGATGTTATGGAATACAGGAGATCCTTCAGACCACTGCTGATACTGATATTACACAACTGCAATGAATCATATAAGCCATGCCTTGTAAGTTATCAGTGAAAAAAATTATGATTTGTTAAACATGATAATCTTGTTTATACACACATATCATCTTTGCATTGTGAGTTATAAATATGTGTGGCATATACCTCAAATTGGTGTTGTCCATCTGGATGACAGACTGGCATCCGCACTATCCAGCCTGCTGGATGACCCACCAAAAGCGACCATCTGTACAAGGGACCTGGGTAGCTTGCAAGGAGCTATGCCTATGAGTCATCAGGAGAGGTAGGGACATGCCTGTGAACAGGGGACTCCAAGTGGTTTTTCAAGCCCATGTGCTATGAGCTTGTGTTTGAAACGAAGGATGTACAAGCCACATGGCAAAGGACATAAAAAGGCAGCTGCATCATCTCCGTTTTGTCTTCTGTCCTGCTTCTCATCTCTGGTAGAGCTTCTCTGCAAACTGAAGCTTTGAACAAAGGACTTATAGACCCATCCAAGCTTTGGATGTGTTCCAGAGACTTTACCAGCTACCAAATTCACCAGAACTGCTAAGAACCTGACATATGGACTCTGAAGTCATATGATTGCTTTGACTAACAACTCTCTTCTCTTTCTTTGCTTTTTGCTTATACCAAAATGTTTAGTTTAAGGGTACATCCACACAAGTCTTTTATTTTGAAACAACACTAGTTGTTTTGAAATAAAAAACTGAATGTCCACACGACATTTTCTTATTTCAAAATGACAGGCTCTGTCATTTTGAAATAAGAACTGTCATTTCGAAACAGCTTAAACCCCATTCATTTTGAAACGTCTGTTATTTCGAAATGATTATTTTGACATAAGGCCGTTTGGACATGTTGTTTCGAAACTACACCATTGTTTCAAAACAACTGTTTTGAAACAACATGTCCAAACGGCCTTATTTTGAAATAATCATTTCAAAAGAACAGCTGTTTTGAAAGCAGGCTTTCCCTTAATTCGAATTAACATTTTCTTAATTTGAATTAACTTATTTCAAAATAAGGACTTTATTTTGAAATAACTCATTTTGAAATAACTTGTTTCGAAATAATGATGTATGTGTGGACATAGCCTAAGATACTAAAGGATTGGCTGACACCATGGTATTTGGGGTAAAATCCAAATGAATATTGGTCCGGTAATGTGGCTAGTCCTTTGGGGATCAAGAGAACATTTTGCATAGTGAATAGAGTTTGAAATAACTTCTGTTTTTGCTGAACCTAGTTGCTGATTGGAAGCCAGTGACTAGAATGCAGTAAAGGGGACTCGATTTTTTTTCCCCCAGCTTCTTGAAAACCAGTGTAGGGGATCAGGAGCATAGTGTGTCACTGGTTGGTGAATCCAACTTCAGTATTAACCACCAATTTTATAGGAATCTGCTCTCCTTTTTTGCAACCTGCCCTGTCTTTGGCATTTTCATGATGGGCTACCCTAAGCATCTTTGGCCACACCTAGCACAGAGGCCAAAGTCTAGAATAGACCATGGATAGTGAACTTCTCATTACTCCTTACACATGACCCCATGGCCTGCTCTGTCCTTGCCCTCTAGGCTGAGACTGCCCACAAGGAAGTGATTTGGGCTGTCAAGGACTTTTGTGGTGTGGAGAATGGCCCCCTGGGCAGAAGGTCCATCAAGTTAATTCCACACAGAATAGACATGACTCGCAGCCATTGTTGAACAATTCTAGATTTGAAACTACAACCTGCAGATGTGGGAAAGTTCTGGAATTAAGATCTACTAGCAGTCACCTGTTTTTAATCTTTTCTAGGTCTTGTCTACATGAAGAAAGAAATCAACATAGCCCCTGTGGACTAAGCTCTTCTGCAAAAGTTATTGCAGAATAGCTCCTCATATGTGTGCTGTATTCCAAATTAAACACCACTTTCGTTTTTGAGATAATGAGGCTGCTTAACAAGCCTGAATGATTCCCCCTCCTTCATTCCATCAGGATGACGAACCCTTTGGAATTAGTTCCAAAGTGGCAGCCATGTTACTCTAGTAAAGCAAAAAAAGCAAGGAGTCTTTTTTCACTTAAAGGCTAATAAATTTATTTATCACATGAGCTTTCGTGGGAGAATATCCCACTTCGTCAAATGCTTTGAAGAGGGAGAGCTTACAGAATTAGATGAAAATAAATGCAGAGAAGTGTAAGACATCAGATCAGGTCATACTGCAACAGCAAATCAGAGCATTTGTAAGGATTCAGACTCCAGGAGACAGCACTCAGAGGGAAGGTGAAGTCAAATTACCTGTTATAATGTGAAAAGAATCCATAGTCACTGTTCAGCCCTGCTTTCACACAACCTAATCTGCATATTATTTGACTTTCAGCTGTTTCCATCAATGGGACAGCAATACTTCAAAGAGAAACAGCCGAAAGTCAAATAATATGCAGATTAGGTTGTGTAAAAGCAGGGCTGAACAGTGACTATGGATTATTTTCAGATTATAACAGGTAATTTGACTTCACCCTCCCTCTGTGTGCTGTTTCCTAGAATTTGAATCCTTACAAATACTCTGATTTGCTGTTGCAATATGACCTGATCCCATGTCTTACACTCCCCTGCATTTATTCACATCCAATTCTGTAAGCTCTCCCTCTCCAAATCATCTGACGAAGTGAGCTGTTCTCCTACGAAAGCTCATGCAATAAATAAATCTGTTAGTCTTTAAGTGTCAGAAGACTCCTTGCTTTTTTTCCTTTGGAATTAGGTTGCAAGATCTTTGGGCAGAGGCCATGACTGGCGCCATGTGTTAATACAGAGCCTCTTAACTACACAAAGAATAAACTGAGCATGCTTGCAAGGTTTGTGTGCAGCAGATATGGCTTCTCAGATCTTCCCATGTGGGAACCAGACTGTTAAAATACGAATAAAGATCTTAGCGTGAATACAGCAAAGGCTTCCAGCATCTGTGACTAATGTACTCCTGTTTGGCAACAGTTTAGGTCTCTACCTCACTCGTTCCTTTCACAAAAACTCAGCAAGGGCATAACTGGAATCATTATCTGATGAAAGGGAGGGTGGGGAACATGTATCTGCCCAGTCTGGGATTTCCCTGAGACTATCACAGAGCTGGTGCTATTTTCAGGCAGGCCCAGCCAAGTGAAGCAGCTCCAAAATTACCCACAGGAAGGGAAGGTGTAAGGCAGCGTGTGTCAGGGTGAGCTCAGGCCAGCCTAAAGCCATTCTGTGAGGAGCTCTGAGTACAAGGTCCAGGATCCAGTCAGCAAGCCCAGATGGCTCTGCCATGCTGGGGGGGACACGGTTCCATCTTCTAGCGGGGGAGTCCAGGCAGAGGATGTGTCCTGGGTGTACGGCTTAGCAGCGACAAAGGGAATGGTGAATGCGGAGCAAGACAAGGGACAAACCTGTGATGTGTTTCAGCTGTGATGAGGGAGGAGGCTTCCTATTGCTTCATGGGGCTCAAACTGATGCTCACAGTATGCTCATCAGCACTGTGTACATTGGAACACACATGGGAAAATAGCAATCTTTCCCTCAAGGGATAGGCCCATCCTGGGACAACAGGTTTCACAGCCTGACCGTGGGCGAGGCTTTCTCAGGGCTGAATTGGCCAGGGTACAGGTGGGTGCGGTGCTGCAGTGCAGGTGCCAAGATCAGAGAGGTATGCTACCTTGCCCAGAGAGAAGTGTGTGGTGACACAAGGTAGCACAGGCCGTACCAGTCAACCTGGGAGCTAGAAAACTGCAGGGAGAATGTGTATCCAGCAGGCTCCATCCCCTTTTAGATTAATTGCAACCGACTCACATCTCTATCATGAGATGCGCTACACTGGTGTAACATACTTTTGCTTCAGAGGAGTTATACGGGGGGTGAGCTTGGCCCACCGCTGTTCATTGTTTGCATGTCTCCCAGAGGGAGCGGTTTCTAACCTGCAGCCTTTGCATTCCTTGTCAGGTTCGCTCTCTCTGGTTCTGATAGCCATTTCTGGGGGGAAAACACTGTCAGAGCATTCGTTCCTGCAAACGGTGGGCCCAATGTTGCTCCCACTGGAGTCAAAAAGGGAGCTTAGCAGTTGACTTCAACAGGAAGAGGACTGGTCTCTTGGCTAAGTAATCTCTGGCCCCCAGCTGCAAGAGAGATGGGGAATAAACTTCTAAAAAGTAATGAGAAGGAGGAAGTGGGTGCAAAAGAAAAGAGGGGGGCCTGAGAGGTGGAGAGGAGGGATATGTATGTCATGGCTTACCTCAGAGCTAGAATTAGAAGCTGGGTAAAAAAATAAAATCACAGCAGGAAATAATGTGTTGCTTAAAATAGCAACATCAAATGGGAGAGAGAATGGGGAGTGGGTGGCGTTTGAGGTTGCTGCTCAGTTCCGCCCTCAATGGCAGGCTGATTAATATGTCTACGCTACTTGTGTTTATGTAACAAAGGCCACTAAAGGCCAAAGCTGTATTTTCGCTCACACTGCAAGGGAGTCTGTGAGCCTTTTCTTCCCCCCATAGCATTAAGTGGGAGGATACGCACTTATACTTCCTGTCCCAGAAAAATCCATGCTTCGGCAACATGCACGCAGTTATGTTGCCATGGCCCGGCTGGCCAGAGCAGGGTTCCTCAGTCCTTTGACAGCGTTTTCCTTCTTTCCCTTTCCCCACAGAAAGCTCCTGCTTTCCAGAGCGCACCTGCAAGTGCAGCAGAGCTGCCAGCAGCCGCAGGCAGTGCTGTAATCGCACACAAGGTGCCAGAGCATGTCACTACATATTTTATCCCCAGTCTGTGTGTTTTGTAATGAATCAGAGGCACGTGAGACAGGTCAGGCAGTCCACTTCCCTAACAGGGCACGGCTGTTGCCTCCAGAGTATTTAGTCCTTGGTTCTCCCCAGGTGAATTATTCCACATTGGGATTTTTTTGCTAATTATCCCTTAGATCCTGATAAATACAGGATAGATTGTGAGGTGTTCAGACACTACAATAACATTTCTCAGCCACTGTGTCTGGACACATTAGAGTGGTAAATGTGCCATGGAGAGCTGGCAAAATGGCTGGATTTGGCCTGCGGTGGGCTGGTGTGTTCAGTACGGTCATGATATGCTGCCAAGCATGTTGTGACCCACAAAAGGTTGAGAACGACTGTGCTACAATAATGTGGGTCATATAAGGACCCAAGAGAGATATTTAGCCAAAGGATTCCCTCAGCTCATCACCACTAAGCTGTGAATGTAGAGAAGCAGCAAAATGACCATATGATACACAGCCTTAGCTCTTTCAAAGTGTGGCCCATCCACATACTGCCATTCTGTGACCACCAGTGAATCTGGCCTCACAGATTAAACCAAGGCAGCTCTGGCCAGTACCTCCAAAGACAGATGGAAAATTGCCAAGAAGACCCAGAGTGTCATAGGAAGTTGGTGGTTCAGTAAGTCACATTGGCTTAGCAACTCTGAATGGTGGGATACGCTATGGTACGCAGTGAGAGGCTCCCTCTCTTGAGCTTGACATAATATCAAAGCCCTGACTATCTGCGACAAACTATGGCAATCCTATAGCAATATTCATAAGGGCAGGAATGTTAGCTCTAGTCTCCGGGCTTAATTCCAGCTGAAGGGATTACATTTTGCTTCATTACAAATTCTCCTGGCTGTATCTGTCAATACATTTTTTTTTTAACTCCGCATCCCTGGGTGGGTCCTTGACGTATGGCGTGAAAGACATAAGCCATTACTGGAGTGAGCTAAAAAAAAAAACTGGTTCTTTTACCACAGCCTGTAACAGGCTCATCACATCAGTCATGTAGCCCAGCCACCACTGAAGGGAGGCAGAGTACCACACTGAGTAGATGTGGATAACACAAGGCCCCTGGCTGAAGCAGCTCACCCGAAACTTTATTGGTTCCCCTCATCTTCAAGTAAAATCCCCATATAGGCTACCATTTTTAACACTGCCCTGGGACAACGCAACCCACTGAGGATGGGTCACATAGTTTTCATTCTTCTCACTTCCTTCCCTAAGCTCTTGACTACTGTTGCTTTAAGATGTTGGACAGAACACAGCAGCTGTTTTACAGCTGTAGGTTACCCCTCGGGAATTTGCGTGTTGATAGCAGATGAAGCAATCTCTTCTGTATCGTTTGTAAGGATCCAATCTGCAATGGGCTCTGGTGGCTGGGACTCCTGTGACCACATGAAGCTTAAATGCAGGATCAAGGCTATAGTCTGTTCACGACCAAGGATTAGGCTTGCATCCTTGGCATGCCCCATCTTCCTGCTATTATCAATATGAGTTTTTGAGTGTGCCAATAAGGCACGATCAAGTCAAAAGTTGTGCAACAAAAGTTGTTATATAAAAATAATGGGACTTGTTCCTCTCACGTGAATGTCAGTAAGACTCTTTGAAGCCAATGTAGTTAATGTTAGTATCAATGAGAGGAGAATTGGGCCCAGATCTGATCCACACATTTCCACAGAAAAGGTATGTCTACACTGGAGGCTTAAGGCGACTTAATAACTCTCACCCTTAAGGATTAAGTCAACTTTAGTAAGGCAATTTAAAAAAATCTGGCCATTAAATCCAACTTAATAAAGTCGACTTATGGCAAGAAAGCCATTTAAGTTGACTTCATAAAGTCGACTTAAACCAGAGGTCGGCAACCACCGGCACCTGTGCCAAAAATGGCACGGAGCCTGAGCCTGAGTAGCAAATGGCACCACACAGGCCCCCCACTGGCCCCGCTCCCCCAGGATCCCGCTAGCCGTGCTTCCCCGCTGGGGAACGTGGCCAGCAGGCACAAGGAAGCAGCGGTGCGTGGCTCCTGGCCCCTGCTGGCCCCGCCGCATGCTAGGCAAGTCTAGAAGGGAGTGGGGTGGGTCACCCAGCCGGGAGTTGCCACTGCTGGGGACGGGTGCTGGTCAGTCCCAGTCCCACCCCCTGGAGGCTGCCCACCACTGCCAGGGGCTGGCGTCAGCCGGCCCTGACCCCCAGAGGCTGCCCACTGCTGCGGGGGGTCTAACGCCGGCCCTTCTCCCAAACTGGAGGCCTGGCCCTGTCCCGTTTTGGCCCTGCCCCACAGCACCCACTGAAGGTACGGGTGCTGGCAAAGGTTGTCAAGCCCTGACTTAAACAAATGGGGATTCTCTCTTAAAAATGTCAACTTTAAGGGTATGTCTATACTGACCGCGGCAAAATCGCTGCCATCAGCCCAGTGTTCTGGGAGTGGTCAGCAGTGAGGCTTAACTCGCTACTCCACTCCTGAAAGTCAGCCCCAGAAGTCCTGAGCATACAGGAAAGCCAACCGCAAAGGATCTGCAGTTGGCTTTCCCGCATATGTACTGGCGGCGTAGAAAGTCGCCAGCAGTTACTCAAGGAATTTTACGTTCCTTTCACAACTGCCAGGCGACTGCCACTGAAAACCAGCCCCAGTGTCGACGAGGGCTAAGCCAACCTTATTAAGTTGACTTACCGGAGTCCTCTACTGTAGACATTGCCAAAGAGACATGTGGAGCAGAATGATTTGTTTAGCCATGGGCTTTGAGGGACATTGCATACAGCAACGGTTCCCAGAAAACTCAAATCAACATGAAGAAATGAGTAACTTTCTGGAAGTTAATTCCAATCATAGTAAATAGCTCCTCTATGTTATCCTTCCAGTCAAATATAGTACCTTCATGGAAGAAATTCCTCAGCATGTTTCCTGCCTGGTCTTATCATTGCCAAGGATTGAATTTCCTGTAAATCTAGAGTAAGGAATGAAAAGCAAAGAAGCTAAAGAGAAACTCAGTTGCTACATATTTTAACCAGTTCCGTAACGCTCAGTCTTAACAGATGCACTTTTCTCCCTTCTAAAAACAAGCCTGAGTTACTTGGGTTTACAAGTATTAACGGGGTTAATTGTCATCACAAATTCTTGTTTTTAATTCCCTCCCTCCATTTTTTTTTTTTAATTTCCAGCTGTGATTTTGTGACTTACACAGCCTGCATACGAAAGAAGTTGTTTTTGCCAATAGCAAAATGCTGTGCTTTCTCTCAACCATCTGGAAATAGGGGCTGTGATTCCCCTCCCCTAAAAAAATCTTTGCCTTTCAGAAGCCTTTCCAGAATCAGAACAGATGGTTATGTACAGCATTCATGACAGAAACAGGTTACTGGTAGCAATTAAATGTCCAAGATATAACAAATCTCATCACTTTTTGAGTTGCTGGTTCTGACCAACACTGCCATCTTCAAGAAAAATAGATGAACTAGAGAGTGTTGTCTAGCGACTACATCCTAAGGTTGGCAATTAGGACTCCTAGGTTCTATTCCTGACTGTGCTGTGAACCTAGGCAAGTCATTTAGCCTTTATGTGCCTCGGTTTCCCTCTCATCGGAGGATAAACTTATTAATGCTTGTAAAGTGAGCTGGGGTGAAAGAGGCTGTTAAAGTGGAAAGTCCAACTATTGCTCTATGCAGAAATTAACAGAACTGTCTGGGAGCCAGAGACTAGACTTGATCATCACTCGCCCCAGGGCAAGTGTTACATGACCACACTAGCCAGGAAATTGCAGGTCTGAAAGAGCAAACAGAAAAGGAGCAAGAGCCATATTGACTGGTACAAACATGCTTGCGGTGCCCAGCTGAGAATGAGTAACAGCTGCTTTTTCATCATTCTGAATTCTCTGTCACTACTGAAGAACTGCTTTATGCTGAAGTGTCCCAATGCTGTGACTCAGGTATGAATCACAGGCTGCATCTCTAGCACATAGAAGCACTCACTCACTGAAATCAGACCACAGAAATCATACATCATCCTAGGTCTCCTGTGGCAACTAGTCATAGAAATATGGACTGCTATTTACAAACAGATCCAGGGCAAATTTCATTCTGGGTGTGATTCCATGGACTCTACATCGGGGGGACCATATTAGAGTAGGGCAGGAAATTTAACTGAGGAAAAACAGTTGGCTATAAAACCAAATGGGGGGGGGCATTTGAATCCTATTTCCCCAGCAGCTCTAGTGCATTTGGGCTGGATGAGAAAGATACAATACATGTGACTCTAAACCTTCCACCCTGCTCACTTTTAGTGATCACAGCTCAGAGCTTGGTTGCCAGTTCAAAGTAGCACGTCACCTCTCAGTATTAATCAGAAACTTAAGAGGGAAAAAACTGAAGTGAAACAATGGTTTGATTGATTGATTGATTATAAAGAGTCATAAATCAAATGGAGCTTATCCCCCCCCATGAGAAGTTCAGCTCCATGCTTGTTGTTTGTTTACCCTTTCATGACTGTTCATTGACTCCCTCTGACGTGGAGGACTTGTCTTTTGCCATTGTCTTTAGTAAGACAGCTGCTGTGCTCTTCCTAGGCAAACCTGTAATATCTGACAAGCCATCTGGTGCTGTCTTGGTATTGTGGGCAGCACTGCCTGACACTATGCAGTACACTGGAGCAGGTAACTTTTCCATCCTAGGGTTGGCAACTCACCAGGAACCCTAGGCCTCACATCTAATTTATATAACATTCAAATCACCCTGTTTGTTGATAAAGTGGGTAACCAACGTTTGCAAAACTATTTAATCGGAGTGCCCGCTGCTCAGCTCTAAACTGGAGCACTGAAAGCTGGGACCTGTAGCATCCTTGGCTATGTCTACACTTAAAGCATTAATTCAAAGTAATGATTATTAGTTTGAATTCAGTCAATTCGAATTAACATGGCCACACTAGAAAATCCAATTCGAACCAGCACGTCCATGGACTGGACTTGCTAATTTGAACAGGAGAAGGGGCACCATGGGAGGTGTGGCAACATGGCCCACAAGAAGGGCCATGCCACCACCCAATCCCCTGCCGGGCTCCAGCCCTCTGAGCCTGGCACAGGGAAAAGCATCCCCTGCCCAGCTCTAGCCGTGGTGGGGCTATGGAGCCATGCGCAGGGGTCCCTGTCCCTAGCCAGGGGACAGGAATCCCATTGTCCCCCAGCCTGACCTGACTGGGTGGTGATGGAGGCACCTTTGGGGCTTCTGGCCCCAGGTCCTGGAGGGCTGGTCTTCCTTCCAGGGTGCCATGCACCCTGGGAGGACGGTCAACCCATGTCAATTCGAACTAACACTGAGTTCAGATTGACGTGGCCACACTAGGTCAATTAGAACTAACCAGTCCAAACTGACTGGGACTTTGAAGTCAAAAGAGGTTCGATCGCTTCAAAGTCAGCTTTCATCAATCTGAACTAAGGAGTTCCTCAATTCGAATTGAGGAAAGCAAGTGTGGCCATGCACTTAATTTAATTCGAATTGATCGTCATCAATTCGAATTAAATTCTAAGTGTGGACATACCACTTGAGACTCACTTCTGTATTGAAGAAAGACTGGAGCAGACTCACACCTGGAGTAAACTGATATGGTTCAGTTGACTTCAGAGAAAAGCTAGGGGGACAATTCAGCTTCAGAACTGCCCTGCTGTTGGCTTGTGCATCATCTGTCCTGTGGGTACTTAAGCCTAATCTATGCTAGAAACACTTTGTCATATAAACTGTGGTTTCACTGGATGGGTTAACCAAATACAGCCAAACTCTTTCTTGTTTGCTGGCATAGCTTATACTAATTTCCCAAATGAAACAAATAAAACTGATAAAAGAAATGTCTTGCCTATATAACTGAGTCTCTGCTATGGCTTTTTGTCAGCATAAAAATGTTGTAAAGAATTATCCCCCTACCCAACCTAATTACACCAGCAAATGTTCTGGTGTGGACCTAGTTTTAGATAACCTCAACATTCAGAGTTATTAATCCTTTCACCATCATGTAGTAAAGCATTATGTTTGTGGGCCCGGGTTTCTGAGAGATCATTCCACATGCTGAGCAAGGCCAAATGTTTCAGCCTCCCTCCTTCTGTACATTTGGCCTGCCCAGGCATCATTCTATTTCTTAATGAATCTGGACCAGTCTAGGCAAACTCCTAGGCACAGAGTGGAAAAGCAAATCCAATGTTTTGAGTACTGATACTACCGAGTGTTAGTGACTTCAGCAATACCAATTCTTCTGTTCCCATAACTCTTATGAGTTTGCCAGCAACCTTTTCAGGCCATAAAGGGCTCTTTCTGTTAACTGACTATTTCTTTTGCTTCCCTTTCTGGTCTCCCTGTTGCTAGTTATTCCTTATAATTGGTGCCGCTAATACATAGAAAAATGCTTAAATGCATGTTCCACTGTTTGCTAACTGTATGGGCCCACCAGCCCTCGCTGAATTGCAATAGGAGCAGGACTTCACTAGGAACTATTCAATCCTTACAAAATTCAGATGTGCAAATCACACACAGAAGGACAGACAGAGTAAAAATTGAACAGTGGGTTCAGTGGACTGAGTGCATTGGTCGAGAAGCATAAGGAGCCAGAACTGGACTAGTAGGAGGTAATGCAGTCAGGGTCGAACTTCGGTAGGAGGATGGGAGAGGGACACAACCAGAATAGCAGGTTACAGGTTAGGATGGAGAAGCACTGGTAAACATGGGGGTGCCCAGGCTGGAATAGCCGGTAATGTTATAGGTTAGATGGAGCTCGACAGCAGAGGCTGTGGACAACTCCAGCTACAGATCAGCAGGAGGACTAGCAAATTGGGCCTCTGATGCATTAGTAGAGCAGCATGGGAGAACATTTGTGCAGCATCCATTTACATTAGCAGTAATAGTTGCTCATTGTGGCAATTCATGCACCAGAGCCACTTACCAATTGACGTAAAATAACCAATGTATTTCAGAGCTATTAGCATGGATGGTCTAAACACAGATATTAAAGAAAGCCAGCCTTATTGCACGTGAGAAGAACAGAGAAGCGTTAATGAGCTTTTCTGCATACATGGTTTTATTAATAATATTAGTAATCATAGTAGTTTGCCAGGAAAAGAAAAAAATGAGGAGTCTTGTGGCACTTAAAGACTATTAGATTTATTTATCGCATGAGCTTTCATGGGAGAAAATCCTACTTCAAAGTGCCTAACAAAGTGGGATTTTCTCCCACAAAAGCTCATGTGATAAATAAATCTGTTAGCCTTTAAGTGCCACAAGACTCTTTGCTTTTTTTGCTTTACTAGTTTGTCAGGGAATATCAGACAGAAATCATACCATTAGATCAGTGGTTTTCAACCCTTTTCACATTGCAATCCTCTTTCTCAACAGCAAAGAATTTGGGAGCCTCTCTGCTTAGAAAAGGGAAAGGGATCACACACCCATGCCTGTCCGCCAGTGTGGAGGAGTATCATAAACCTGTGCCTGACCACGCACCGCAACTGTGACAATTTATGCATGGACAGGTTTTTCTCATTAAGAAACTGCACACAAATAAAGATTTGCTCTTGAATGCTCTCTTATCAGATCAAAAGATTTGTGCATGTTGCTCTCAACACTCCCCAAGGAGCCTGACACCTGTAAGTCAAATCCCTGGAATGAAATGTTAAAGTTAAATAAAATGAGAGATCAGATCACTCATTGGAGTATCTGGCCTTTCATCACTGCCACTTAACTTTCACTTAAGAAAAACAGCGGCACAAAACATGAGCCAAATTCCTTCTTGATGTGAGTCACAGAAGTGACACTACAGATGGCTTTAACCCAGTTTGTTAAATGACTAGAATATGGTCAACTTAAAATTGTTTTCTTTTTTTTTCAGTAAAACAGTTCCTGGAACCCTGCTTGCAGATGCATCATTGTGCTATTAGCTGATGTAACAGGGTGGGTGGTGCATCCGAACAGCATTTTGCTTGACCTTTTGTTTTCAGAGGGTTGTTTTTTTCCCCTTGTTGTTGTTGATTTCTTCTAAGAAACTCTCACACAAACCTTTTTTCCCCCACCCCCTTGAATTGCATTTGCAGCATCCAACCACAATCCTTCCAGAGAGCAGTGTGGCTTGAACAATGACGACACCACACTCTTAATTTGTTCCCAGCCTGTTTCACGCTGACATTTTAGAACTGACGTCATCAGTTGCTGAGATTTCATTGCTGCTGCTAAAAATAACAGCCTTGCTCATCCCCCACCTTACCCCAGCCTGAATAACAATTCAGAAACAGAGTCTGGCCCTCAGCTTCGCTTTCTTACAACAGAAGCAGGGGCAGATATTGGTAATTAAGAAAGCAGCAGGCAGGAAGCACTAAGGACACCTAGAGACATTCTGGCAGCCTGCAAAAATACAATGAAATGTTAAGTGGTATTTTTGTGAATAGGAAGTGTAGCTCAACCTGTTTTAAGTGTACTTCAGTGTACCACAGACATTGCTGATGGTCAAATGAGGGAGATGCTTGCTTGTGCTAAGCTTGAGTGTCAGATCCCAAACATCCCCAGTCTGTTAGCCACCCAAATAATCACCTCTAGGCTATGGCAGCCCTCAATGTGCCTTGCAGGTTGCAAAGGGGTAGGTTAACAACAGATGCACTGCAGCCTCCAAGCACCTTCAATTTTACAGCATCCAGCCCCTTCTCCTCACCACACTCCCAAAATTCTCAGCTCTGTAGTCCCCAAGAGGCTGGATATTCACGACCTTACCTGGTTCAGCTCAGGATCAGCAGCTAACTTAGTAGGGCAGCACTGAGATATATCTATAGTAAAAACAACCACAAGTTTATTACCAAAGAGCAAGATGTAGCTGATAGTGAGTAAGGAAAAACGAAACAACAGGTTGCATAAAAATATACTCTTTCTAGAGGCTCAATTTTACTTAACAGGCTAACCTTCTGTCTAAAAGTCACTCCAAGTATCTTTTGTGTCATTTCAACCTAGGCAGGTTGTGATCCCCTTTTCATGAAAGAGATTGCACTTCCCACTTACTTCCTAGGTGCAGGATAAGGAGATGGCCTCTTTGCCTCCTATATACATCCCGCAAACTTCATTGCCTTTGCACATGGTTAGGCTAACTAATCGCCATGGCTTATTTTTCTCCTGTGGTTTTCTTTCCTGTTGACAGCATATGTAAATAGGGCTTCCACTGTGTTGGTTTACAGTGTTTATTTTATATTTCAACACATCTTAACCTCCTGTCTGGCAGAAACCCATTTTTCTCTTTGATTTATGACAAGCTTTCAAACATATTTTCAGTACATATACTCAATCCTTTAAATATCAGCTGTCCATAAATTTCACAACAATTACAAAGATCAGCATGACATAAGCTTTTATTAGAAACCGCACATGACCGTGTGTGATGAACTAGAACGTACATGCCAGGATCAGGGTATTTTGGCAACTCCCTTATCAACTGGCATCGAGGGACCCTTGGCTCACACCAAGCTAGTAGCCTTTTAAACACATTGCACAGCAGAAGGGGCAGAAAGAAATCCTGCTGTGTCCTGCACAAAAGAGACCTCACTTCTGACCCACTATTGCCCATAGTTCTGGCCACCAAAATGCTGTAGAGCCATTGCAAGGCAATTCCATCTACCCCTGAAGCTTCAGCAGCAACACCTGATGATCAATGATAGTAAAGGCCTTTAAATGCACACTCACACAAAGCTGGCCTGGAAACCTTCTTTTCCCCAATAACTAGGGGGCAACTAGCTTCTAAAGCCATAAGTGCAGTTTCAGCCCCATAGCCAGGTCTTTAACAAGACCAGTCAGTGTCAAGAAAAGCAGAGGATGCTAAGCCGTGCCAAAATTGCGTTGCCCCTACATTTCTGTTAAGCTATGAGACTGGGTTCATTTATTTCTGTGTGTTTATCCTGGGCTTTTTACTGGGCACCTTCTCCTGTTGCTTGCTCTTTACAGTTTGCTGTTCTATCTTGTTATTTCTGTTACCTGGTAACTGAATATCGAGGGAGGGTTTTGGAGTTTCCCTTCATACCAGATCCCTTCGTTTTGTCAGGCTGCAGATTTTGTGTGGCTGTTGTTTTTCATCTGGATGTGAATATTTTGTGCTGGCTTTATTGAACATTGTGTGGATATCTATTGCTACATATTTGACACCAGAAGGTTTGCTTGTACAAATCACACCAATCATACATGGGCCAAAGTGATTTCAGTTTTTCACACTAAGCTGCATCCATAATAAATGGAGATTCCTCATCGCAGGCACAACACAAAAAAGTAGAAGTTACAGAAAAAAATAAAATGAAAGTTTTAAACGTTTGACTACAAAAAACATACAAACTAGAATTTTTTTCTTCTGACTGTTGACAGAAGATCTAGTCCAACATGGGATGTTCACCAGAGTCACATGCCTTTGGAAGAAAGGAAAGTATCTATGTGCTGATACATTGCAGATGTCAGGATGGCTCTGATGATTCCCAGAGGGATTTCTGAGGCCACCTGATTTCCTCAGACCTCTGCTAACCTTTGCAACCCAGGTGTAACCATCAGTAATCCCCACCCACAGATTCCTGGCTCCTAATCCAATGCATTTTTGCTTCAGTAGCTTCTTGCTATGTAGCTTCTTCTGTTACAGGCTGAAATAGGAATGGAAGCTCTTGCCAGATCAGCTAATGTTAATGGACAGCTGTGAGGAGCATTATTCCTTCAAGTCAATGGAGAGGACAGGGAGATCCCTTTTGACTTTAACAGATGAACAGGAGCTGTCTCCCTCCACACTCACCCTTATTATAACCCTGGCCTTCAGTAAAATATTTTTTTTAAATTGTTCAAAAATGCTTTAGTCGAACAATTGCATTTAAGTTTCTAGAAATATTTTTCACTAAGAACCTGCAACCAAATTCTACTCTCATATTTGTCTATGCAAATCTCTTGTCCTCAATGAGACCAATTCTTCTTACACTGGTGGAGCTCCATGGATTTACTCAAGATTTACATTGACCAGAGCAGAATCACTCCTAGGAGATCTGCCTGGATGTAAACAAAGCAGATTTTGGTCCCGTGTGTGTATTTTACTTGATTTTGCCACTATCTGCAAAAAATGCTTTCAGCTTTGGACTTGAAGGCAGGATGCACTGCTATAGTCCAGGGAGCAATTAGCTAGGCAGCTGTTTGGCAGAAAAGGACCTGGGGATTAGAGCAATCAGAAATCTGGATGTGAGAGAACAGTGTGGCCTTATTGCTCAAAAGGCTAATGGCATATAGGGCTGCATTAGTAGGAGCACCGTTAGCATATTCAGGGAAGTGGTTAGTCCCCTCTTTTCAGCACTGATGAGGCTAGATTTGTAATATTGTGTCCAGTTGTGGGCTCCGTACTACAGAAAGGATGTGGACTAACTAGAGAGGGTCCAGCAGAAGGCAACAAAAAGTATTAGAGAGTTGGAGCACGTGACTTACAAGGCAAGGCTGAAGGAACTAGGCTTGTTTAGTCTGCAAAAAAGACCAGTGAGACGGAGTTTGATAGCAGCCTTTAACTACCTGAAAAGGGGGTCCCGAGAGTATGGAAGTAGGCTGGCCTCAGTGGTAGCAAATGACAGAACAAGGAACAATGGTCTCAAGTTGCAGTGGCGAGGCTTGACAAAAGCCATGGCTCTAATGATTTAGTTGGGGTTGGTTCTGCTTGAGCAGGGGGTTGGACTAGATACCTCCTAAGGTCTCTTCCAACCCTATTCTTCTATGATTCTGTTCCGACGTACCCCAGTTTATGTTGGTGAATCTGTACTGAAGATACTCCTGACTTTCACTGCTGTGGGAATCAGACACACAGCTGTATTTGTCACTCAACACCGCCCCCAAAAGCATTGACTAATCAAAAATCCATGTAAACCACATGTATTTGAAGAGATGGTGCCAATTCAGAGGAACCTCTCAAGGCAAATGGCTTAATAACTAACTTAGTAAGACTTTAGGCATTTATAAGACTTGAATCTATAGTTGTGCTTGGCAGAATAAAATTGCAAGGGTTTTCAATTCTCTTGCTTCAGGAAACAAACTGATTCTCACATAAGGGTCATGAAGGAATTTTCACCTATTGTGCTACGAGGATCATTATGGGAGATTTATGCTCTTCCAAAAGTATCTGGTTTTGGTCATGATTAAAAAAATCCCCCTCCCCCAGTGATGCCGTTCTAGATGGGCTATTGGTCATCTAGTATGATAAATCCTGAGTGTGAAATTCTGTCCTTAAATATAACCATGGAGCCCCACTGATGTAAGAACACCCTACCTCTCCCAATTAAAACCATGTAGGGAGCAGGTTAAAGGTCAAAGAATTACACAGAAGTGCCAGGATGATACTATTTTTTCTGAATATAGTACACAATGGGCCTGAGTCTGCACTCTTACATGTTCTGCAGTCATTTACAGCCTGGCAAAGTGACAGATCAGCTCATGGCTCTAAACCAATCTTTATTATTTGTAATAAAGCAACACCTAAAGACCCCCTCTCAGATCATAGTCCCACGATACTTGGCACTGAACAAACACACAGTCACAGACATTCAGAGGCTGGGAAGGCAAGCAGAGGCACAGGAAGGTGTGAGGTGACTGGTCCAAGATCATACAACAAATTCCCAGCAGCAGAAAGCCAATTCCTGACTTTCTGTCCCTGAAGCTAGTCTCCCTCCTATACACTCGCCAGTTTTAAGATCTTTCAAACCTGGCATGTTATGTGTATTGAGCAGGCTGCCCTATGACTAACATATTCTTGCAACAATTTCATTCACTTATTTGCCTCCCTTTGCTCTCCATGGCTAAAAGTTCTTTGAAACAACATTTCCTCAGAACTGAGTGGGGGAGTGGAGGGGAGGAATCCAACCTCCCACCCCCACAACCGGACACAGTGATTCTCCCATTTCTCTGGTTTAATTTACAACGAAAGGGGGCATGCCTGTTAAAATCTTATCAGATTCTTCTCTGAGTTGACCTCATTAGTTATTCTGGGTTTATGTAGGTGTAAATGGGATCAGATTCTGGCCACAAAACTCTGATTATGCAATGAGCTAACGTCAGTACAGAAGCGTGCAAATGCTCTAGCTATTCAAATTGTGTTATTCACTGACTTGTTGCTTCCACAAAGCGTTGATGAAGGAAGAACTTTTTAACCAAGGCATTTTCCTTCCATTGTCCACAGTTCAGAATGCTGAGGTAATAGGATGAAGATTAATGCCCAATATACCAGTGCCCTACCAGCACCTCCTGGTAGCCATCGAGCCGTGACACTCCTGGTGGGTGAGGGAGGGAGCCAGAGAAAGGGTCCTACAACAGACTAAGGTGCCCAGCAGATGACAATGGAAACACAGAGCTATACAGAGCAGAAGAAGGGAGTGTCCCTCCTTAAACACACACACACACACACACACAAGGAATCATGTGGCACTTAAAGAATAAACTGACACACACACACACACAAGGAATCGTGTGGCACTTAAAGAATAAACTGACAAAGTGTCCCTCCTGTCTTAGATGCCCTTGACCCACGTTTAGAGCCCAGGGGACTAGGAGATGCAGCTTCCCACCCAGTAGCTTGGGTGTAGGTGGGGAGAGAAATCAAGGTTTGGTTTGCCTAGGGTTCCCAGATGTCAGGCAAAAGGAGGACATGTCCTCCTTTTTACCTTCACCTCCTCCATCTGGCAGGCATTTTAAAAATGCCTGATTTTGCTGGCTTTTTACTTACAGGGGTTAAAGTGTGCTGGAACACCCTGAAACACCCTATTTTTAGGGGGAAGTGTGCCAGGGCCCCCTAAAACAGAAGAATACTACATTAAGACTGCATTTTCTGCATGTGTTTTTCATGCTTTGGTATCCGGTAACCCTAGGTTTGCCAGAGCTGAGCAATGGCTTTCCCACCCCACTGCCTCTCCTCTCCCCCCTTGCCTAGGGGACTTGCACAAGCCCATGTTGCCTTCAGGAAGATGTTGAAAGAGCCCTTGGGAAATCCGGGAAACCGGCTGGCTGGGAAGGGGACTCGGGGTTGGAGGGTTCACAGTCACAGCCGGGAAAGCTGTTGCTCTTGCTGGGAAAGGCAGTGAGTCACCACCGCCCCCCAGCCCTGGGTCAGGGCATGTTTCACACCTGCACCCCTCCCTGGGCAGGATTCACACCCCCATCACAGGGGGCAGCCCCTGCTGGCTACCACCTCCCATTGGGGGTGCTGATCCATCACTAGCCCATGGGGCAAGAGCCTCCCCTCCCGGGGCACCCCTCATTGGCTCACGCCTGCTGCGGCTGGGGCTGGGGCAGACACCGCTCCCCTGTCTGTCCTCCTGGCGCCCAGCTGTTGGAACGCTCAGGACCGGCCCCGCCCCCGCCAGGAGTACGAACCAATCAGCTTCAGCCATATTTGCATACTAGAGATGGTGACAGCTGGGCACGCAACTTGTGAGAAAGGGACACCTAGCGCTAGTTTTGGCTCTCGAAATGAAGCAAAGAGCCTCAATCCACCAGAAAGAAGCCACTGTATTAAGAGAAAATCATGAAATGAACACGGAAAGAGGCTCAGAAAAAAAAAGCTGCTCACCCTCTCCGGGAAAGCTTAAAATCTTTTATGCTATATATAGGCCTATAATTGGCTGATTTAATTGCCCGGATGATCTTCAGTGGTCTGGGGTGCAGGCTTCAAACCTGTAGCTGTCTAGCGACAGAGTGGTTCAATTCCACCTTCCGGGCGAGTGATTTCTTGCTTTTCACCTTCCTGACCTGTGCATACATAATTTCTCTGGGAGCATCTCACCTACAGTCATCCAATGCTGAAGTTCTTTATTCATACCTGATATTTATTATAAATTGGTGAAGCTCCAAATTATTGATCAGTGGGTGATATTGACTAAGGAAACTTGAGGTTTATTGCTTGCAAATGTTCCTGGGGGGTCCTCAACTATAGTGTGACTAGTTGTGCCACTGATGGGCAGATATTTCCTGTTGACTGCTGATCATGTTTCCTTCTGATTGATACTTGGGAATATAACAAAAGGTTCCTACTTTTAATTGGGTGGAGGGTAATACTGGTTGAGAATCCCCATGCAGAATTTGCCTATTAGCAATGATCTGGTGGCTCCAGGCAGAATGGATACCACTATTTCTCTCAACTTTCTCAGTCTGGGTATGTCATAAAAGCAAATTTGCCATTTTTGTGATGCTTTCCTGAGTTTGATACCTTGCTATTGTTGCCTTCTTGTATCATTTCACAAATAAAGAAAGGATGCTTGTATTAGCTCACAAATAAAGGAAACCATGTGCTGGGGCTTGCATAGTGAGTATACTCAGTCTCCCACACACATGCTCATGAGGATTCGTCATCACTCCAGCAATTAACATTGGTACTAATGATGTCACCCAGCCCCATGAAAAATAAATGCTAATGAGAAGCTGAAAAATGCATGCTCTGGATGGGAAGCATTCATTCTAAGATGTCCAATTGCAGCAACTCCAGCCCTGAGCTGAGGATTTGCAGGGACTCCAGTAAGCAGAAAACGCCAAGCTACTCCACTGTGGGGTGGCATGACCGTAACCATCCATTGCCCCCTTTGATTGCACTGCCAGGAGTGGGTGTTCTGACGGGTGAATCACACTGTCTGAGGAAGGGCAGGAACGGACTAGCCCATGAACTCTTGTGACAACACAAGATCATGAGACCTGAAGTGTTTGTCGGTACTGGTTCTGCAAACAGTTGACCTTGAGTAACTCTGGTTCCATCACACAAACTGACATTTTTGGTCTGATGGATTTTGAGGCAACAGAGTATCAAGTGCTTCCAGTACCATCATTTTTTTTTGGCTGAAACCTAATTGCCTTAGATCTACAGAGCACTGCCACCAATCAGAGAACCTCTACTTTTCCACTAGCCAGTATTGTCATGTCTATGAATAAACTGGCCTGCAGGCCAACGGTTTTTCTAATGCTCTGAGGCACACGTCACCTCAAGGCTCTTTATTTATTTGTAGGGTATTTGCGTGAGCTTTCCACAGTGCAGCTAGGAGTGGCATGAATTCCAGATGGCTGTCTGCTTTATGCCATTTCATCTGCTTCTATAAATCAGTCAGTTTGTGTCCTCTGCTCATAATGCACTTTCTGTGCGAAATACCACCATGGCCTCAAAAATTAATTAATGTGATGCAATTTGGCTGTGGACTTTTGTTTCCATCAAGAGCAGCTCTAGAAAGACCTTTGCCCTGCAGTAGGCAGCTGAGAATGGCAACGCTAGTTGCCAGCTTCATAAGAGAATATAATAAGGCTCTTTCATGTGTGGTTTATAAGGGAACATGCTGTTTGTACCGTTTTTTTTCCCAAGAAGCAATCTGGGATTAAATTATGACAATCAAACATTTTATATTCCACCCCACACCCTCCACACAAATGGGGGCTATAAGCTCTGAGCGAGAATTGAACTGTATAACCAACCAACTCGCATCTGTTCTTGGCATTGACTTGGCTTGGTGCTGAAAAGCAACAAGAACAAACCCGCTCCTAGCCAATTGTCTTGGGAGACAGTATCAGATTTAGACTGTGTGTAGTAGTCTACCTCTAGGGGGAAATAGGGGAGTATCTGACTGCCAGACACATCAAGGCAAAGGACAGTGGATCTCCCCTCCTGCTCCATGAAGGTAGTGGAAAGCCCAGTTGGTTGTGGGATTTGTAGGATAATATGCAAAGTAGTATCTGAAAATCACTTGCTGCTTCATGAGCAAACATTTTTTCCACCCCTCTGCACTTAACATTCTTCATCCTGCCCTTCTGTGATCCCTACTTAACGTGCACCAGCACCCCACACTCTCTCTACTTTGCTACCTCTGGTGCGTGACCAGTGTTGCCCACCTATCCAGCAATGGGGCAGAGGGGGCACAGAAAGTGCCTCTTTTACCTGCTATTACATAAGGGCTAGACACAGACACTCCCAGCATTCAGGATTCCACAAAATAGATGAAGTGGAAACAGGGACACAGCCCTGCACAGATCAAAGCTGTTTGGGGAGGGATGGTGCCTCCTCCTGAGGCTGTGTGTCACCTCCAGCACAGGGTTGCCCTACAGAGACACAATCAAACCCAGTGAATGAGGAAGGCTAAGTAGTGAATTCATTCTCTGCTGTGCTGGTACAGGAACCAGAATGACCCACACCTGGGTGACCTGAGGCCTGGTTTTCTGGCAGATGTATTGGAGGACAGGGGCTCCACATGATGGGGAAGGATACACTTTAAAGGGGCTTGAAGGCCCTGTGTGCCCAACCCAGGCTGCAACTCCCATTACAAAGGAGCTTGTGTTACAAGTTTCTACTGGGCCTGAAAAAATAATGCTTGGGCCCTGTTGGAGGGTTGTGGGGAGCATGAGGCCCTTGGAAGAGGTTGTTGGCACCATCTGACTAACCCTATGGCTGGAGTAGAACAGCACTGCTGAGCCAACTGGTTACAGTGCATTGGACAAGCAGTTAAGAACTGTGGACATTTCACACAATACTGTGCATTCATTACCCGCACCATGCATTTGGATTCACTGACTGGTCTGGGAAAGTGTTCAGCATTTGAACCAAATGAGAGCTGTTCCTTACATGCAGCAGGCTAAGCCAAAATTAGCTGAAGAATCTAAAAAATGGTTAACATACAAGCAATGGCATATTTAGACCCACACAGCACAAGAGTTTTGTTTTTGCTTTTTCACTGAAATGAAAGCGCCTCACTTTGTTTTCCATGTTGTGGGTGGAGGAAGTGTTTGTGTTCATGGGTGAATGTGTGTGATGTGGGTATGCCTGACTGACTGCGACCTGACTCAGTGAAAGTGAGTTTATGGGTGTGTATGCATGCGTTTTTGGGTGCATATAACAATGTTTGTGCTTGGGTTATCTGCAAGGGGCTGAACCCAAGACTTCAGGATCTAAAAGAATTTGCATCATTTAACTGGTCCAATTTGTTTGGAGGAAATAGCTCTCATAAATTTCTTTTGTGATCCAGCCACTAGAGGGGAACAAAGCCCCACACTGCATTACTGTGAGTTACATACACACAGGCAGGCCCCGTTTATCAGTTATGATCATTGAGAAGCACACAGCAAAGCTTAGGAAGAGGAGGATGCAAAGCTGGACTCTGTCACCAGCTGATTTTAGGCTGGCTGTGTGCTGGCTCAGTCTCCTTGGGAATGATATGGCAGCTAAAGATCAGCAGGGATGCCAAAGTCATACCCTCTACACAAGAGTAGGAATGGATCAGCGTGGGCTTGAGAGCTGCCATTAGCTGGTTCTGCACCACTGGAGGGTCTCCCTACATTGGGCAGAGATCCTTCCAGAGCCAGCTATGACAGCTTTAGAGCCCAGGGGCGCTAGTGGTGTAGTGCAAAACAGCTGCACCACAGAAGAGGATTTGGGCCACTCGGTGCTTATGTGCACAACCTTTTTTTTAATTTTATTTTATGAATGGGGAAAGCTGAGTTCTCACTCCTGGCCAGATGCCAAGGTTATTGTTGTGGGTGTGAGGGTCAAAGACGTCACGGAAATAGTGGAGGGTTTGATTTTGAACATAGTGTACCCATGTGCATCCCACACACACACACACACACACACACACACAGTGACGGAGGCCAGAGCACAGCAGAGAAGCTAAGAGTGTTTGCTCTTAGCATATTGACCTGAAGTCCTTAAATGCATTAGAGACATTCCCATAGCAAAATGTTAAGTGGAGTGACTCACACCAGTGGTTGCTAGACAGGCCCCCATCTTGCAGAGCTTTATTTGGAACTAGAAACGGTCGGTCTTCTCACCAAAGCACTTCCCAGATCAAATAGAGGAATGATCTCTTTGGTTTTGGTGAGAGCTGCTCAGAAAATGTTTTATCCCTCCATGGAAAAGTCTAGTATTTCATCAAAAAACCTGCAATTGCAGACCCTGAAATTCTTCCCTGAAAACTGCAAAACCAAACCAACCAAATAAACAAAAGCCGAAAGTGCCAAGAATCAAGAAGAATTTTTGTAGTTTCCGAGTTTTCTGTTGAAAAATCAAATTTTAAAGGAAAGCCAACCCCCACCATGAAAATGTTCATTTTGTTAAAAATCCAGTGTTCCATCTAAAAAGTTTTAAATGGGAAGTATTTTGGTCAGCCATCATTTTGCTGTTTTGAAAGTGATTCTGTGTGGGAATAAAAAAGAGGACACTATAGTCAGATATATAAACATTTAATTTCAACGTAAAATGCAGAGGATATAATTTAGCAGGGTTTAGGGACAGTTTTTCCTTGTCCATCTCATGTGGGCAGTGCCATTCACATTGGTAAAACAAGCAGGATTGGGGAGCTGGTTTGGGGAGGTGCTGAGTTCTTACAGCTGCATTTGTCTTCAGTGATAGCTGAGTGCTTTAGCACCTCACAGAACACATTCTGCACCTCTCAGGATGCAGCTGTTGGCTCTAAGAGAAACCACACGTATTGCAAGGTATATAACCAAGCCTCGTATGAATTATTGCCAGAATATGGACTCTCAGAAGCACTGCTCTATGTCTTCAATTAATTTAATCTCTTTGTATTTGAAAGGTAGTTTAAATCTGAATCATCTGCTTTGCTAAAAGTTACAAATAGACCTGGTATATTTGTGAGGGATTAAGTTTATAATATGTTCCAAACTTTTTACTAAATGCAACTGGTAAATGGTTGGAGTTTAAAACTGAAAGATTTCAAAACACATATATCTTTATACCACTGATGTCATTCAGTTGCTCTCTCCTTTTACTCCACTCACACTTTGAAACTATGCTGGTCCTTTGGTTTATAATCTGTGTCAAGTCAATCTCACTTCTTAAGCACAACCAGTACAATGCAGTTCTGTTTCGGTCACAGTCAATCTGAGATTTTGAAATCCATAAAGTTTACCCTATTCCTTTCAGTCTATGAAAAATTTTCTGTTCCTATTATGATTTGCAAAGCACCCTTTTTTAAAAGGGAAAGAAACCTAATCCACAAAATCTGAATTTTGCACCTAAAGTTGGTTGGTAACACTTCTAAAATTGAGACAAGGAAAAGGAGGTCAACATCATGGTAAAATAATTGTCAGAAATTCAACAATATTGGCAAACTATATTAACATGCTATATCTTTTGTGCAGCAATAATATTTGAAAGGAAAATGCTGGTTTTTCTGTTACTGAACTGAACTCCTGAACCAATCCACTAAAATGGTCTGGAGGTACATGCCCTGTTTTTGCTCATAAAAAGCACTAATAGAAACTTACTAATTACTCATGGCAGAGATGCAGCAATATAGGCAGGATTAGAACTCTGCGCATACATTGCTGAGTTGTACCCCTATAATCTCCCAGTGGTTTACATGCCATTATATACACTTTGCCTCATCATTATAAAAAGAGCCCTCGCAAGGTGTGGATAAAAGGTCTGATGAATCATCTAGTCACCATAAGAAATGTAGTGCTGGGAAATTAAGCATTTATAAGACCTGGTATGTAACTGCATTCACCCGTGTGAGCTCAAAGTGAACCTCCCTAGGGAAAAACCAGATTTCAGCCTATTCCTGGTTCTGCAGTGAAAAGGGACATCCATACAGCACCTTCAGATTAAAGTGAGATGGGGGCATCTCACATGGTCTATAAGCATCTGAGAGATAGTTAAGAAGCCTGCTGCATCAATAGCTAAAGGTTGGGTGATTCAGAGCACTCAAGGCTGTGACATTTCACCACATTTCCAGGAGACTGGGGACGGTTCCATCTCTGGAACAGCTGAGGTGCTGCCACAGGCACAGGAAGGAGATAATGACATCACGGTAAAACCAGTTTGCCTTCATCCCAACTCTTCAAGCCAATTGTGGTTGTTCACTGAACAACGAATTCAGTGCTTCTGTTTTGTAGTTTAAAGAACCATGCTGGAGCAGCCCCTCCTATGCCTTGTATTCTGAAGTTTGAACACCAACAGGGGGCTCCAAAACCCTAAAAAGGATTTCAAGGAGGGCAGACTGTCAAGCCCAGCAGGGAACGAGGGGCACTTTACAAAGTGACTTTAATTAACAAGCAAGTGTTCAGCTAAGGAGAATTACAGCAACCCACTCAAAATGCAGACTTGGAGAGGTTTCTGAAGAAAGTAGGAACGCGCTTTTGGACTGCCTGTGGATTGGAAGGTTCTTGGACAGCACCGCAAGAGCAAGTCCACGTATGGGCTGCCTGCCTTTCAGCTGCCAGCTCCAAGAGGGTTGTTTTTCTTGTCTTCTCATTTTCAAGGAGTGCGCAGCCAGATGGTCTGTTTTCGAATGCACTGTGCGTTGGTTGGATGTGTGTTTCGAGAAGCTGCCAGCTTCACGAGAAGGAAGAAAGAGCAAAAGAAAGGAAAAAGCGCCATTTGGTATCTGTCTCTGGGTTCTAGCCAGAGTTGAGGCTCTGTTCTAAGAAATGGGAAGTCTTAAAAGAAAATTTGTAAGCAGAATTGAATGTTGGAGAAACTTCCTTGCTTGACAGACTTAGAGACTGAAGTTCTTCACCATGTGTATTCCATCGTCTGCCCTATTCAAAAAGCACAAATCAGGTATTTCAAGGACAGAATCAGAGCAAGCTTCCTGCTTACTCCATGCTTGTGCTTGCCTGCCAATGTACCTCAATCAAGCCCTGGAGCAACCAGCTCTAGAGGGGAGCTCAGCCTCCATGAGCCATTTAGATGATGGTCTTTCATATCTGCTGAGACTGCCAGTGGAGAGATCGGTTGGTGCCAATTGCTGTGGTCCCTTCTGTGGTTTGAAACCCTAGCCACTAAAGCCTGGAACTGGACCATCCAACCCGTGCAGGTCACTCCAGGAAAAAAGGAGACGTCATGGACTGCTGCCCAGCTGTCTACATTGCAGTGGTTCTCAACCTATTGTGGGTTGCGACAGACTTGGTGGTGTGTTGTAACTAGATGGGACACACCAGCCCACTCACCCCAGGTGAATTCCAGCCATTTCCCCGGCTCTCTATGACACACTTACCACTGCGTGGCAACACCATAATGTGTCCAGACACAGTGACTAAGAACTACTGTTCTACGAAATTTGCACTGGTTTGGAGTAAGGGATAAGTGATTTGATTTAATTGGGGCTGGTCCTGCTTTGGCCAGGGGGTTGAGCTAGATGATCGCCTGAGGTCCCCTCCAAACCTACACTCTTAGGATTCCATGACCAGCATTCCCCTCCTGTATCCCAATGACACATTGAGGCTGAAATTGTTGTCTCTCCGTGTGAATGGAACTGTCCCCTGTGTGGAGCTCAAAGACTAAATTAGCCTTAGGTGAAACTATATAGACCTTTCAATATGTGGAATATTTTATCTGATGTCTTTTAATAGATAACTCTGTGGCAGCTTTTTAATCTGGGAGGAAAACATAATTGGGGGGTGCAGTTCAGCAAGGTTGCTGGATTTAGAACTCAATTAGCTTTGTCCCTTGCTAATACAGGCTTTTTTCGGGGGGTGGGACATCAGGATGATGCCATACCATAGTAAGCAGCAGCTGTTACTGATATTTTGTGTCAGAGGAAGCCATGTTTTCAGCCGTCCCCTCCGGCTAAGATGCCATTGTGTTTTACAAGCAGATTCATCTGCCTGCTTGCTGAAATCTTGACACTGAGGAGATTGTGTGTGTGTGTGTGTAACCGCAAACCTCATGTCTCTCCTGATTGCATCAAATTATTTTCACTAAGATGATCAGAATTCAAGGGTCATCAGGGCAGACAGTGTCTCCATGGCAACACAGGCCTGGGCTTTACAGAGCAGATATTCTCCAGGTAAAATGAGGATGAAGATGGTTGTTCTGATTTCTACTCTGGCTCACACGTCCTAGGCAGAGCCTTCTTATACCTATAGTATTTTACTACAGCCTTAGCAGCCAGGATGTCAAAGCTGTCAACTGTGCTCTACACCATGTCCTCTTGTAACTTCACAGCAGCAGCAAAGGCAGAACTCACAGTCTCTGATGACAAAGACCACAGGCACCTGCCACTTGAGCTAAAGGACTGTCTCCATTAGCTATGCATGGTATAGACACCCATATCTGAGCAGTTTTGATTCCCTCCCCTTCACCCCCATGCAAGGAAGCAGTTCATATACAAATTAACCAGTTTGCTACAATGGATGCAAAGGCACCCTGAATAAACCATTCCCATTATCAATGAATCTTAGACCAGAGAAATGCAAAAATAGAATTGAACAAGATTTTCTCCGAAAGAAAAGAAAGCCTCATTTAGGACACTGTGCACCTTTGATATGAACCACTGGGATAAAGAGCCAGATGAAATCACTTTATTTTAATCAGGAATTAATAAAGAATATTTCATTCCCTTTGCAAGGGAAGAAGCCAGCAAGGTGGAAGAACCCAGCTATGAGCTAAACAGCTGTGAGGCAGCTCCTGTTTGCAGATTCCTATGGCTAGTGATGGTTGCTTAGTCAAGTGATCTAATTGCTTGATCATCATGGAGTGCTGTATGACAGGGCTGATAAAGGAGGTAGTTTCTCTATAAATTGCATGGAAAATGCAGAGCATTGGGAGTCAGGATGCTGGAGCTTTGTTCACAGCTCTCCACCAAACCACTCACCATGGTTCTCTGTGCCCAGCTGGCAACTGGGGATCATCATCACACATATGTCTTACATGAGCAGGGATAGGCACTGGGAAGCATTTGAGGTTTAAATTTTTCCAGAGAGCTTTGAAGCCCTTGGCAACAAGGTGCTGTGCACTGTAAGTGCATGGTATTAGTACCAAAATACACACACCAGCCACCTTGTGCAGTTGTGTCAGTCAGCACTTGCAGCCCATGTGTGTTTGAAGCATGTCTCTTGTTTCCACTTGCTTTATTTTGCCACTCTGCTGCTTCTCGTTTCCCAGGCAAAGGCAGCATCTGCTCCAGTTTAGTTCCCCACAGCTGTTGCATCGTGTCTTTAATGCAAGCTTCTGCACAGTGTTTCTAATGCGACAGGCCAATTGAAAAAGGGTGAGACTGACAACACTCTGTAGCTGTTTAGCTGCATTTATTACATGGCCTGGAGGCGTCCAGTGACCACAAGTTATACTGACCAATAAGCTAAATGGATTTTTTGTCAAGCAATCTAAAGAGCACCTGCTCTGTCAGAGGATCCCTTTGCCTGTGAAGACTACATATAACAGAAACTATCATGTTTCAGAAAACCTCAAAGAAGCTACTGAGTGCATAGCGGAAGCAGTTTGCTTCCTGGAAAAGAAAAATCGGGCTTCTCTCATCCAAAGTTAATTAAAGCTGGGATTTGCAAAGGAGCTGGTTCCTATCTCACTTAGGCCTCATGTTGAACATCTCTTGAGGAGAGCAACCACGGGCTGTGTCCAGATTTGCAACTATCCCTTTTGAAGTTGGTAAGTGGAAAATCTTCAAAGAGTAATTTGCAGCTGGGAGCAGCTCAACCAGTCAGAAGCAGAGGCTTCCTTTTGAATCTATCAGAAGAGCCGGTGTCTCCACGACAACCCCACTTAAAACTCCAGCTGGTAGTAAAAAGACAGGAACAGAAGCACACAGCAAGTCAGGTGACCACATGGGAAACCCCACTCATGGGTTGCATCCAGGTAGACACAAGAGTTAAGAATGTTCATAACAAAACACCAGTTGGCTTAGTAGTAGTCACAACCCCATTGACGGTCTACTAATCAATGAAAACTGTTGTGAATGAAAATATGTTGACGAGAAAGGAAGCGGCTTAGGTGAATTTCTAGATTTTGCCATTTTGTTTTCATAGTTGTTCTTCGCCCTCCATGTTGGTCCCCTTTCTCAGGATGCAAACTGAAGCAGCAAGGCTCTAGCACTGGAAAAGAATCCAGGGGACTTGGATCGTAAGTGTGAGCGCAGTGGGCCCTGCCACACTGAGTCAGGAGAGCTAGAAGTGATTTGGAGATGAGACACAAAAATCTTGAGGGGGCTCAGCCCTGTGAGCTTTTGGTTAAACAAGTGACAACTCTAGTAGCCTGATGGGCCTGGTACAACTAAGCAAAGCAGGCACTGACTTGAAGGTTGGTGGGCCTGAGTGAACCAAAAGGCTCCTGAATCACACACTAGTACCAGCAACTGGGTGGTGCTCACTTCTGACTGTGTAAGTCAGTGAGTAGTGTGGTGTTAACCGCAAAAGTTTGTGGTGAGTCAGACTGATACCAAACATGAGTACCATGATCTTTGGAGCAACTGGCTGGATTGAGGATATTAATAAATTTGACTTTCATGTTAATCATTTTGGGAACCGTAAGAACCCATTGACTGAGGGTTTTGTGTGGAAAATGGGAGGATTTTGTAGTGTCAAAGAAGCTAAATCCCAGACCCAAGATGCAGAAGATGGCATTAATTTATGAGTTGGCAATAGTGGCTAAGGAGCTAAGGAAGCACTGCAGGGAGAAAACAAAAGAAATCTCTCTGCTGAAAGATGTCATGGTTAAATAGGAACTACAGTTGGGAAAAACTGGGGAAGCAAAATCATTTATTAGCAGTCCAAACTTTAAGACAAACTACTCAGATCAGTCATCTGGAGCTGCAAGTCCAAGAACTAAACACAACCCTGAGCAAGAAAGAAAAAGATAATGACATACTAATACAAAGAATAAAGCATGCTAGGCAGCAGTGAGAGAGCTAGTGAAAGAGTTAAGAGCTACTTAGGAGAACCACACCAGCCATGCTGTGCAACCAAGGTCAGCAATGTGAAAGAGAAGTTGACAGACTCAAGCAGCCATTGCAGCTGGGAGGCTGGATCCACTTGGAGGTTGTGAGTCTGATATAGACTCAAAAGAAGAGGCGTCTGTGAGTGATCAAGAGCACTGGAGAGAAGAGATAGCAAAGTAACAGCCTTCTGCTCCTCTATGCACAGAAGATTCCAAAGATATCCAGAAGGGGAGAGGACTTCCTATAGCTCCTATTACAACAACAGCTCTGAATTACAGACCTTCTTGATCACCATAAATGGGTATGAAATCAAGGCAAACATCCCGGAACAAACTCAGGCAATACTGAGGAAAACTCTGACACCCTTGACCTGAGAGATGACTTTGAACTGGCTGTCCAAGGTCACTAGTCTCCAGCTATGTCCACACATAAGCAGTTAAATCGATTTAACTTAAATCAATTTAATAAAATTGCTATAAAATCATTAAATCAATTTAAGTTAAATTGATTTAGCAGGTCCACACGTAAAACTCAAATTGAAATAGCACATCCAGGGACAGGACTTGCTATTTCGGTTTAGGAGAGGGGCACCATGCCCCCACCCAATACATAAAAAGGCAAAGGCACCCTGGGAAGGAGAAGGGCAAAACTGTTAAATCGAAACAACTGTTATATTGAAATAACACGTCCACATAGTGTTATTTCGATTTAACAGTTTTGATCTAACCCTTGTTTTGTTTTCAACCCAGGTTTTATTGAATCGCTCTACTTTTCTTGTTTCAAAATGACGGAGCTTGTTATTTCAAAACAAGAAAACACCAGGTGGACCTAACAGTTTTTAAATTGAAATAACCACTGTTATTTCGATTTAAAACCTATGTGTGGACATACCCTCCCTGTAGTGAGCAAAGATGCAGCATCCTCCTGCAGGAGTGCAAGCATATGGATGATTATAGTGCACTGCCTGATGATATACAAAAGCCATAGTGGGAAAAAATATGCAGATTTACAAGCAGCATATAAATTCTATTTCCCCTACAGCAAGATCACTGGACAGCTTTATTTGGACAGAAGTACCTGTATAGAGAAAGATTTCATCACTGGATGGCAGGGGCTAATTCTTACAGTACCTCTGAATTTAAAGAAGCTTTGGTACAGGGACTGTCATCTACCTTCAAATTAGTTATGAGAACATGTGAGCCAAGGACCATGTCCATGGGGGAGCAAGAAGATAGGATGAAGGAAATATGTAAATCCAGACGGAAGCCTTTCCCAGCAACTGATGGAAAAAGAAAGGTTGCAACAGTAAAGAATGCAGCAAGTCAAGTAATGGAAAAAAATTTAATAATAGCAACAATGACAATTACAAAACAGATATGTTTCCTCATGCCATAGCAAAGAAATGTCTGAATAATCAGCATCCAGATGAAGCATGAGTATTTACAAATATGGCATGGAAACACCTACTTAAATATGAACCACCAAAGCAGATAGATGGTCTGAAAACAGAAGAATTTTTGAGCAGATTGACAGAACACAAGAATGATGATAAAGCTGCAAACAAAAACTTGTAACAGGGCCAAGCTGCTCTTCTTTCCCCATCATTTATGGCACCCTTTTCCAATGTCCAGTGTGGGAGATTAGTGGCGAAAGCCACACTGAAGGGTGAGTTTGGAAATTTTAATCAAGCCATGCTGGTCAATATAAGTGCCACTGTACCACTCATTTGTACAAGATCTGAGTCAGAACAACTCCCCACTGAAGAAATAAAAATCCTTGAAGGATATAATGGCCAAGAAAGCACAGTGCACTTTTTAAAACATATTTTATGTGCTTTAGGCCAGGTTAAGGTCATAGCAGCATTTGGAAGTCAGCCATTCAATGCTAAGTGATTATGAGCAATTAGATGGCCGCAGGATTCTGAGCATAATCCCAGAGGATCCAGAGATGTAGGTACTAGCCTTGGAGTCTTGAACACAATTGACTCCAATATTTTGGCTAACAATAGACTGGTGCTATGGGACACGAGATAGGCTCAATGTCTGCTCCACTTACTAATTCTCTTAATCAAATGAACATTCTTGATTATAATATCACTAAAATTTTACCAATCTGGGAAGATTTGCAGATGTAGGACCCCAATGAAATCATAGATGCCATAGACACTCCGCAAGCGAATATGTCTAGGATTCCTGCATGTACTCAAACACAGGTCTGGCTGCTAAATGTAGCCAAAAACAACATTTAGAATGGACTGAATGGTATCATTCCTGTAGAAATGAGAAAGGAGATTTGGAAAAACACTACCAGTTAATTTGAAAGATCCCATCAAGCATGGTGGAAGATGGTCAACTTCTTGTATTATTGTGAAACCATTCTTACATATGTATTCACTATCAAAGATTCTAGAGAGGAATGGAGGTCAATTTACTTCCTTTAGCTATCAACCTAAATGGTTCAGTAATGAATCCCATTAATATTCCTAGATGGGTTCACAAAAAGGACAATGGTTTTAATAGTGTTAATCAGAATGCATACACACTAGAAGGAGGTATTGGCTATTCATGTACCTCTGAGGTAGTTGAAGGGTCCCCATTTGCCTAGATCCCAAGCAATGCAAATGTCACTATTGCCTCCAGGCTGGTGTTCACAAATAGTCTGCAATAGTCTTGGTAAACCGCACTTGCCTATGTATACGCAGATGGTGTAAGAAGTTCTTGTTTAATTACTTTTACAATATGAATCATATCCTCTTTTGTAATACTAGCTTGTGTTTATGTGCTATTTATTCTGCTAAAGGATGTGATGTCGATATTCATATGCACAATGTAATAGTGCAAAACATCTATCTATATATCATACATTGTACCAAAATATGGAACCCCTGGGAGGAGCTGGAATCCTAAGGCAAAGAAGTTATGGTACCTGTGCATCACTCAATACATAAGATAGGAAAGATCTTTAAAACGGTACAAAGAGAGCCATCATTTGCACATTGGTGGGAAAGTTTGTTCTTTAGTTCCACCAACGTTGCAGAAGTGTGGCGTTTATTGATGTTTCCAGTTGCAGTGATCTTAACTATGCAAATGATCATCATTGCTGTAATAATAACAACATACTGGGTAAAAAGACCTTGAACATCATCAACAGAAACCAGAGATACTGTCCATTAGTTTCACTATAGAGAATACTGCCACATCTGTTTAGGTATGGCAACATAATGCATAAAATGTATCGAGTGGACAAGGAGTGGACTGTTAAGTGAATTTTAAGTATTCACCATTTTGGTTTCATAGTTGTTTCTCCTCCATGTTGGCCCCCTTTGGGTATGTCTGCATCAGGCAAACTTAGTTCAGACGTAGTAGTCTGAACTAAGAAGTCTGAGCTTAGTTCAAACTAACCTGAGGTTAGTTCGAATTAACCATTTGTTCTAGTGCGAACTAACTGCATGTTCTAGATCAAACTAACGCTTAGTTTGAACTAGAATGAGCAGTTAGTTTGAACTAATTGGCTTAGTTCGGACTTCTTAAGTCTGAACTAAGCCTTAGCCCTGGTCCACATCATGCCTAGTTCAAACTAAAGTTCGAACTACACACGTAAGTCTGGACTAAGTGCCAGTACTTATTAGTTCGAACTAAGAACTTTCTTAGTTTGAACTAGGGAAAGCCTAGTGTGACCATGGGCTAAATTAGTCCCAGCGAAGCCTCTTTAGTCTGGACTAATTGCCAGTGTAGACATAGCCTTTCTGGTTCATCAGTTTGGCACTCTTCTGAGCTATGAAGGGAATTTTATGGCAGGAAAAATCATGTGACTTGGGATAATTTGCCCAGAAATAGCAGTGTATAAAAGGGCAGCACACCTGGCAAGAGGCACTCCCAACCCCAGTCCTGATCCTGTTTTCCTGAGTGTTTCTGATCCTCATCACTGCCCTGTCAATCCTGGTTCTCAGTGATTTTCCTGGTGGTTGCTGTCCTGGTCGTGGTCCTGGTTCTGTTGTCATCCCTGCTTCCCTTTTATCCCTGTGGAATGATGATGTACAGAATCTCTTGTTTATCTTTGTAACTCACTTATTAGTTGGGGGGGGGGGCTGGTTTTAAGCCAATGTGTGTTAACTACTGAGTTGTTGTTTTAGTGAATTGATTTTGTCCACTTTACCAAGTATTTATTGCCTTTTTTCTTAACAAGGAGCAAGGTCCCCAATGGTGAGATGTATAGATCTGAGATGGAGCCTGTGGGGTAGGGGTCAGTAAATATTGTCTCCTACATAGAAGTCTCTTGTTACTTGTGCTTTGAGGGTTTAACAAGTGTACTTATGTGCATTCACATTCATATCCATATCAAAATTGTCTAGTAGCTATTGTGATAGTTCCTTGTAGGCCTGGGACTCATCTAATCAGTGAGCAGAAACAACACGTGAGTCTAGGGAGCTGTTACACAGCACGAATCACAAAGACTCTGGGCAGCAGTCCTGGTGACTCATTTGCGAGTGACCCTTAGGCTGAGATGTGTTTGTCTAAGCCATTCATTGCCTATTTGTGACTAACAAATAACTGAGCAAAAATCAGCCTATTTATAACTAATTCACAAACAGAGAAAAAGTAAAAAAGGTTCAATAAATTGTTCACTGTGAATAGTTGACCCTGTTGTAGTCTACATCTTTTTAGTATCGGGCTGTTTGTTGGTAGACCCAGTGAGTGAGTATATCTTCTAGTCATAAAAAGGGGCACAGATGCCAAAGGCTGTTAGAAATATTTCCTTGCTTATTTCTATAGACTCATCCTTCTGAGATCTCCTGTTGCTTTACAAGTAAGAATTAATTCAGTCTCTCAATACCCCTGCAATACTGTCGTAAGGCAGGCTTAGGAGCTGTGCCTAACAGCTTCTGAAGGGGAGCAACTAATCTGCATGGGTCCTGTATTAGCATGGTATTTTCATACTAGACGCAGGGCATAGTGGGAAATGGTATTTGGGGTTAATCTGCTCAGAAATCCGTCAATATCTGTAATTCTACTGAAGGGACATATAAAATACTGTCTTTTTGTACATTGGTACTCTCTGTTTGTTTCAAATCTGTCTGGATTAGTTAAAGGGTAAAAACTACCCTTCTCCTTCGAGCGCTGCTCACATCATACAGTTACAGGTGTCTATGTGCCGCAGCGCACGGTAGCTTGGAAAGTCTTTAGTGTTAGCCTGTCAGGTCAGGGCGCACGGCCAACGCCCCATCCACGCCGTGGCCATGTTTATATAGGTGACCGTGACCCTGACCCTCCCAGTTCCTTTTTCCGCCATCAGCGTTGGTTCGGATCAGCGTTATCTTGCGAAACGCAAGGGCCTGTCTTTTCACGTGAAATTCAAAATGCCAGGATTCAAGCCATGCTTAGGATGCTGCAAGGCTTTCCTGATGGATGATCCGCACGAGAAGTGCCTTGCTTGCTTGGGTGAGTCCCACATCACAGTGGACTGCCCCATCTGCCGATCCTTCAAGTGGAGGACTTGGCTGGAAAGGGAGAGTCGCCTCCGCTTAATTTTGGGGACCGGAGCCACTCCTCTTGGAAGTGGCCGAGCCACCAGCACTCTGCCGGACCCTTGATCGGCCCAGGCTCAAGATTCCCACCGATCCCAGGTACCAGGCCCAAGATCTCAGCCCTCCACGGTACCTTCTAGGCACCAACCTCACCGGTCTCCCGGTAGTCTCCCAGCCACCCTGAGTAGGGCCCCAGCTCAGGCACCGGCTCGCCAAGGGCACTTAAATGTGGCTTCGGTGCAGAACACGAGGCAACCAGCTGCAATGGCACTGCCTCTCTCGGCGCCACTGGACACGGCACCACTCACAAGTTTGGCACCGCCCACAACCCGGCACCACCGGCAAGCCTGGTACTGGTGGACCCAGTACCGTCACCGATAACCCCACTTCTGGTACTGTCACTTCTTGTACCATTGGATTCGGCACCGCCAACACCTGCACCGATGCTGGTACCATCCTAGGCTTCCTCGCCTCTCTCCAACCTGGCACCGTCGAACCTGGTACTGGGCCCAAGTTCTATGACTCCGCCTCTCTGCTTCTCCGACGAATTCTCGGTACTGGACTGCTGACTGTCGGGAGGAGGTCATCCAGGTCATCCTTGGAAGATCCCTTTCTTCGCCCCCAGGAGGAGCGCCTGAGAAAGTGAGCCCGCAAAAGCTCTGTGTCGCCGAGCGCGCGGCGAAGGCGCCCATCGGGGGAAACACCTGGTCCCCTCATAACACCTATGGTGCCGTTGAAGTCCCCGCACAACGAATGGACTCTCAACTGGCTGAACGCGACAGCAGATGACACCTCCTCCCGGGACGCACATTTGCCTGCACCGGAGTCCTCGGATTTCTCCGACGACGAGCCGGACCCTGATTCTACACAGCGAAGCAGATTAAGGGCCCCATCATCTTCGTCGCCTGATGAGAGATTAATCGACATGTCCACCGACCGCGAAGGAGATCCTCGCGTCGAACAGGACCTTCTCTGCTGCATGGCAGTGAACCTGAAGCTCAAGCTAGGGGTGATTCAGGTGGAGAATGACTCCTTTTTTGATGCGTGTCGTCGAGCCCCTCTGGCTAAGGTCGGAATCCCCTTGCATGCCGGGGTGTTCCGCATTGTCCAGGCCTCAATCCCGCCAGTGTCCAAGGTAGCGGACAAGAAATATTCCGTCTCCCCAGAAGGTTTTCCCTTCCTGTTTCATCACCTGGCCCCGGGGTCCTTGGTGGTCGATGCAGTTAACCAAAGGGAGAGACAAGGCCAACCTAGCACCACACCCAAGAACAAGGAGGCAAGGAGGCTTGACCTGCTCGGCAGGAAAGTTTATTCTTTGGCCGCCCTCCAGCTGCGCATCTCAAACCAGTCAGCTTTGATGATGCGCTACATCTTCAACCTGTGGGAAGCTCTACGAAATCTCCAATCGGTCATCCCCGAGGATCGCCTGAGAGACTTTGAAGCAATGCTGGACAAGGGAGAGAGAGCATCCAGGGACATGCTTGCAGCAACCTGGGATGCAATGGACACAGCAGTATGCACAATGACACTGTGTAGTGGCTAGCACCTCTGCTTAATATGCAGAAGATCCTGGGTTCAAGTTCCAGGGGGTTGGACTTGATGATCTCATGAGGTCCTTTCCAACCCTATGATTTGATTCTATTTTATTAGCAGTGTGATGCGATGATTGGCCTGGCTCCAGAACTCTGGTCTCTCCATGCAGATGCAACAAATTATTCAGGACCTTCCCTTTGAAGGCCCCGACCTCTTTGCATCTTCCACAGACACAAAGCTGCATGGTATGAAGGAGTTGAGGGCCACTTTGAGGTCCCTCAGGATCTACACCCCACAACCTGTTAGACGTTCCTCAAAGTCGCACCAGCTACAACAGCAATTACAGCAACTGAAATAACAGTTGCAGCTGCAGACCCAGTTTCCAAGATCTCTCCAGTTTCCCCAGCGCCACCTTGGGGATCTGGACAAGGATAAAGGCCGGTCAGGTAAAGAGGGTAACCTGGGAGCCTCCCAGTTGGGGTGGCGCAGACAGGGGTTGGACTGTTTGTTGGGCCACAAACAGTGTTTTTGACTGTCCCTCTAAGGGCAGCGCTCCACAGCCCCTGTTCTCCCCCCACCGCCTCCGCCACTTCGCTCTGCGGTGGACCCGGGTTACTTCGGACCACTGGGTCCTCGACACAGTAGCAAGAGGATACCACATCCAGTTCCTCTCAACCCCCTAGGACAGGAAACCATCCCCTCCCATAATCCCAGAGAACCCTGATCTACTAGGCAAGCTCAAGGTCGAATGCCAACAGTTACTCTCCTTCAGAGCCATTGAAAAGCCCCCCAAGGGGAAACGTGGCAAAGGGTTCTATTCCCGCTACTTCCTGGTCCCCAAACCCAACGGGGACCTACGGCCCATCCTAGATCCCAGAGCTCTCAACAAAAACATAAAGAAAATAAAATTCCACATGATCTCCCTACCACAGATCATCCCTTCCCTGTCCCCAGGAGTGTGGTTCGTGGTGCTCGACCTAAAGGATGCTTACTTCCACATAGCCAGCTGGCCCCACCACAGGCAGTTCCTCAGGTTGGTAGTGGCACGACGCCATTACCAGTTTACCGCCCTCCCCTTTGGGTTATTGCTAGCCCCCAGGGTGTTCACAAAGTGTGTCGCACTGGTTGCAGTGTTCCTACGCAGGAGGGGTGTAAGACTCTACCCCTACCTGGACGACTGGCTCATAGTGGGCAAGTCAAGTTGACAAGTACAAAACCATGTCGACATCATAATGAACGTGTGCGAGTTCCTGGGCTTTCGCATAAACTTGGAAAAAGCTTTGCCCCACCCAGGACATAGAGTTCATTGGGGCACGCTTGGACGCTCAGCAAGGCATCGCATCCTTGCCCCTGTCAAGATTTTGGTTCATCTGCACCATCATCACAGAGCTCCAGGTGCCTGGGCTGCCCACAGCTCCTGGGTCACATGGCAGCAGCCACATCGGTAATCTGTACAGCCCGCCTGCGGATGCAACTGTTCCAGCTCTGGTTCGCCACAAGCTTCCGACCAGAAAGGGACCATCTCGACAAGGTAATTTTGGTACCCCAACATGTCCTGGAGTCCCTCCAAATCTGGAGGGACCCCGACTTCACGAGGGGGGAATTCCATTCAGGGAGTCCAAACCTGCAGTAAAGCTGATAACGGATGCCTGCAACCTGGGGTGGGGCGCCCACCTGTCCGGGGGCCTATCCACGCAAGGCACCTGGATCCCTGAGGACAGTCTCCTCCATATAAATGTGAAAGAGCTCAGGGGCATCAGACTGGCCTGCATGACCTTCCTAGACCAGATCCAGGGCAGAGTGGTCCAAATCCTCTCAGACAACACAGCAGCCATGTTCTACATGAACCGTCAAGAGGGAGTCCGCTCCTTGGCCCTATGCGAGGAAGCGACCAAGCTTTGGCAACTAGCGATAGACCATCACTTCATGCCAACTGCCGCCCATCTCCCCAGGGTGGACAATGGCATAGCGGACTCACTCAGCAGAAAGCTGCTGGCGAATCACGAGTGGTCCCTCCACAACGAGGTTTTCTCCCTGCTGACAATCAGGTGGGGAACCCCTCAGATTGACCTCTTTGCCACAGAACAGAACCACAAATGCCCTCAGTTCTGCTCCCTCCGAGGTCGGAAGAAGGGGTCTCTCAGCGGTGCCTTTCTCCTCAACTGGTCAGGAGTCCTAATGTATGCCTTCCAGCCAATTCCTCTGATTCACAAGGTGCTTCTGAAGGTCCTCACAGATGAAGCACTTATCATCCTGATAGCCCCAGACTGGCCCAGGCAACACTGCTTCCCTCCCCTTCAAGACATGTCAGTGAGGACCCCGCTCCACCTTCCATGGTGGGCGGACCTTCTGACACAGGACTCGGGATGCCTTTGGCACCTCAACCTGGGCCTCCTGCACCTGACAGCCTGGATGCTGTCTGGCTCAGCAAGCAAGAGAGACTCTGCTCGTATAGGGTTAAAAAGATCCTGGTTGGTAGCAGAAAACCCTCCACCAGGTCCACCTACATGGCAAAATGGAATCACTTCTCCACTTGGTGCCATGATAAAAACATAGACCCTATCTTCGCACCAGTGCAGGCAACCTTCGATTACCTTCTTGACCTAATCGGAGAAAGACCTATCTCTATCCTTATTGAAAGTGTATTTGGCAGCAATCTCAGCCTTTCACCAAACGACAGATGGGGTCCCACTCTGCTCACACCCCATCTGCCATAGATTCCTGAAAAGAGTGGAAAAACTTTTTCCCCATGTCCATAACCCCACCTCACAGTGGGACCTGAACGTGGTGCCACAGGCTCTGACAGAACCGCCATACGAGCCCTTAGACTCAGGAACCCTGCTAGTGCCATCCTGGAAGGTGGCTTTCCTGGTGGCCGTTACATCGGCCAGAAGGGTCTCAGAGGTACAAGCCCTATCCTCTGAACCTCCATATATGGTTTTCTTTCCCAACAAGGTGGTCCTGCGTCACCACTCCTTGTTCCTGCCCAAGGTCGCCACCTCCTTCCACATGAATCAAGAAATCTGCCTGCCGGTCTTCTATCCAGACCTGTAGGTGACAGAAAACCAGAGACGGTGGCACACCCTGGATGTGAGGAGAGCACTCCTAACCTACATTGAGCACACTCAATCCTTCCGCAAGACCCCCCAACTGTTCGTGGCGGTCGCGGAACACATGAGAGGTTCTCCGGTATCCTCCGAATGCATCTCCAAATGGATTCTTAACTGTATTAAAGACTGCTACGGAAGGCCAAACACGCCTCTCCCAGAGACTGTGAGAGCCCACTCTACCAGAGCTCAGGCATCTTCCACAGCCTTCCTTGCTAAGGTCCCGATCCAAGAGATCTTCAGGGCCGCTATGTGGTCGTCGGTACATACCTTCACGACACACTACACCATAGCCCAACAGGCGAGAAATGATGCCGCTGTGGGCAGATCTGTACTCAGTGTGGGTAGACTGTAACTCCTCCCACCATCCTTGGGGTACGGCTAGCAGTCACCTGTAACTGAATGATGTGAGGAGTGCTTGAAGGAGAACGGTTGGTTACTCAGCGTAACCATCCTTCTTCAAGATGGGCTGCTCACATACGTTGAGGTCCCTCCCACCGTCCCCGCTAATGGAGTTGGCAAAGGTATATGGGACTGGGAGGGTCAGGTCACGGTCACCTATATAGCCGTTGCCTCGGCGTGGAGGGGGCGTTGGCCATGTGGCCTGACCTGACAGGCTAACGCTAAAGACTTTCCGAGCTACTGTGCACTGCGGCACGTAGACACCTGTAACTGAATGTATGTGAGCAGCCCATCTCAAAGAAGGATGGTTATGGTGAATAACTAACCGTTAGTGAAAAAGAGGCTTTTAAAAAAGGTGACTGCATATTTCAGCCTGAAAAATGGTAGAAAGGGGTGGGGTTTTATATTAGATCCTTTTGGAGTAAAATGTTGGAGGCATTCCTGTCTCATTGCAGCCCCCCTGTCAAATGATAGTTCTGGCTAGGCTTCTATGAAGGGTCTTTGTTATGTTAAGGACAGTAGGCATTTACATACTACTTGATGTTTAAGAGCTGCTGTGACTAGAGAAAGGCAGACTCTCTGAGCTGAGAGAGAACTCACCCTCTCTGAGCTGAAATTACTGAAGAGGAGCAGCAGATGGAAAGAGCGGCTGGAGCTGGCAGACGGTGAGAGTGGTGAGCTGGGTGGTATGAGTGACCAGAGGGCAGAGCTGGTGGACAGCGGGCAGAGCCAATGGATGGTTAGAGCAGCCAGCAGCAAGCTGGATGGTACAAGTGACCAGAGGGTGGAGCTGGTGGATGGTGGGCGGAGCCAAGGAACAGTTTTAGAGGATGGAGTGAGTGACCAGTAGATGATGTTGGCAGACAGCTGGCATGGAAGACACCCCCTACGTACCCTAGGGTTGGCTGGGAGCCTAGTTAATACTGATTCCACAGATCAGTGCTGGTTTTGCCATTAAGTCTTGTATGTTCTGTTATGTGGTATGGGTTGTTGGGAACTTTGCTCTGTACTGACTAGCTAGATCAGTGCTGAGTTCTGTTATTTAGCCTTTTCCACTCTAAAAGTTCTGTTTACTACACTCAGTCTCGTGCATGCAAGTGGGGAAGCCTTACTCCTTTGGGGTACCCAGGGAACAGTGCAGGATTCCCAGAAATCTGGGTGGGGGCTTAAGCAGGTTGGTGGTGCTACATTTTTGGGAAACCCCTAGGTACAGAACCCAGCCCTTGTTCTGCCAGCCTGCCCTGGCAGAAGGGTTACACGGTGAAATTTCATCCTTTCTCCCACATCCTCTTGTTACTGGAGGGGATGGGCGGGACCTGAGGCACTGGATCTCTTCAAGGGCACTCAATGAGTCAGTTGCAGTGCCAGAAATAGAACCCAGGGGTCCTAGCTTTCAAGTCCCCCTTGTGTTAACTAAGCAATGTTCTCACTCTGTTTCTTTCCATCTAAGCTCTTTATAAAATAATTAGAGCAAATTTATTTCCTGACTCGTTAACAATTATATCTGACAGGCTTTGTACAAGGGATGCTGAAGCTCTGGTGTGAGGAAGAGCTCTTCCCCATGACAGGAGGCCTGGAATGTCAGTTTAGGTAGCATAAGAAAGGTTGCAGCTGCCAGATATTTGAATTCATGCCCAAATCTCTGTGGATGGGTTTTAGGAAAGGACAGGAGTACAAATCAACAAAAGATCTACTGGGAATGGGGGTTTGGGGGGAGCAGTGTCACAAAAGGGCAATAGGGAGATTTTAAATAAAATAAATAACATAAATGAACAGATTTTTACCTCTCTACATTAATCTCTGCCTCTGACCTGGACATGTATTAACCTAGTTTTACAAGCTGCATGCTGAGGCACAGAGGGTCAGGTCATTTTTTTCAACTCTTCCACTTAAGTCTGGGCACCGCACTTCTTGAGTATCCAGTCTGAGGCCTGACTTTCAGACTGCTGAGTGCACATAGCTCCAGCTGAAAGGAATTGGAGTGGCAGGTGCCTGGCACCAAAGAAAAAGATCAAGCCAAAGTATCTCATGTTGGGCTCTCACTGCCTGAGGCACCTAGCAACACATTTAAAGACAGTGACCTTCTCCAGGTCACCCAAGAAGGCTGTAGCAGACATAGGATGAGAGCCCAGATCTCCAGACATAAAGGCGCTCCTTTGACCATCCTTTCCTTCTGTTAGAGGAAAATGGAGCAAGAGAGGAGTTGCCCTCTATGCAGGGGCTTATGAGTGAGTCCTGTGTGGTAAAGCAATACACAGGAATGGTCCACTCCCTACCCCCTTTTGTTGAGGCTAGGTGAAAATGCTCTGTGGATTGAGACAGTATGTAGACTTAAGATGAGGCCGAGATATTGTCCCTAAACTCCAAAGTGTGTGTGTGTGGGGGGGGGAGGCTGAGGGCCACCTGCAAGAAAAAAAACTCGGGTTGCTTGGGTGGAAAAGTTGATGAAAAGCTGCTCCTAGCTCCTTAATGGCTCTGAGTGAGGGGACTGGAAGAGCAGGCCTGAACTGATTCCAAATGGCTATAAACAGTTTACTATTTACTCACTGCACCTTTGTTTTATTTCTCCCATCCCCTAAATCTCCTGTGCCTGATGTAAGCAAATATCTTCTTGCAACCCAGCTGTTCTGGTCTGGCTCTCTTCCTTCTTCCCTCTCTGGTATTTCTAACATCCATGTTTGCCTGAGCAAAAGCCACTGCTTGGAGACAATGGCAGGAAACCTCATTGTTTAATGTGTCTTAAGAAATTATTTAGACTCTATTAATTTGGGGCTAGGGCTGCCTTTTCATTACAGGTGTGTACAGTGCTTAGCAACAAGGGGCTACATTCCCCAGCTGGAGCCTGTAGGCACTACTGTATTACCAATACTATTGCCCCTGCCTTACACAGACTTACTCCTCAGGGGCGGGCTGTGTGCGTCCCAACCTCCTAGCACCATGGGTGTGGCTCCGATTATTGCCAGGATTGCCACTGGTGCTGGGGGACCAGTATTTGGCCTAATGTGCAGCAGAAACCTTTGAGTAGCCAAAGGCGGCTATTTAGAGCACTCTCCTTTGTTCACATCAACCTGTGACTATCCTGTTGGAGCGCTGAGCATGGAGGTCTGTGTGACTGCTGCACTAAATATACCAGCTCTGAGCATTTGGCTTTTCCACTGACCAAGAGGTTTCTGAGCCTGCCCTGAAGGCCTTTCCTAGCTGCTCTTTCTGTTTTGATGTCCTATGAAGCACAAACATTTGCTTCTTCAGGAGAAGGGGACTACAGCTCTTGCTAGGTGGGAAGGTGGAGCATGAGGCAGTGATGGGAGAGCATTTGCAACATCCTGGCCTAAAGGGAGAGATCTGGTGAGCCAGGCAGGTGGTGGTTTGATCTGGATTCAGATTGGGGCAGGGTTTGGAGTTCAGTTGGGCCATGCTGTTCTCCTGCGAGTTTATCTCAGCATAGTAGAAATCTTGCAGGAAGAGCAGAGCTCATGGGCTGCTTCCCAATGACCCAAAGCTGAAGAAAGAGAAAGAAGCAAGGAGTCCTGTGGCACTTAAAGACTAACATTTATTTATTGCATGAGCTTTTATGGGAGAAAATCCCACTTTGTCAGACGCTTTGAAGTGGGATTTTTCTCCCATGAAAGCTCATGATAAATAAATTTGTTAGTCTTTAAGTGCCATAGGACTCCTTGCATCTTTTGCTGGGCTAAACTAACACAGCTACCCCTTTGAAACTTTGAAGAAAGAGAGACATCCAAGGATTCAAATTTGAGCTTCCCCATCAGCCTGATCTTTGATGGGGTTTGGATTCAAGGTTCTGGTTTGGATCAGTTTCTTTGAAAAAAAAAAGAGTAAATGTAAGAAGTCATCATTATCCTTTATGGTGAGGGGCAAAGCCAGCTCTGGGGATTAGGGGAAGTGAGTACTAGAAATAGAGCTCTCTAGCCACTTCTCTCTCATGTTCCCAAAGCAATGGGGAACCATGGTGTTTGAATGTGTCCAATCATTTGGTGACATCTACTGCATGAAGGTGTGTTCTGTGGCTGACTAGAGAGGTTGGGGCAGCAATACTGCAAGGATTTGGGAGACAAAGCTCAGTGGTATAGAGGAGAGGGGGAGGGTGCCCCCAGGAATTGGCCTGGAAAGGGAGCGCCATGCAGGCCCTCACTAAGCCCTGCTCCAGTGGACTGTCACTCACAGCTGAGCTGAGTGTGCCTGAGTATCAGCAGGGCTAAGGGCTGACCTGGATTCACTAGAATCAGCTGCATGCTCTGGGTATGGCAGGGGACTGTCGTGGACCCACAGGTTTCCCACTGAAGGGGCTGAGGCTGAAAACCTGCTTCCAGCCCTGAAGGAGTCAGGGATGGCAAGGCTGGGGGCTAGGACATGCCTCCAGCTTCCTACTGCTGCACATCGGGGACTCCAGCACAGTCCCAGCCAACTTCCTAGTTCCTTGACTTACCTGGCTGGCATGGGGGTTTAGCATTGCAACATGGTAAGTGAGGGAGGGAGCCAGAGGGACTCCTGGAGCTAGGTGAGGGGGAAGTTACCAGCTGGATGGCACTTGTTTGGGTGGGGGTTCCCCCGAAGTCTCCTAAAGCAGGAGCTGAGGCCAAAAACTGTTGCCTTCTGCCCTGAAGAAGCCAGAAACGAGAGGCAGGGCTGGGGACTGTGGCCACCCCTCACATAGCTGCCCTTCTTGTGGCATGCAATGGGAATTGCCACTGGTGCCTGGCAGGGAAGAGAAGGGAGAGGAAAAGCATTTCTTGAATCTTCAAATGTGACTTTGCATCTTAAACAAACAAACAAATAAAAGCTGGGCAAACACTTTTTTGCCAGTAGGAACTATCTATATAAACACCAGCACTTATGCAGAAATACAGAACAGAGCTGGCCCTGCAAAGTTCACCTGCCTGAGTAGTGAGCGGTCAGTGTGAGCACCGAGCACTGGGTCAGAGTGGGGGGGGGAGTGGAGCCACGCCTGAATTTGCAGCCCCCAAATCTCCACCGTGCTCTGCAGATACAGACACCTTCCCCATGGCAGCTGGGAGTAGCACTGGGACACCTCCTACTCTTCAAGGTTGCTGCGGTACAAATGTGGACTTGGCCCCTGGATGCTGGAGACCCTCGGTGCACCAATGCTGCAGCTGGCTGTGAAGTTGCAGTGACGTTGGGGACATTGGTGGGCAAGGACAAGAATTTTTACATGGACAAGCTCCATAAACAAGAAAAACATGCAGTTTCAAGGGGAGTTCCACAAGACCTCAGTATCTGAAGCTGAGCAAGTGGCTTTCTAAAGAAAAGCTAAAGGGAACTGCCACAGCCAATTTCACTAAAGAAAAATCTGCAACTGATGAGAGCCAGCCAGGCTACTTTGCAGCTTTACAGAAGCTGGAAAAATGCCGCTGGACTGAACTAACAGTCATGTTTGTTCGCTGTATCGATACAAATTTCTGCTAGGCATTATGACTATTAGTATTTCATTGTTTGTATTGCAGCAGTGCCTGGACATGCCCATCTAGTCCAGTCCTGCTTCAGTTTCCTCCTCCCTTGCTCCTGCCTGCCCCAGGCGTGCTCCCTTGCCCAGCATCTACTCCAGCTCTCATCCCTGCTCTAGTTATTGCTTTCTGACTCCAGTGCTGACTCCTGGCTCCAGTTATAAACTTTCAGACCTCACCTTTGGCTTGATTCCTGGCTCGTCTTGGCCTGTGACCACTAGATCAGATTGCCCATGTCCCACTCCTGTCAATGTTGAAAGCAGGGCAGTGGGAGTTCAGACAGCTGGGTGGCATCCCACCTACACTGAAGTTAATAGGAGTTTTGCTGTTGACTTCGGTAAAACCAAGACATCACTCTTGGGTTCTAATTCTGTCTCTGTTGTAAGCTTGGGGTTAGGGGTTAAAGTATAATTTGGTGGGCACCGGAACCCTCCTAAATTGGTGGGCCCCCCTCACATATCCCAGTTACTGCCCCCCAAATGCCTGCTCCTCACTGCAGCTACTGAACCCTACACACATGCCCCCCACCCCAGCTACTGCCCCTGACCCCCATCTCTCTGCTGATCCTGCAACTCCCTACCATGCCACACAGTCTTCCCCTGCTGCCCCGGGCTGACCCCCTCCCCTGTTCCCTTTCCCTGCCTAGCTGGCTCACCTGTCCCTGATTTCCAGGGATTTCCCTAACACCCCCGCAAACCTCTTTGCACCCTGCTGAACTTCCCAACACCGCCCAATTATCAGCTAGTAACAGTGTTATACCAAATTAGTGAGCACCCTGTACACCCCCTTAAACGTTCCCCCTATGACCCCCCGCCAATTCCAAATCCTGGGGAGAATACTGGCTCGCCCCCCACAGAGGCCCCCTTACCCAGCCACCATGTCACTGGAGCGGCTCTGGCTAGGCTGAGGCTGTGGCCTTGGCCTGCTTTGAGTGAAGATGCTCAGAGGCTCTGAGCATGCTCAGCGAGAGCAGGCTCAGGATGGAGCCCCAGCCTGGGCCAGGACAGCTCCCTGCCTCCTAGAATGTGGCAGAACGGTGTTCTGGAGCCTGCTATTTTTAGGGGCTCAGAGTCAGAACCCCTAAAAATAGAAAATGGAATTAGAATGCTGCATTCCAGGGCCCACTATTTTTAAATGGTGGGCTCTGGAATGCAGTGTTCCAGCTTGATTTTCTATTTTTAGGGGCCCTGGAATGCTATTCTGATGCATTCTGGCCTACTTTAACCCCTGCTTGGGGGTCTGATCCAAAGCCCAGGAAAGTTAGTAGAAATTCTCCCATGGATAGTCTTACCTTAGATGCGCCACGAAGGGCCAGATATACAGAGCTCTTTAGGTGATTGAAGATACAGATGGAAGTTTCCAAAGTGCTTGAGCAGGTTCAGTGCTGAACTCTCATTGGTGCTTTTGAAAATCCCACTACAGGTCAATCAACATATTTAGGAGCCTAAATTCTTTGTAAATCTGACCCTTAACCTCTCTGCCTTGGTTTTTCATGTGTAAAAGGAGTTTAATAATACCTCAACAGGGGCTTGTAAAGCTTAATTCACTTATGCCATCGAGTGCTTTGAAATATTGAGGTGGACAGTACAGTTATCCAGATTACATTCCAGGCCTGTGTTTCTCTACCTGCTTATTGTTTTAGCCAGAATAAAGAGGAACATTGCCTCCCTTTAGTACCATATGGGTTCTGTTGTAATAACTCTAAAAATAGGTGTTGGCACAGAATTAACAAAAATCTTAAGATCCCAGCTTTGAAGGTTGAATCAAGCATTAGACAAGGCTGCATGGTATGGTAAGTCAGATGGAAATGAAAAGTTCCTGAAGTTGTTAGAAGATCCCTCCTCTTTGAATAAATATGGTGACTGTGAAACATTCTCTGTTCCATGAAACTAGAAAAGGCACACAGCTCTGGTTGTGGCCAAATGCAGGAGTCACTCTCTGGATCATGGAATGGTATAATGAAGATTTGGTCTAAATCATCTGAAGATGGGGATTTCATATCTGCGGATAAGGCAAATTGGAAAATCATTTCAGCCTCCAACCCATCAATGGATTTTCTCACCTAAAATTGTAACAAAAGCTGCTGGGAGGGTGACAGGTCCACTGCCCAGCTTTTGCATATTTATTTGAAATCAGTCTATTTGTAGGAAGTTCTTAGCCCCAGTTTTGAACACTGTCTGGACCTGAAGTAAACACAAACATGCAATGGTTAGGACTACTGTGTACTGACAATAAGAGAAGGGCTGCAGTGGCTGTTTTGAAACATGGGAGGTGGCAGCATTGGATTGCAAGAGAGAGAATCATGGGTGTGATGATTTCTTTCAGAGTGCTTTTCTTTGCACCACCTTCGCTTTCCAAGATCCTAAAACATATTACAGACATGAACTAATCTAGCTTCCTGGCTGACACATACAGATATTATCATCATCTCTCTGTGGAAACAGAGACACAGAGAGGTGAAGTGACTAGCCTGAGGATAAACAGTAAGCAGAGCTAGTACCAGAACACATCCAGTCTTCTTGCTTCTCTAACTGCTAACTGCCTAAAACAGAAAAAGCTGACATGCAATTTTAAACCGCTTCTTCATTGTTGCATCTTTAAGGCTCTGATAGTTAGTAAGGTTTTCTTGTCTCCATAGACAGTTTTCTTGATGACAAGGGGTGGCTTGGAAGTTCTTCATTGCACTAGGGAGCCAAAGCCAATTTGCAAGTCTGAAAAGATGCCCAATGACTTCATTGGGCTTTGGATGAGGCCATGAGTTTGATGAGCTTTCCTTGCTTATTTTCATTGCATTTTGGGAAATTTAGTTTAATATACTGAAAATATTTCTCCTATATCAGTAGCCTCCTTACATCTCTATTCATCATTTCAGCTCACACCACATTTACACTGCAAAATTCTGTATGACACTCTGGTTATTAAAGCACTCGTGTGTGTACAACCTTGGCTCTTTGTGTTGACGGCATGTGTGCTCACCAGGAGCGCTTGCATCAACTGTATTATCAATATGAGGCATTATGGGATGGATGCTGGAGGCCAGTAACTGTCAAAGTAAGCAGCGCAGCATCTGCATTGACACTGCATCAACTGTGACTCAATGCTGCTTGGTTCAGTGGGGTTACTGCACTGGGGTAGAGCAGCACTTGCATCCACGCGAGCCAAACCGAAGCAAACACACTCCCACAATTAAGATGATGCAAGGCAGCTTATGTCGACCTAACTGTGTAGTGCAGACCAAGTATCAGAGATTCCTCTCTGAAGCTTATGTTTTGAGATCTACTCCCTTGGGTTAGCAGTTCTTGGAAAACAGGTCCTCCATTCTACTTCACCCAGTCCCTACACATCTGAGGTGGGGGTAACTACTTCCAATATTATGAATGTTTGATTATTTTGCTCCTGTTGTTGTAAGAAATAAGGTATGTCTACAGCAGAAATGTCACAGTGGTGCAGCTACTTCACTTACTACCATGATAGAAGAGGTTCCTTCACTGATGTAGTAAATCCTCCACTCTGAGTGGCAGTAGCTAGGTTATGGAAGAACTCTCCTGTTGATCCAGTGGTGTCAGTACTGAGGTTTAGGTTTGCTCAATTACCTCACACAAGGGCATGAAATTTTTCACAGCCCTGAACAATGTAGGTAAGCCAAACAAACTTTGTAGTGTAGATCAGCTCTTAGGCCCTGTCTTTTCTAGGTACACGGATGAAGCTCCTTTTCATATATCCTTGCATTAGCACTCAATGTTTACCAGATGTCCTTTCTTAGATGTAGGCTATGTCTACACTAAAAATGCTATAGTGGTGCGGTGGTGTTGCTGTAGCACTTCCGTGTAAACCTTTACTATAGAGACGGGAGGGATTCTCACATCACTGTAAAATCAAGAGTTCTGTGGCACCTTACAGACTCTTAGTCTCTAAGGTACCTCAGGACTCTCATTCTTTTTGCTGTATACAGACTAACATGGCTACCCCTCCCAAACTTCATATCATTGTAGGGAACCCACCTCCTGAAGGTTTTATAGCTAGGTTTGTACGAATGTTCTTCCATGGACCTAATCCTGTCTACACCATGGGGGGAAAGTGGTTCAGGTTAACTACATGTCTTTGGAGTGTAGATTCTTCATACCATTGAGAAATGTAGCTATGCTGATTTACAAAGGGGCAGTAGTGTTAGTTGAGTTCAGCAAAGAAGCAAGGAGTCTTGTGACACTTAAAGACTAACAGATTTATTTATCACATGAGCTTTCATGGGAGAAAATCCCACTTCATCAGATGCTCTTCAAAGCATCTGACGAAGTGGGATTTTCTCCCATGAAAGCTCATGTGATAAATAAATCTGTTAGTCTTTAAGTGCCACAGGACTCCTTGAGCTATGCTGATGTAACTTCAGTGTAGACTATCCCTAAATTTTGTCTCAAGAGAAGTCTGATGGGGGGGGGGAGGAATTCCATACGCTCTGTGTCTTTAAGGATCCACTTACCCTAAAAAAATAACCCAGGGTTATGTCAGAAATAGGTCCTGCCCCCAACCTGAGGTTTGAACATGGTTTAATTTCTGATGTGGATGAGGCAAACCATTACCAGCATTGTTCCATTCACTATGAGCGAGACTGTAGATCAGCATTTCCAGTAGGAGGTGCAGAGGTGTATGGGGAAATGGAAACCCTCCTGCCCATAGAAGGAACAAACAAATACACCTTTATTTAGACTCAGGAAATATTTCTGGGGTCTGTTCCATTTGAGATTTAAACACTGAATGAAGTTTAAAGGTGATCCTGATTTTTTCCACTGATTCCCCCGCCTCTCGCTAATTCCTGCCAATCAATTAGTGAGTCACAGGCTCCCTTCTGGAACCGAGACCCCTTCACTGGTAATTAAGAAGCAAAAGCAGTTGACTGGCAGCTTCAAGAAGCTAATCCATTTATTCTATTAACCTAAAATTGCAACAGGATTATGAGGATTACACACAACTCCCAGCTGGGCATTGCACTGCCGATTGCTACTACTCTTTTTCTAAGTGAAATATGAGTCTGTGAAATGGTCTTTATTTATTTAATTTCCTTTTTATCAATTTGACCTTTATATTTCAGCAGCTCTTTGAAAGAGGAAACAAGGGCAAAATTGGTAACTAATATATTTGCTTGGAAATATTACAACATAAATTACATCTGGCTGAATCCATGTGGAAGCACAGCATCCCCTCAGTGGTTTGCCCTGTTTCTAATCTTCAGAATTTATTTAAAAAGTTGCAATCAAATGGTATGAGCTAAGGGCTGGGACCAGGAGCTCCTGATTCCTAATCCTGCCTCTGACACTCATTACATCTATGGCCTTAAGCATATCACTTAATCTCTCTACCGCATTTCTGCGATTTACAAGATGGGGCTCACACACACAACACACCCATCTCACAGGGTTGCCATGTGGGATATTGTTAAGTAGTCTAAAACTTTCAGATCATGCCCTGGATGTTTCCAGGTCTAAGGTGGCCATATGAGGAAAAGATAATATCATCATGATTGCACCACAACAGTACTACACCAGAGAACAAAGCTGAATGAACAGTGGCATGTGCAGCACTTCTGAGAGCTCCCAGAACAAATGTAATGGTGCATGTGGGAGCAGAAAAACCACAGCAGCATTACCACTGATTCATGAAATAACTGTCTGCGGCAGAGTCTGAAAGACACCTGAGCTGTTGTGTTTGGGAGGAGCAACTGTAAAATTCACTGTGCCACATCATCGGTGAGGCTTTGAAGATTGTACGGTGAGAAAATAAGAGCAGGAATCTGCTTCATAAACATTTCAGGGGAACATGCTGCAGTGGGGATCTTTGAAGATTTCCAAAAATAATCTGATTATTAAGAGTTTAACCCTACCAATAACGGCTAATTATAGGAGATTTAGTGAGGAAATGGAAATGTTTTACAGAGAACCAAGAGTGGACAGAAGGAGACATTTTAACCATTTCCTATAGAAAGTTTGTTTTCATGCTATCCATGAAGCTGTCCATGGGCTTTTCAAGACTTCATGTATCCAAGTACTTATAGAATCTGTTCTGGAGTGAACCTTTGATCACATGAAGGGACAGCTTTGTAGTCAATGTGCCATATGCGACAGTCAGGTCAGGTGCCTTCCTGGATGGAATGCAGTGCTGAATGCAGAGGAAAGCAGCACATTAAAAAACTGTGGTAGATTTTTTTTCCTGTGGGAGGTTTAAAACACAAAGTCTCCCCCCCCCCCCCATGTCTGTGGAAACTTTCCATTTTTGGATGAAAAACTGAAAACTAGAAAATCCAGTGTAAAATTAAACAAAAAAAGAATAATTTTGAAACTTGCTATGAAAAATATTTACCATTTGTCCCTTTTCTTTTCTTCCTTTTTACTTCCCCCTTATTTTGCCACTAGAAAAAGGTCAGAAGAATTGAGAAAGAGGGTGGGGAGAAACCCAAACACTGAAAAAATTTCTCCAAGTTTCAGAGTAAATGAAAATTTTCATTGGGGAATTTTTTTTTCTTTTGGTTGGGAAAAAATCTCAAACATACAGTTCAAGCCAGCTGTGGGTCCTGATCTTTCTTACTGACTTGCCCCACCATTTAGAATTTCAATAGTTATGGAAGATGGTCTTACAAGCTGGGAGCTGAGTACTTCCATTAAGAACTGCTGTGTAATGTCCTCAAAGTGGAGTCAATCAGCACCTTCTAATGCCAGCAGAAAAGACTAACCATGGGACTGCCTGCAGGTTGGACTGGTTGAAGAGGTTCTTTTTCAATTATGATGATAACATTTTGTGAAACAGATCAATTTTAAAATAGAAGGATTAGGTCCTGGAGTTATAGCCAATAGAGGCTTCTCTGCCTGTTATGGCTGCTGGCCTCACATGTATATGGCAATTCCTTCCTTAGCTTTAGTTGTTGCAGGGATCAGGTGTACTACATGTATCCATTCTACTAACCATGAGATGAATTCTATGGCAAAGTGATTCCATGGTGTTTGTGATCAGTGTAGCTGGAGCTAATGTGCCAACATACTTCCTACCATGCTGCTGTTTCTACTCAGTGTCTAAATCAGGGGTCTCAAACTCAAATCACCATGAGGGCTGCATGAGGACTAGTACATTATCCCGAGGGCCACACCACTGAAGCTTTTTCATATAACAATATTGCAAATACCAGTAAAAATAGTGTTGTTGTGGGCTGCAGGAAATAGCTTTCGAGGCCGCATGTGGCCTCCAGGCTGTTGGTTTGAGACCCCTGGTGTAAATCTTCCATCCATTTAGCTTGTATTTTGTTTATTAATTTAAAAAGAATCTTATAAATCCATTAACAGTACATTTGTCAGAGCATGTATATCACTTCAGCTGTAGAATTATATTTTTTTCAGTGCTATATTTCAAGGGCAAGGTTTGGAAGCTATGACAGTTGTATGTAGTGGAAATAATTTTGCCTTTGAGGGGTGGAATTCTTTTTTAAGCTCTTCATGTAATCTTTGCTATAGCTGAAGAGATCTCTAACCAGAAGCAAGTGGGTCCAAACTGATGCTGAACTATAAATAATAAGAGAACCTGGGGCAGTTCTTTATAGAGCCAGAGTGGCTGCCAAACGCCATTGACTTCAGATGCTTGTCTAAGTGTGAATGCCTTTGCCTGCATCTTACCCACATGTAATGTAGAATGAAGGGCTGATTTATAAGGTTCCCTTAATATGTCAGAAAAAAACAATTTTGGCTCCCAGAGATCCCATTGTGTTAGATGCTGTACAAACACAAAGTAAGAGACAATTGCTGCCTCCTTGAAGAATTTACAATCTGAATAGATAAGACAAGAAAAGGGTAGGAGGGGAAACACAGAAACAATTTGGCTACAGTCACACAGCACTTCAGTAGCAGAACTCAGGATAGAGCCTAGCTTTCTGGAGTCTCAGTTTAACACCAAATCCATTAATCATGCTTCCTCTCGAAGGAGTATTTCTGCTTGACCTGTAGGACTGAAGCATATGGGATCATATCAAGGTGTTAGACATTGGTATGTCACGAAGAAGGAAAGCCAGAGTTGGTGCATATGGGGCTATTCAGTGTGTGTAGTGTCATTCTGAGGTGCACATAAAGGATAATAGCTAATTCAAGTCTCTTTAAATACTCCAAAGTGCTAGAGAGAGTCCTGAGTGGTGAACATCATTTTTCTACTAAATGAATAACCTTAGTCAACACTGTGGTTCAAAAATAAAGTTCAAAGGCTACATCCGCTCTTGCATTACTACTTATGGTGAGAGGATTCTCCTAAAAGGAAAAAATAGGTCAGTCAAATGTAAGGCAGGGTTTGACTTGTGGTCTGGAAGATTGACTGGGTTCTGAGAGCTGTTGGAGGGACTTAGCTAGCTTTGAATACTCCATTACCAGATCATCAATGTACGGTGAAGTGTGATTGGGTCTATTACTGGTCTCTGTTTCTGGGAGGAAGGGGGTTGCTGTATAGTGTAGCTAGGGCATGTGTTGCTAGAGTGAAAAGAATAAGGGAAAATGGAAGGTTCCTCTGAGTAGGTGAATTTTGGGGGAATGATTATGATTTGTACTGGCTACACTTTGTTGGCAGTCCTGAAGGATTTTGATTAATCTAATGATGTAGGGAAAAGGTCTGCAGTTTTGCTGGATTGGGAGTATTTTCAGTCAGGCTAAAATACAGGCCTTTTACCTACAGAGGCCAGAATGCTTTGTGAAGCCCAAAAGCGCTAGCCAGGTTCCCAAATTAGTGGTTTCAAAGTCTGTCTTACATTGTGTGATGTGAACACTATAATAGATCACTCATGCTATCCCTGCACCCTTCCTTTGATTAGAATTCTGCATTGCTTCACAAGATATTATGTAATCCCGTCCCTCACTTCCGAGGGTGTGATGGGGAGAGACAGATGGGCAGCACTTATGAAATAGAAAGAGGAAAGATGATCTTTAGCAGGGACTATGCAAAGGTCAGATTGTACTCAGCATGCGTCATCAAGGCTTTCAATGGCTCACATGTTTCTAGGTAAAGTGAGACAAGAGTGACTCTGCAGAAGAGCTAATTCAGGGAACTAACCCAAGGCAGACTCTTATGCAAGAACCTTCAGCTTCCAACTGATTATTACATATGCACTTGCTTCACCTCTTTGTCCCTAACACTTGTTCCTTTTATCTTTCTTTTTTTTTTTAAATATTGCTCTCTATAATTAGCTGTAAGGCAGGCTAAGCCCCTAGAAATTAAGAGAACACTGAAGCCAGGTGACTTTTTACACCTGATGGGATAACAGAAAAACAAACCAAAGAAGTGCAGAGTCAGAAATGCATAGAGAAAGGAGCAATGATGCATTAAATACTTGCAGTGAAGCAGACCTGGAGGCATATCCACCCTGGAGTTCTCAGGTCAAGCAGCCATCAAGTCACAGGACACTATGTATTTAGTCTCGCCTTAGCCCTCTTTAGATACCATCAATGTTCATTCTCCAAATTTCCAGCAAATGATTTTTGGACAAGGTGGATAGACTGTAGACAGCTAAAAAGAGAAAAGTCACCTACTAGCTATCTAAGGAGTGCACCAAGATATAGGAGGGAAGCATTGTGGGTGTGTTGTTGCATCCTATTTCTCAAAACAGTACATTAAACAATACTTTGTAACAATTCCTGATATGAAGGCAGAACTGCAGAGCAGCATCTAAGAAATAAATTTGCACCCTGAAGCAAGCTTCTCAGTAAAGGAGATTCTCTAGTGAGACTTTAGCCACTAAGGGTAAATTTACAATTTAGTTTGAATTAATAAGGATTAATTTGAACTAAATTAGTGCACAGCTAAACTGGCTATCATTATTTCGAATTAAGGAAGTCCTTAGTTTGAAGTAATGAATGCTTACTTAGAAGTTATAAAACCTCACTTAACTTCAATGTAATGGTTAATTCAAAGTTATTAGTTCAAATTAACCCAATGGAGAACGGCATTAATTCAAACTAAACATTAGTTTGAATTAATGCGGTTTGACCTTCTTCGTCCCAGGGTGCTTTTCTCTTTCTATGTATTGGGTGGGGGCATGGCCCTTCTCAGGGGCCATGTTGCCATGCTTCCCATGGTGCCCCCCCCAATCGAATTAGCAAGTCCTGTCCATGGAGCATACTAGTTTGATTTGGGTTTCTAGTGGGACTACGCTAGTTCAAATTAATTTAGTTTGAATTAAACATTATTAGTTCTAATTAATTAATTAATTTGAACTCAGTTAATTTGAACTAACTTCTTAAATGTAGACATAGCCAAACCAACTGTCTTTCTCTCAGGTTCTCTACCTTCCACACTAATGTGTTCTCTGTTTATCCATAGGAAAAACACTGGCCTGGGCAGATCCAGCTGCCCTATCCTGACCTGCCAATATATGTCTCCCTTAAACTAGAGGGACCTCACCAAGGCTGAAAGGACAGCTCAGTCCCCATTCACAGTGCAGAGATTACTAACTGCCGTGGTCGCTTGCCCACCAGGAACTGGAGTAGTCTGTTCACAGTAGGGTCCCAATACCAATCAGCCACCAGATGGCAGTGGCATCTAGTTACCATCAACCAAGCTATAGGTCAAACATAAACTGGTAGTCTAAAGCAGAGGTCCTCAAACTGAGGGGGGCACCCTCCCCCCAAGGGGTATGGAAAAATGTTCAGGGGTCCATGGCGCTGCCAAGGTCAGTGCTTATGGGGGGCGGGGAGGGTGCCACCCAGCCACACTCCAGCCACAGCTCCAGTTGTGGCCCTGGCCCCTGGCTTCTTGCCCAGCCGCTGCTCCACACCTAGTTCTGATACATTTGGCAAAGTGGATTGCAGCCCACAAAAGCTTGTGCCCGAAGAAATTTGTTAGTCTTTAAGGTGCCACAGAGCTCTCATTGTTTTCACTGTGTACAGACTAACATGTCTGCCCCTCTGAAAGTTGTTTATAAAGTGTTTTGATTTGCAGCTGTTTTACTGCTGTAACTTATCAGGAGGTGGGGGCAGTGTGAAAGGATATTGTTACTTGTGTTCTTTGCTGGGCCATCAGGATTGGGAAATGGATGTTTAAAAATTGCACAAGAAAGCTTTCCACAGCTGTTTTTGTTTTTCCCCCTTACGCCAGAGTGACTTCAGTGTTAGTGAAAGTAACTGACCTAGAGTTCAACATTCTGTAGTGGAGAAACAGAAAAGGCAAAGTGTGGGCAGTGAACATGTGTGGTTACCTCAGCCTGGCCCCACAAGTGTGCTCCACACCTGACTAGAAGGGATCCACGCAAAGGCTGAGAGGGGAAATTCAATCTCCAAGGTCTGTTCAGTCATTGGCTTTGTTGTTGATTTGTTGGCAAGAGACCATAGACAGTTTTTTGTGATGTGAACAATTTTATGAACCAAATTCAGAATAATCACTGGCTCATTTCAAACAGGTGACTGAGCAGCCTGCAGCTGAAAATGACTTTTAATAATAATAATAATCATATCATAGGGCTGGAAGGGACCTCATGAGATCATCAAGTCCAACCCCCTGGGAATTGAACCCAGGACCTTTTGGTTACTATCAGTCTGTCTCAAATTAATACAGTAATTTTAGAGTTTTCTCCATCACTTGTCTTATCTGCCCCACCCTGCTTTAATAATAATTATAGCAAGATAATTCTCACCTTCTTCAGCCTAGCCATTCTAGGATACTGGATGCAGATATACAAACAGATGTAAGGCAGGCTTAGAAGCTGTGCTTAACAGCTTCTGAAGGGAGAGGTAACTAATCTGCATGGATCCTGTATTAGCATGGATACAAAAAGAGCACAATTAGCTGATTAGCATACTGGGTGCAGGGCATAGTGGGTAATGGTATTTGGGGTTAGTCTGCTCACAAATCTATCAATATCTGTAATTCTACTAAGGGGAAATATGAAATACTGTCTTTGTGTGAACTGCTATTCTCTGTTTCAAATCTGTCTGGGCTGGTTAAGGGGTAAAAACTACCATCGGTTAAAAAGACGCTTGTAGGAAAGGTGACTGCATGTTTCAGTCTGAAAGAGATGAAGAACAGGAGTGTGTGGGTGGATTGGGTCGGGTCAGGTCAGGTCAGGTCAGGTCAGCATTGTTTCTGCTGAAGGAATGCTTGGGGCAGCTTGCCTCCCCTCCTATTGCTTCTCCTGTTTTTTGTTATGGAAATAGCTGATTAACAGCTGCTTAGAGACTAAGAAAGTTGAATCACTGAGCTAACTGGAGAGTCCTCTCTCTGAGCTGAAGAGGAGCAGTGATAATGTGACCAGCAAGTGAAGCTGGTGGATGGTGAGAGTGGCCAGCAGTGAGCTGGGCGACATGAGTGACTGGAGGGCAGACGCCAGTGGACAGTGGGTGGAGCCAGTGGATGGTGAGAGTGACCAGCGGTGAACTGGGTGACACAAGTGACCGGAGGGCGGTGCTGGTGGACAGTGGGCAGAGCCAGCGGAGAGTGAGAGCAGCCAGTGGCTTCATGACACGAATGACCAGAGGGTGGCACCAGCTAACAGCACATGGAGCCAGTGGCGAACTGTGTGACACAAGTGAGTGGAGGGCGGCGACGGCGGACAGCAGGCAGAGTCAGCGGAGCGTGAGAGTGGCCAGTGGCGAGCTGGGCGACATGAGTGACCGGAGGACAGAGCCAGCAGACAGTGAGTAGAGTCGAGAAACCAGTTCTAGAGGATGGAGTGAGTGACTGGTAGATGACATTGGCAGACAGCTGGTGTGAAAGACACTACCTACATACCCTAGGGTGGGTTGGGAGCCTAGTTAGTACTGATTCTTTAGATTGGTGCCAGTTTTGCAATTAAGTTTGTATGTTCTGTTATGTGGTGTGGGTTGCTGGGAACTCGCTCTGTACCAAGTTTCCTAGATTAGTGCTGATCTCTGTTATTTGGCCTTTTGCATTTTTGCTTTACTACTATTAAAAGTTCCATTTACTACACTCAGACTTGTGCTTGTGAGTGGGGAAGCCTTACTCTTTTGGGGTGCTCAGGGAACGGTGCAGAATTCCCAGAGATCTGGGTGGGGGCTTGAGCCAGTTGGTGGCGCTGCGTCATTGGGAAACCCCTAGATATAGAACCCGGCCCTTGTCCTGCCAGCCTGCCCTGGTAGAAGGATTACACAGAATTCCAAAACCCAGTTAGCGATCTGTACAATGGTGTCTGTGTGTGCTTAACAGTGCTGAAACCAAGGATCCAAATCAAAAGCTGGGAGAACACAGGGACCTACAGGAGATATCACCTGACCTGCATATGTTTGGCTGGGTTGGCTGGTTGCTTGTTTTTGTGAAAAACTACCTAGGATTGGTGGTGCTTTTGCTATGATTTAGGACACTGATCTTATGTTTCCAATATTTTTGAGGATGATATTTTAATTGATAGTCACTCATGAATAAAATATAGTGCCAAGCCAATATTTACTATTCTCTTCAGATGTATTTAGCCTGCCAGCCTGCAAGCCTCTCTTACTTGTTCCAAATGATGATTCACTTCAACAATTACATGCAGGTGAAGCATGCCTCTGCCAATACTGCAGGTGAGTCCCTTGCCTTCTTAGACTGTGCAGGAACCTAGCTATCCTTTCTTGGCAAAGAATGAAGATTCAGTCACTTCCTGGAAGCAAAATGGGGTGAAGCACAAAATGCAACAATAAAAAAGGCAAAGGCTGTTAGATAACATGACCATTTTCAGGGTATGTGGACTCTCTGTTCAGGCCCTATGCCACCAGCACTCCTCGCTATCTCTGTAATACCATCAACTTCCTGAAAAAACTGCACTCCATCAGTGATCTCCCACAAAACACCATCCTAGCTACAATGGGTGTAGAAGCCCCCCACACCAACATTCCTCATCTACTACAAGCCATCAAGAACAGTTTCCTGGCTGATGATATGACACCCTAGGTAGCTGAACTTGGTGACTTTGTCCTTCAGATTTGGAGACAATCTATACCTTCAAGTCAGTGTAATGGGCATGAGTACCTGCATAGCTCCACAGTATGCCATTATATTTATGGCTGACCTAGAACAGTGCTTCCTTAAATCTTGTCCCCAAATACCCCTACTATACTTATGTTACATTGATGACATTTTCATCATCTGGACCCATGGGAAAGAATCTCTTGAACCATTCCACTGGGATTTCAACAATTTCCACCCCACCATCAACCTTAGCCTGGACCAGTTCAGACAAGAAATCCACTCCTTGGACACCACAATATGAAGAAGGGATGGACATATTAACACCACCCTATACCGAAAACCAACTGACTGCAAGATCTATACACCTCCAACTTCTACCCAGGACACATTATACTATCCATTGTCTACAGCCAAGACTTAAGATACAACTAGATCTGCTCCAATCCCTCAGACAGAGACAAACACTTACAAGACCTCTATCAAACATTCCTAAAACTACAGTACCCCCACGCCCCCGGGGAAGTGAAAAAAGAGATTGACAGAGACAGACGGGTACCCAGGAGTCACCTACTACAGGACAGACCCTACAAAGAAAACAACAGAACCCTGCTGGCCATCACCTACAGCCCCCAGCTAAAATCCATACAACACATCATCAAAGATCTACAACCAATCCTAGAAAATGATCCCACACTCTCTCCAGCCTTGTGATGCAGGCCTACCTTTGCTTACAGACAGCCCCCCAACCTGAAGCAAATACTCACCAGCAACTGAACACCTTACAAGAAGAACACTAACACAGGAACTTATCCCTGAAACAAATCCCATTGTCAGCTCTGGCTGCATACTGACTCCACTGATACCATCACAGGTCCCAACCACATTAACCACACTACCAGGAGCTCATTCACCTGCATTTATTAATGTGATATATGTCATGTGCCAGCAGTGCCCCTCTGCAATGTACGTTAGCCAAACTGGACTGTCCTTACACAAAAGGAGAAATGGACACAAATCAGACATTGAAAATGGCAACATCCATAAACTAGTAGGTGAACACTTCAATCTCCCTGGACATTCAGTAGCAGACTTCAAATTTGCCATACTTCAACAAAAAACTTCAACAATAAACTTCAGCATGAAACTGCAGAGCTGGAGCTGATTTGCCAGTTTGATGTAATCAGACTGGGTACAAATAGGGATTTGAAATGGTTAGTACATTACAAAAAGTAATTGTCCCTGTTCACACATTCTCACCTGCTAATCAAGTGTTTTGAATGGGCCCCATCTGCCCTAACTGAATTGACTTGGCTAACACTTGCCTTCCTCCGTCCTGGCGTGTGTCTATATACCTCTCAACTATAGGTTCCACATCATGCATCTGACAAAGTGGGTTGGAGCCCACACAAGCTTATTCCCGAAAAAATTTGTTCATCTTTCAGGTGCCACAGGAGTCTAATTGTTTATGACCATTCATTGTGTCTCTAGCTAACAAAAAAGACATGTTTAATTATGAATAACACTTATTGGCTGTGTCAACACCAGGGTTTATTTCAAAGCAACAGCTGTTGTTTCGAAATAAAGCCTGGCATGTCCAAATGATGTTTTGTTATTTCGAAACGAGGGGACCCCCTCGTTTCGAAATAACAGCTGTCGTTTTGAAACAGTTAAACCTTGCATGCAATCGAAATAGCTGTTGTTTTGAAACAGTTGTTTCGAAACAATGGCGTTCGGACATGTTGTTTTAAAACAATGGCTACTTCAATTCCAGTACGAGTTGACCTTCTTCCTCCCAGGGTGCTCAGGGGCCAGGAAGTGCCCTGCCAGCCTGGTCCCTCGTGGTGCCTCCACACAGTGCACATGATGGCTGAGCCTCGAGGTGCTGGGGCACAGGGGTGATGCCAGGCACCCATCTGGAGCCAGGAGGAGACCCTGTCCCTCCTGCGCATCTGGGACAGGGAGGACATCAGGGTCCGGTTCCAGTCACGTCACCGCAATGTGGACGTGTACTAGGACATCGCCGAGGCCCTGTCAGTGGATGGCTATGACCGCACCACCAAGCACGTGTGCTCAAAAGTAAAAAGCCTCCACCAGGAGTATGCCCAGGCCAGGGAGGCCAGGCGGCTCCAGGGGGCATCAGCTGCCACCAGCTGCCCCATCTTCGATGAGCTGGATGCCTTCTTGGGCCAGGAGCCCAGCGGCCTCCCTTCTTGGCTGGTGGACTCCAGCGAGCCCTGCACACTGGCTGCATCGCCGGAGGGGGCCCCCTCAGAGCCCGAGGCAGCACTGGACATGGGCGAGACCAGCCGGCCCAGCAGCACACCACGTGCCAACCCAGAGCTGATCTCTGCAGGGGAGGAGCGCACCAGCAGCCCCAAGGAGGAGCCAGCCAAGGAGGAAGCCACCCTGGAGGGAACATCCAGCCAGACATCAGGCATGCCAGTCAGTGAGTGTCCCCCCCCCCCCCCAGGCAGGAAGGCCCAGGTGTGCAAGGCATGGGTCCCGAGGGGGGCATGGCCCTGGGACGGTGGGGCTCGGGCCTGGGGGCGGGGTGCATAGGCTCTCCTGTGGATGTAGGTGGCAGGGAGGCATATGGAGACAGGGTCCTGGGTCCAAGTAGTATGGGGGTGGCAATAGGCAGATGTGGCAGCATTCAGTGCAGAGAGCATGCAGCCAGCACTGCTGTCACATGGCCTCAGGAGGCTTTCCAGGCCACAAGCTGCCAAGTACAGCTCGTGGGCCGTGACACCACATGCCCCCTGAGTACAGTGTACACAGCACACAGATTGGGAATCCTACTGGCAGTCAGCGCAGAGGTGTTTGCAGCTCACAGGCTGCACACACCAAGGCCAGTAGGCTGACAGTAACTGTTCTCTCTTCTGCCCTGCAGCTCATCTGCCCACCTCCCAGCCTTCTGCTGCAAGCCTATCAAATCAAATCATAGGGCTGGAAAGGACCTCATGAGATCATCGAGTCCAACCCCCTGGGAATTGAACCCAGGACCTTCTGCACATTAAGCAGAGGTGCTAGCTACTCGACCATCGCAAGGCACAGGAGGATAACCCACTTGACGCGGGATGAGATCCTCACCAGCCTGCTTCAGCTCAGCCAGCAAGTGGAACACTCGTCCCGGACCTGGTGCATGGAGCAGGGAAGGTGCCAGGACACCACTGTCTGGCAGCTTCAGTGTGCCGCAGAGGCTGATGACCGCATCGTGGTGGCCCTGGAGCAGCAGGCAGCGGCCCTGGAGCGGGAGGCAAGGGCCCTTGAGTGCCAGGCAACGGCTCTGGACAGCCTCAACGTTGCCACCCCCCTTGCCCGCCAGGACCCCAAAGGATCTGCCGCTCGGGATCCCACTGTCCCTCACTGCAGGCGCCCCCGGACCTGGGGTGGCCGCGGGGAAGGGCATGGTGCAGTGGCCCTTGTCCCAGGGGAGGCTCCTCCATAATATGCCCCCCAGCTGTCCCCAAAGCCCCACCCCACATCCCTTCTCCCAGTTTAGTCACCCCAGTTCTGCCCCCACTTGACTCTTGCTTCCTCCCAGGCTCCGCCTTCCCTGACCTCCTTATTTGTATAAATAAAACAAGTTCACCCACGTTAACAGTTGTACTTGAGTGTTTTATTGGGTTGGGTTCAGGGTGTGGGTGGGTTGCATGGGGACTGGCTGTGGCAGAACTGGGGAGCAGGTGGTGCGGTGGGTCTCACATGGGGATGTAGTTGGCATCGAGTATCCCCCCACAGTTTGGAAAGCCCAGGGCGGCGAGAAAAGCGATGGTGTTCTGCAGTGTTCCCTGGGTGACGAGGCGTGGCAGCAGGACCGTGTTGATGGTGTGGGCGAGCTGCAGCAGCACTTCCCCAGCGGTGGACCTCCCGACGCTGAAGATACGGGCAACGGACCTGTGGGACTCGGGAGTGGTCATCTTCCAGAGGGCGATGGCCACGCTCTTCTCCACGGGGATGCCTGCCCTCATCACTGTGTCCCTTTGGCACGGGACTAGGATGAGCTTGGCGACGAGGCGGGTGAAGGTCTCCCTGCTCACCCGGAGGTTCCTCCTCCACTGCTCGTTGCTCCAGGTTTGCAGAACAACTTGCTCCCACCAGTCTGTGCTGGCATCCTGTGCCCAGCTGCGCTGTGGCACAGAAGGGGGACAGGGAGCTATTGGTGCTGTGAGGGCCACTGAGATGATGGTCCAGGGCTCAGCTCTGGGCTCATCGGGCTCAAGGAAGAGTGTGTCCCACAGCAGGGCATCACCCTGCAGGCTAGCAGCAGGTCTACCAAGCGCTTGAGGATGGCATGGGGACTGCAGAGCATCCATAGCCATCTCTCTCGCAAGCTCTTGGGAGTCATGATGGACAGAGAGGGGAGGTCAGTGCCTGCTTTTAAGCAATTGGCTGGCAATGTGGCTGCCAATATGGCCACCAACATGGCCCAGCGAGGCAGCCATGTTGCCACACATCCCATGCTGCCCCTCTCCTGAAGTGAAATAGCATGTCTGCACACAGAGCATGCTATTTCACTTCAAGGGCTTCCCTTATTTTGAATTAACATTTTCTTATTTTGATTTAAGTTAGTTTGAAATAAGGATTTTATTTCAAAATAGGTTATTTTGAAATAACATTTCAAAATAACATTTAACGTGTGAACACAGCCATTGATGGGAAGTTTCTCTGTATCCGTAAATGATTTCTCTCTTAAAGAAAGCCCAGAATTATCTGAGCTGTTCCTACAGTACATTGTGCTTCTTGTTTTCTCTAGGCAACATCAAAGGAGAATTTTGCATTGACATAGCACCTGCCTCAAAGGATCTCACAGTGCTTTACTGCTGATAATAACTAACTCACATATAACATTCACGCCAGCAATTTATTTTGTCTGGGGTCTGCCTGTGCAGCCTGCTGTGGGCTCAAGACCTAAGCAACATGACACACCAGCTAAAATGTATTCTCAATCCCCTTTTACAATTGGAGAGAGAAACTGAGGCAGAGCTCAGAGCTTATCCAGATCACACAGCAAACTGTCGTCAGAGTTGGGAACAGAACGGTTGGTTACTCACCAGTAACCATCCTTCCTCGAGATGGGCTGCTCACATACATTCAGTTACAGGTGTCTACATGCCGCAGCACACGGTAGTCTTTAGTGTTAGCCTGTCAGGTCAGGGCGCACGACCAAAGCCCCCTCCACGCCGTGACTGCGGCCATATAGGTGACCGTGACCCTGACCCTCCCAGTCCCATATACCTTCGCCAACTCCATTAGCGGGGACAGTGGGAGGGACCTCAATGTATGTGAGCAGCCCATCTCGAAGGACGGTTACTGGTGAGTAACCAACCTTTCTCCTTCAAGCACTGTTCACATCATTCAGTTACAGGTGACTGCTAGCCGTACCCAAGGACAGAGGGAGGAATTACAGTCTACCCACACTGAGTACAGCTCTGCCCACAGCGGCATCATCTCTAGCCTGTTGGACAATGGCATAGTGCGTCGTGAAGGTATGAATCGACGACCACGTAGCGGCCCTGCAGATCTCTTGGATCGGGACCTTAGCGAGGAAGGCTGTGGAAGATGCCTGAGCTCTGGTAGAGTGGGCTCTCACAGTCTCTGGGAGAGGCGTGTTTGACTTTCTGTAGCAGTCTTTAATGCAGTTCACAATCCATTTGGAGATGCATTGGGAGGATACTGGAGAGCCTCTCGTGTTCAGTGACCGCCACAACAATTGGGAGGTCTTGCGGAAAGATCGTGTGTGCTCAATATAGATTAGGAGCGCTCTCCTCACATCCAGGGTGTGCATCCGTCTCTGGTTCTCTGTCGCCTGAGGGTCTGGATAGAAGACTGGCAGGCAGATTTCTTGATTCATGTGGAAGGAGGTGGCAACCGTGGGCAAGAATGAGGGGTAGTGATGCAGGACCACCTTGTCTGGGAAGAAAACCGTATATGGGGGTTCAGAGGATAGGGCTTGTAACTTTGAGACCCTTCTGGCCGAGGTAATTGCTACTAGAAAAGCCACCTTCCAGGACAGTACGGGCAGGAAGGCTGAGTCCAAGGGCTCATAAGGTGGTTCTGTCAGAGGCAGCAGCACAACGTTCAAATCCCACTGTGGAGTGGGTTTATGGATGTGGGGAAAAAGTTTTTCCACCCCTTTCAGGAATCTATGGCAGATGGGGTGTGAAAAGAGTGGAGCCCCAGCTACTCTTTGGTGAAAGGCCGAGCTTGCCGCCAAGTGCATTTTTAATGATGACAGAGATAGGCCTTTCTCTCTTAGGTCAAGAAAGTAATCCAAAGTTGCCTGAATTAGTGCGGAGATAGGGTCTATGTCTTTCTCACGGCACCAAGTGGAAAAGTGATTTCATTTTGCCATGTAGGTCTGCCTGGTGGAGGGTTTCCTGCTACCAACCAGGACCTCTTTAATCCTATCCGAGCAGCATCTCTCTTGCTCACTGAGCCAGACAGCATCCAGGCTGTGAGATGCAGGGGGCCCGGGTTTGGGTGCCGAAGGCATCCCGAGTCCTGTGTCAGGAGGTCCACCCACCGTGGGAGGCAGAGCGGGGTCCTCACGGGCACGTCCTGTAGGAGGGGAAACCAGTGTTGTCTGGGCCAGTCCGGGGCTATCAGAATGATGTGTGCCTCATCCGCGAGGACCTTCAGAAGCACCCGGTGGATCAAGGGAATTGGAGGAAAGGCATACATTAGGGCCCCCAACCTTTCTCCCGGCCTCGGAGGGAGCAGAACTGGGGCCATTTGCGGTTCTGCCCCGTGGCAAAGAGGTCGATCTGAGGGGTTCCCCATCTGTTTGTCAGCATGGAGAACACCTCGTTGTGGAGGGACCATTTGTGATTCACCAGGGGTTTCCTGCTGAGTGAGTCCACTATGCCGTTGTCTACTCCGGGTAGGTGGGAGGCAGTCGGCGTGAAGTGATAGTCTATTGCTAGTTGCCAAAGCTTGGTCGCTTCCTCGCATAGAGCTGAGGAGTGGACTCCCCCTTGACGGTTCGTATAGAACATGGCTGTTGTATTGTCTGAGAGGATTTGGACCACCCTGCCTTGGATCTGGTCTCGGAAGGTCAGGCAGGCCAGCCTCATAGCCCAGACCTCCTTCACATTTATGTGGAGGAGACGGTCCTCAGGATTCCAAATGCCTTGCATGGAGAGGCCCCCGGACAGGCCCCAGCCCAAGTCAGACACATCCATTATCAGGGTCACTAAGGGCTTGGACACTCTGAACGGAATTCCCCCCATCGTGAAGTTGCGGTCCCTCCAGATTTGGAGGGACTCCAGGGCATATTGAGGGACTGAGAGTACCTTGTCCAGACGGTCCCTTTCTGGTTGGAAGATTGTGGTGAACCAGAGCTGAAACAGTCTTGTCTGCAGGTGGGCTGTTCAGATTACCAACATGGCCGCTACTATGTGTCCCAAGAGCTGCATGCATCTGTGCGCTGTGGACAGCCTGGGCGCCTGGAGCTCCGTGATGATGATGCAGATGGACCGAAATCTTGACAGTGGCAAGGATGCGGTGCCCTGTCAGGTGTTTAAACGTGCCCCGATGAACTCTATGTCCTGAGTGGGGCAAAGCTTGGACTTCTCGAGGTTTATGCAGAAACCTAGGAACTCACACAGGTTGATTACCAGGTGGATGTGGTTTTGTACCTATCAACTTGACTTGCCCACTATGAGCCAGTTGTCTGGGTAGGGGTAGATTCTTATACCCTTCCTGCGTAGGAAAGCTCCAACTCGTACAACACACTTTGTGAATACCCTGGGAGCTAGCAATAACCCGATGGGGAAGGCGGTGTACTGGTAGTGGCGTCGTGCCACTACAAACCTGAGAAACCGCCTGTGGTGGGGCCGAATGGCTATGTGGAAATAAGCGTCCTTTAGGTCGAGGGCTGCAAACCAAACTCCTGGGGACAGGGAGGGAATAATCTGTGATAGGGAGACCATGCGGAATTTTATTTTCTTTATGTGTTTGTTGAGTGCTTTGAGGTCTAAAATGGGTCATAGGTCATAGGTCCCTGCTGGGCTTGGGGACTAGGAAGTAGCGGGAATATAACCCTTTGTCGCGCTCTCTCTTGCGAACCTTTTCTATGGCTCTGAGGGAGGGTAACTTCTGGCATTTGACCTTGAGCTTGCTTAGCAGATCTGGGTTTTCTGGGGTTGTAGGAGGTTGAAAGGAACTGGATGCAGTATCCCCTTGCCACTGTGTCAAGAACCCACTGGTCTGATGTGACACAGGTGCATCGTGGAGTGAAGTGGCAGAGGTGGTGGGGGGAGAACAGGGGTTGTGGAGCGCTGCCCTCGAGGGGACCGTCAAAAATGCCGTTTGCGGCCCTATGAGCGGTTTGATCCCTGTCTGCGCTGTCCTGACTGACAAGCTTAACCCCTTTACCTGATCAGCCTTTATCTTTGTCTAGGCCCCCAAGATGGTGCTGGGGAAACTGGAGGGATCTCGGGAACTGGGTCTGTAGTTGCAGTTGCTGTAACTGCTGCTGTAGCTGGTGCGACCTCGAGGAGCGCCTAACAGGTTGAGGAGTGTAAATCCAAGGGACTGCAGTGTAGCCCTCGAGTCCTTCATACCATGCAGCTTTGCATCTGTGGAAGATGCAAAGAGGTTGGGACCCTCAAAAGGGAGATCCTGGATAATCTGTTGCATCTGCATGGAGACGCCAGAGTTTTAGAGCCAGGCCAACTGGCGCATCACCACTGCCGATGCCATTATACGTGCCGCTGTATCCACCGTGCCCCAGGTTGCCACGAGCGCATCCCTGGATGCTCTTTGTCCTTCATCCAGCATTGCCTCAAAGTCTCTCGGGCGCTCCTCGGAGACGGCTGAGCGGAGATTTCATAGAGTCTCCCACAAGTTAAAGATGTAGCACACCATCAGGGCTGACTGATTTGAGATACACAGCTATAGGGCGGCAGAGGAGTTAACTTTCCTTCCCAACAGGTCAAGCTTCCTCGCCTCTCTGTTCTTGGGCGTGGAGCTTGGTTGGCCTTGTCTCTCCCTTTGGTTGACTGCGTTGACCTCCAGGGATCTTGGGGCTGGGTGATGAAACAGGAAGGGGAATCCTTACAGGGAGACTGAGTATTTCTTATCTGCCACCTTGGACACTGGCAGGATTGAGGAAGGCATTTGCCAGTGTTCCTGGCCGATGCAGAACACCCCGGCGTGCAGGGGAATCGCGACCTTAGCCGGCGAGGCTCTATGGCACATGTCAAAGAAGGAATCATCTTCCACTTGGATCGCCCCTAGCTTCAGTTTCAGATTCGCCGCCATGCAGCGGAGGAGGTCCTGTTTGATGCGAGGATCTCCTTCACGATTGGCAGACATGTCGATTAGGCGCTTGTCGGGTGACGAGGATGACTAGGCCCTTGATTTACTATGTTGGGTAGAATCACAGTATGGCTCGTCATCGGAGAATTCCGAAGACTCCGGCACCAGCAATCGGGCATAACAGATGGAGGTATCGTCTGCCATTATGTTCAGCCAGTCGAGGATCCACTCGTTGTGCGGTGACCTTAATGGCGGCATAGGCACCATGGGGGGAGCAGAGACCTCTCCTTATGGGCGCCTTCCCCTTGAGCCCGGTGACATAGAGCTCTTTCGAGGCCGCTTTCTCAGATGCTCCTCCTGAGGGGGAAGAAAAGGGTCTTCTAAGGACGATCTGGATGACCTCCCCCCCCGACATCCGGCAGTCCGGTACCGAGAGTTCTTCGGATGAGCGATGAGGCGGGGCCACAGTACTTGGGCCTGGTGCCAGGTTTGACATTACCGGGTCGGAGAAGGGTGAAGAGGCCCACAACGGTACCGGTATCGGTGCGGGTGTTGCCGGTGCTGAGTCTGATGGTGCTGGAAGTGACGGCACCAGAAGCAATGGTATCGGTGATGGTGCCGAGTCCAGCGGTACTGGGCTTGATGGTGGTACCAGGCTTAGAGGCGGTGCCGCCAAGGGTGGTGCTGTGTCCAGTGGTGCCAAAGGGGGCAGTGCCACTGAGGCCCGCTTCTTCTTGTCCTACATTGGGGCCGGGTTTGAATGCCCTTGGTGGATTGGTGCCTGAGCCGGTGCCCTACTTGGGGCGGCTGAGAGGCTACCAGACGACTGGCGAGGTCGGTGCCAAGGTGGTACCATAGAGGACTCAGATTTCGAGCCCGGCACTGGAGATCAGCAGGAATCTTGAGCCCAAGCCGATCAAGGATCCAGCGGAGCGCTGGTGGCTAGGCTGCCTTCGGGCTGAGCGGCTCCATTCCCCAAAATTAGGAGGAGACGGCACTCTCTTTCCAGCTGAGTCCTTCGCTTGAAGGATCAGCAAATGGAGCACTCCGCCGTGAGGTGGGACTCACCCAAGCAAGCGAGGCATTTCTTGTGCGGGTTGTCCATCGGCAAAGCCTTGCAGCATCCTAAGCGCGGCTTGAAACCTGGCATTTCGAGTTTTGCGTGAAAGACAGGCGCTTTTGTTTCGCGAGATAACGCTGATCTGAAACAATGCTGACAGCGGAAAAAGGAACTGGGAGGGTCAGGGTCACGGTCACATATATAGCCAGGGTCACGGCATGGAGGGGGCATTGGCCATGCACCCTGACCTGACAGGCTAACGCTAAAGACTTTCCGAGCTACCATGTGCTGCGGCACGTACACACCTGTAACTGAATGGTGTGAGCAGTGCTCAAAGGAGAACCCAAGTTCCTGACTCGCTCTCTTTTGCTCTAGGCCATAGGCCACACTTCCTTTCTCTGAGGGTATCAGTGAGAGATGCCATCCTAGATGGGTTATGTTCTCCCCATCTTGCCATACAGAAAAGTTTTAGACTCCATGGGCATGTCTACAC
>ML682058.1:5567324-5668408 GCA_007922195.1 Podocnemis expansa
AGATTGTCATTGGAACAATATATATTTTTGTATTTTTTTGGTCAGCAGACAGGATATTTAAAAGACCCAGTAAAAACTCTGGTTGACACTATCTTTGTACAAATACTTAAAGATAGTTTTAAAGTTAAGTTGTGAATTAATAGTGCTTTTGTGCCTGGCTATTAAATCGGGAAGCTAGCAAACTGATTCCTTTTCAGCTGTTTGACTAAGGTAGCAAAGTGGATCAAAGATGAGAAATCCAACAATACTAGCATTTTATCATCCTGAATATTTTGTCTCTCACTCTGATATTCACAAGCAAACTATTATGTAACTAATGGATTTATATTTCTGAAGTACTAAGAGAAAAGACCAGAACATTTGTGGCATTAAAGAGCAGAATTTGGTATAATTGAATTGAAACAAGGAACATGTCAAACGAAATGAAGGGTGCCACCCAACACAAAGTAGTGCTTTCCAAGAGAGGATGTCATGTTACTCCAGTTTTTTTTTACTGTCAGCCATTTGTTTTCATGCTACATAATATCACATTAACTGGATGTTATTATGCATTCCATCTTAGTCTTGTTAACGTGCTTTCAGCATGTCAAGCTGACATTTTTGTTACACAGTTAATTGCTGAATACTCTAGGACTTTAATTTCTACATTAACAATTTATCTAACTAGGGAAGAAAATAAGTGCTGGATCCATTGCCAGTTCTTTAAAGCATAATATCCGTTATTACTCAGAAGGGTAAGAGAACTTGAAATTTCCCTTTTTATTTATTGAAAAGCTTGGCAGTTCCATCGAGCACCACAGTATCTAAGCATCTCCCATGTATTAATGAATGTACCTTCATAACATCACTAATAAGAATATGTTAGTGTCTCTGATTTACAGAGAAGGAAACTGAGGCACACAAAGGTTAGGGGATGTGCCTGACGTCACTTAAGTCTGAAGCACAGTAAGGAAGAGAAGCCAGGTCTCCTGATTTCTCAGTCCCTGCCTTAAATACAGGATCATCCTCTCATGCTCAAGCATAGGAATTGCTATTGGGTCTATTACCACGTGAGTATGTGTTCTGTATAGTGCCTATAGGCATTGCCCTGCTGTGAGTGGACCTATGCTGGGGTCTCCCCTGGGCTCCTCAGCCAGTTGGGTCTGGGTAAAGCCTAGTTATTAGTTTTGGCTCTGAAATCTCTAGTTTGATGCAATTCCTTGGGACATGATGACACCATGTCACCCAGCTGCCCTATATCCCAAAACCAATGCCTCAGCCCTCCCAAGCCCTTAGTTGTTTACAATGTTCCCCCAGGGTTACTCCGAGCTGTGAGCCCTCCTGCTTGTAGTTTAACCCCTTTGGGAACAATGGAAAAGGAAAACAAGGAACACAGGCTTAGCAAAGGAATTTTTTTTTTTATCACAGCCACTTTACTCTTTAAAAGCACTAGAGTATTAAAGACCATTGGAAAATAATAGAAGTCCAGAGATGCACGCTTTCATACTCTGATCTCACTCATTCTGCCAGCCAAAGTTCTCACCAGCATATCAAGCTAGGTAGCTTCTGTCTGGCTTTCCATGCCTCCTGGGCCACTTTTTAAATATGGCAATGGATGACCCCCAAACTTCAGAGAAGAGAGACCCCCTTCTTCAATACAGTCTCTCCCTCTTTGACCATGTACCCAGGCTGAGAAGCAGCAGATTCACTGGCACCCTGGTATAGAAAATCCATTGTTCTGTGAGATTGGGCTAGCTGTGAAGACACTGTTCAACTTGATAGCTCTAGATTGCTCTGTGATGGCTTCCCAGTCATAATCCTTCAATTAGGTGTCTAGAATCTTCCCTGGGTAGACTAGATACCTGTAACAATTCATAGTAACATCAAGCTAAATTCTTCAGCACATATCACAAAACAATAAATGGAATTTATCACTTAAACCAGCCATATCTCACTCTGTGACAGTGTGTACCTATTTCCAAAGGGGCAGCTGTATTAGTCTAATTCAGTAAAACAAATGTGTTTGTTAGTTTTTAAATGCCAAAGGACTCCTTGTTAGTGTAGCTATTAGAGCTCTTGTGTTTGACATTACCGCTGTTTGTTGTATTACTGTTTTCATTTGTACTGCTGGAGGGCCAAGGTACTTCAAACTAGGATCTGGGCTTCCTTGGTTTAGATGCTGTACAAACTTAAGGTTCTGACAGTCTCTGCCCCAATAGCGTACAGTCCAGGCCTATAACAAGGTGCAACAAGTGGATGAAACAGACAATGAATATGCAACTGTAGAGTTACCATATTTCAGGTTCCCAACAAGACACTGGATGGGGCAAGGCAAGGAGAGTGAACGGTGGGTAGGTGGGTAGTAGTCACTGGAAGCAGGGGGTGGGGAGCAGTGTCAGTCCCTGTCAGGGTGGCACAGCAGCTAGCATAAGTCAAGGTCGCACAGTGACAGCTATGGGTCAGAGCATCCCAACCCCTCCCCTTGGGCTGAGGGATGGGAGGGCCTGGATGGGTGAGTGCTGACAGCTGTGGCTTACAAAGGGAAAGGATCATTCAGCTGCAGATACAAGGGAGGGACCAATTGGGAAGTGGACCATTCAGGGCTCTTTCTGAAAGGCATGTGTTTTTTTTTCCCCTCCACCCCCAGGGATACTAGATATTATATGAAAACCCTGCTCAGACAGAAAGCAGGCTCAAAAAAGATGCTATGTCCAGGAAATCCCAGATGTATGGCAACCCGATGCAAAGCACAAGGCAAAATTCAACCAATTTCATATTGCATTACATGCAGTACTTTGAGCTTGTCACCTGCCCAAATATGGGCAAATTCAGCCCTGGTATAAGCATGCCCAACTTCCATTGCTTCAGCTGGAGTTGCCTCTGCTTTTGACAAGGATGAGTTTAGTCCTGAATCTTCCATCAGCATTCTAGCAATTGAATGGGGTGCCAAAGCTGTAAGGAAAACAGCTTTCAGTCAGATCTAGAGTAAAATTGCAAAGTGATGGGGTTTGTGAGTCTCTGAACCACAGACGGAGTCAGGGCAATCAGCACCTGCTCTTGTGAGGTGCTAGGCATGGAGAGCTTGATGGGTTCACAAGAAATAATAGTCTACCCAATCAGCTGGAAGGAGTCCCTTTGCTGGGATTACTGATACTACAAAGCTAGTTATTTTTAGAGAATGTGGAATTTTAAAAAGCACCTTTTCGCTGCTCCTTAAATGAAAGTGAGATTCTTAAGTGCATCTCAAATCACATTAACCCTGACCTTGACATCTTCATCGGTCAGAAGGAAGAACAATTTCCACAGATAATTCACTCCATTTATCATCTCCGCAGCCAGCAAGGGTACCTATTTATACATTTTAAAATATCAAGAGATGCCTATTTGAACACGCTAGGCAGCTCTGACAAATATTCAGGAAACAGCAATCCCATAACATACCATAATAACTACACAACCAGGCAGCAATGTTCCCTCTAATTTCTCATAGGCTGTGTGTGCAAAAAGATTCTTTGTGCAAATTTTCAGAACCAGTGTGCAAATTTGTGCGCCCTCCAGTGAGTGTGGTCAAACCTGTGAGCGCAACAAAGCAAGTGTGTATGATGCAAATAATATCTAAATTTTATTTTGATATGGTGATGGAAATGATTTTATAAATTACAAAACCTTATTTGAAACATGCTACTTGAAACCGCTTTCTTAAAGTGGTATAAAAATATTAGCACTGTTTAATTCTTTTGTGCACGCTTTATTTTGTTGTGTGCGCGGGTTTCATGACCTGTGTGCGTGCGTACACGCGCACAGCTTAGAGGGAACATAGCCAGGCAGTACAAAAAACATTGACAACTGCAGTGATAGCAGAACCCACTTGTCACAGTGTTACATACTCCTTTCAGTGCCTGATCAATGGAGGAAGTAGGTCTGTTACAGCTCTCAGCTCTAGTTGCTTGAGTCCAGCATGCTGTTAGTCCATGCTGTCAGCCGTGATGGTAGCTGTCATGTAAGTCTGGATTTCTCTGGGATTCAGACTGCCTGGGGGTTTCTTCATAAAGAAGATGCACATAGCATGCACTGGCCAGTGTCTTGACAGCGGGCAGGGGCATCACTGGCACCTGGCACACAGGGCCCGCGCCCTGAATTCTGGCGCCAGTGCCCCAGGTCCTGGCGGGGCCCCTGCCTCTCCTGGTCTCCAGCTGGATCCAGCCGGAGATCCGGGGCCCAGCCGCCCACAGTGGAGCCTTCTGGCCCCTTCCTAGGCCGGGCGGCCCCACGGCCACCGCTGCTGGTCCCTGCCCTGTCCCTGGCCAGGGTTGTGGCCTGCGGTCAGGGCCTGGGCCGGTGCCCTGGGTCCATCCCCGAGGCAGCAACGCTCCTGACAGCGGGAGTTTGTTCTAAGTATCTGAGGCCCACAGCAGTTTGGATTCTGACTGAATTCCCTTGTATGTGGGGCTGACACTGGAGACATCCAGAGTTGAAAGAATGAGCCTCAACAGTTTGAATTAGAAACAAGGCTTTGTAAGAGCCCCATATCCCTGTGGATCAGGGACACGATACACACACCGACCCAGGGTATGTTAGGTTACAATGCCTTGTGATATGTATATCTTCTGTTCACCAAAAGCTGAACGGAGGTCACTGTGAATCAGAGCAACCGGCTCCCAGACTGCCATCTCACGATAGCAACTGTGTCATTACAGACCTGGTGTAGATTCAGACTAGCAACTTCATCATACCAATAAATGCCACTTCTCTGTTATTAGACCTCTGAGTCACAAGTTCCTCAATTATACAGAAGTTTTCATATGTTTTCAGCTCCTTGCTCACATTTATTGTGGAAGTCATTTTAAAAAATTGAAGTACCATAATTATCTCCCTTTTGCGTCTGTTGTTTCTTTCAACTGGCAGCAATTGAAGCGAGCCCAGCGTACAGAAATTTTAGGAACCAGCCAGTCTCTTCCTCAATCTCATTGACTCCATCTCATTTCAAATCTCCTCTGAAAGCCTTAACCATCTCCTTGGCCTGTGAGACTCTACAGCTCCTACTGCATTATAAGATTCCAGACCAGTGGCTCTGTGTCACCACACAGTGCTAAGTGTGTTGCAGAGAGCAAGGACATGGCTGGATTTGGCATGGGGGAGTGGCCTGGTGTGTCCTGTAAGATCATGATATGTCACCAAGTTTGTTGCAGCCCACAAAAGATTGAGAACCACTGATCTAGACTGGGATCTTCAAGGGGCTTAGAGGGCTCTGGTACTCAAATCCCACTGAATTGCATTTAATACCCTTTGGCTCCTTTGAAAATCCCCCAAAACTGTGCACAGCATTTTGGGAAGGGCTAAAATTATACAGCATAACGTGCTATAGGAATTTTGGTACTTCTTTTGGGGACGAGAGATTTATGACTTATTTCAAATAGGCCTGTGTTTGAAATAGTATGGCCACCCATTCAAAAATACTGAGCTAGGCCTCAAAAATCACAAGATTGATTTAAACATCAGGAGATTAAAACAAAACAAAACCTCTAGGTTTTATTTTTGAGCTTTAGGAGGCCAGCATCTCATTTTTAAGCTTTTCTCAACCATGAAAGCCAGCAGCTTACTTAAAAAAGCTGAGTGTCTCAAGTAATCACAAGACTCCAGTAGCTGCTGGTTTTAGAAAAACAGCAAGGCTTTTGCAGTAGTGTGTGGGAACCATGGGTGATTTATGAGTGGCAGCTGAATTGAGATAAGCCCAGGGGACAGAATACTGCCCTGCTCAGCAGGTTTGGAGCTTACTTCAATGATGTGCTTGTTGCTAGAATTACTATGGCAGCCTTCTAGGGCAGTCACAGGTGAGCCTTAATCATCAACCTGCCCCCCCCCCCAACTCTATTTATTTATAAAAATATGCTCCTGGCTTTCAGAGACACCAGCTGCACCTATGCCTTCCAAGGAGGGGGCTGGCTTGCTGAATTGCCCAGCTCGCTGCCCCCAAACCAGGTGAGCACTATAAAAGGGTGTGGCTTGGTGCCAGCTGCTGCACATGGCTGTGCCTTGTGCTATGTAACCCATTTGAACCTCACTGCCTCAGGTGGGGGGGGGGTGCCACAGAATCAGAGGGCTGGAAGGAAGCTCATGAGGGCATCTAGCCCAACACCTTGCTAAAAGCAGGACCACTCCCACTAAATCATCCCAGTCAGGGTTTTGTCTAACTGGACCTTAAATGTTCCCAAAGATGGTGATTCCACCACCTCCCTAGGCAACCCACTCCAATGCTTCACCACCCTCCCAGTGAGAAAGGTTTTCCTCATATCCAATCTTGACCACCTCAGCTGCAACTTGAAACCCTTGCTGCTTGGTCTGTCCTCTCTTATTGCCTAGAACAGCCTAGCTCCCTCCTCCTTGGAGCACCCCTTAAAGTAGTTGAAGGTTGCTATCATATCCCCCCTCAGGCTTCTTTTCTGCAGATTAATAAGCCTAGTTCCTTCAGTCTCTGCTCATAAGTCACATGCCCCAGCCCCCTAATCATTTTCATAGCCCTCTGCTGGACTCCTAATTTGTCAACAACCTTTCTGTAGTGCTGAGCCCAAAACTGGACAAAGTATTCCAGATGTGGCCTCACCAGTACCAAATAAAGGGTAGTAATCATATCCCTCCATCTGCTGGGAACATTCCTACTGATGCAGCCCAATACGCCATTGGCCTTTTTGGCAACATAAGCACACTGTTGACTCATCTCCACTTCCAAAGGGGTAGCCATGTTAGTCTAGTCCAGCAAAAAACAAACAAGGAGTTGTGTGGCACTTCTAGACTAACAGACTTGTTTTTCGCATGAGCTTTGGTGGGAGAAAATCCCATTTCCTCAGATGCTAGAAGATGGGTGAACTGACAGAATGGCATGAACATTTCTGTTCCCCCATCTGAGGAAGTGGGATTTTCTCCCACGAAAGCGCATGCGAAAAATAAATCTGTTAGTCTTGAAGGGCCACACGACTCCTTGACTCATCTCCAGCTTCCCCTCCACCAGGACCCCCAGCTCCTTTTCTCCAGTGCTGCTACTTAACCAATTGGGCCCCACCCTGTGGCAACACATGGGGTTTTCCCGCCTAAGAGAGAGGCGCGGCTGCGCAGTGGAACCACTCCCGCCCGCCTCTCCCCATCCCCCCTCCCCAAAGGGCGGGAAGCGAGGCAGGGCGGGGCTGTGCTGTCACCAGAAGCCACGCCCACTCCGAATACCCGGCCGGGAGGGGCGCTCCCCCGCGCCCCGGAACCGGAAGCGGTGGTTGTAGCGGAGCCAGGGCGGCGGCGGCGGCGGAGCGGGCGCCATGTTCCTGACGGTGGCCTGTGAGTAGGGACGGGGTCGGGATCCGGCTTGGCCGCTCTGTGCCGCTGGCGGAGGCGGCGGGGCCTGATGGTGCGGAGGACTCACTGGAGGCTCGGCCCAGCCGCTTGGATTCGCCTGCCCGTCTGGCCAGCCGGTACTACATTTCCCAGCGGGCAGTGCGGCCTGGGGCCACGTGACTCCTCGACAGCCAGTCAGGTCCTGGTGGGGGGAGCGAGCCCCGCCCGTGGCCCTGGCGCTGCTCTGACCAGGCGGCAGCTGCTGGAGGCGGGGCAGAGGTGAGGAGCCCGGGGCGGGCAGCTCAGGCCCGGCTCGCTCTAGCGGCACGTGGCCTGGCTGGTCTGTCCCCCCCCCCCTGCTTCCCAAGGAGCCCCCCCGGCCAGCCTTGTCACTTCAGGGCAGGGGTCTCAAACACACGGCCCGTGGGCCACATGTGGCCCCTAAAGCTATTTCCTGTGGCCTGCAACACCACTATGGTTACTGACTTTTGCAGTATTGTTGTGTGAAAAGGTTTCTGTGGTGTGGCCCTCGGGCTAACGTACTAGACCTCATGCGGCCCTTGTGACCAGGTGGCGTGGCTGGTCTTTCCCGCCTGCTTCCCAAGCAGCCTTGTCGCATTAGGGCGGGGATCTCAATCTCAAATCACCACGAGGACTGGTACGTTAGCCTGAGGGCCACACCACTGAAACGTTGTCATACAACGATATTGCGAATATCGGTAACGATAGTGTCATGGCAGGCCACAGGAAATAGCTTTAGGGGCCGCATGTGGCTGATGGGCTGCATGTTTGAGACCCATGGGCTAAGGACTGGGGAAGCCCCATCCCTGCGCCAGGGGTGACAGGGTTAGCCAGGCGTCACTGTCACATCTGGTCAAAGCTCACCTGTGGGTTAAGTCGTTCAGTGGTGAGGACTGAAATCTAGGACTTGGCTCAGTCCCTGCTCTTCTGGAAAACGAGTGGGCAGATCAGAACAGGCGCCAGTGTGGGCTGACATCGTAAAGGGCAGGGAGGAAAAAAATCTGAACTCCATGAACTGCCATCAGCTGCTGTGAAATAAATGTTTCTTAGAAAGGAAAGGAAGTGGTTAAAGACATTTCTTAAGATTTTAAGAGGTTTGAGTCAGGAGCCATCTTTGTGTTTTTTTTGTTGGGGTTGTGGTCCATGACTGGGGGTCTTTAGGTGTTACTGCAATATGAACAAATTACAGATGAAATCTTTATGTAGAGCCCTGCGTGCATACAAATACTTAGATCTACAGCGGCAAGAAATGGTCCACAGATATCCATGCTGTATCCGTGGATGTGGATATAATGTGGATATCCACGTGTTTGCAAAGTTCTAGACCTGCACTGGTAAAATTTTGTGGTCCTGTATCCAGTCTGCATCCGCAAGAAATGGGCTGTGGATATCCGCATTGTGTCCAAGGATGCAGATATCTGTGGATATAAATGCATATGTCAGTGGATTTGCAGGGCTCTATCTTATCCCCAGTGTATAAGGTAATGTGGGGGAAACGATCTGCATTGTGGTAGTATGTGTGCTGTATTATTACTTCTATTCCAGAATCTGGATTGGGGGCCTGTTGTGCTGAACACTATATAAACAGAGAATGAGGGTAGTTTGTGTCCCAAAGAGTTTCCAATCTGATTTTAAGAACATATTATTCTTGTGAGGGTAACAATCTCAGTTTAGGAAGAAAAAAGGAGGAGCGTAGCAAGGGGAGCATAAGCTCAGCTGCTTAGTGATGTCCCCTCTGCTGTCTGGAATGGGAGATCTGCAGCACTGCCCCCCTCCATGAAGGGCAATCCCCATGCGTGGAGGCAGGATCTGGCAGGAAGCACGTCAACTCATCATTAATTGTTCTTGTGGGTGTTATAACAGAATGGGGCCTTGGAGAGTGGTTTGGAGATCAGGCTAGTGGCCTTATGTTTTGGTTCAGGGAGGGCATTCTTTGGGGAAGGGGGAGAATGTCCACATTGGTGGGAGAAGTGGATAAATAAGTGTATAAAGCTGTTGTCATTGCTGGAGAGTTTGAGAGGCTCAAGAGATTAAGGTAAAGAGAGAAAGGTAGAATTAAGAACTTTAAAGGTGAGCGCAAGAAGCTTTGGGGTGAAAAACAGGAAGCCTGTGGAGGGATTCTGAGGGTGAAGTGACATAGAGTAACTGATCTCAGCATTTAGAATGACCTGTAAGTGGGAGTAGTTAGCACTGGTGGGGGTTGAACAAAATCTGACTTTACAATGTAGAGTGGATTTTGCTACACTTTTATTTATATTGCAGTAGTGGCTAGGACTGTGGTTCTCTGGCCACAGGCTGTTTGCAGCCCAATCAGCAGGTAGCTGTGGCCCATGACATCCTCAGGGTCACAGGTAATGTATATATTGTGTGGATGTAGCCCAGTATCATAGAGCCACATATGCGGGCCACAATGATAAAACAGATTGAAAACTACTTGCCTAGTACAAGGAGGCGGAGCCTGCTGGCCTAGGCACTAAACAAATTATTTTTAAAATGATATGATGGGGAAAAAAAATAGTTGGACTTTGGCAAAACCTAGGTGTACAAGGCAAGAGGAATCACCTTTACATCTGTGATTGTCTCTTCCTGGCTACTCTGGGACTGTTTCACAAGTAGCGTTTGTGCAAAGCTGTAATAATTTGTATTTGTGAATATTTAAAAGAAAACAAGAGAACGTAACTTTATTTCTTTTTCTTTCTTTTGTCATCATCCTCCAAAAACAGTGGCGAAGAGCAAATCCAAGTAAGTGACATTTTACGGGTTGGTGCTATTGCAAACGATAAGCTTCCCACAATCGCATCCTACAGTGACACACGAATATGGGGTCTTCCCAAAATCTCCGAATGTATGTGAGTTATTTATGATTCTTTCACTTTGGAGTCAGATTGCATCTCCTCTACATATAGATCTCTCCTCCACTCTGGAATGGGAGGTCTGCAGTACTGCCCTCATGAAGGGTATTCCTTAGGGCTGATTCTGCAGGGGAGCAGATGGGCTGTTTGAGTGCAAGCAGGATCTGGCAGGGTGCATGCCAACTCATCAGTCCTGTAGGAATTAATTACTTGAGTAAGTTCTAGAGCCTGAGGCTGTTGCTTTTTCTGTAGAATTGATCTAATTATAATGGCACTTCCGAAGGCACCTGTAGGAGAGAGATCCCTGGCAACGGAGTTCCAGAAAGCTGGGTGAGACCATGCAGAACCACAGGGCCTCCATGCAGATGTTCCTGCCCCCTGGGTACTTGAGAGGATTGAGTCCAATCCCATGGTGCACTTTGTGAGGGAGATATCATGGCAACCCTCTTCTCTCAACAGTGTGAGCAGAGAGAAACTCAGAGAAAGCCTTTCAGTCATGTACCTGCTTAGCCTCATTCATTAAGAGGGGGCATTTGTTGTCAGTTTCAATCTCCTTAGGTTCTGAGCTAAAGCATGCATTGTGACTGTTGTTTTTATCAAGATTACCTTTCTAGTAGAGTGTAGAATGGTTCCCTAAACATCTACAGCTGTTGTTTATAATGGTCATAAAGCAGTCGCTTGTTTCTTTTGCTGAACAGGTTTCAAGGTCTGTGTCATCTCTTTTCAATTAAAAAAAAAAAAAGTCAGCTATGACAGATCTATAAGACACTTTCTGGGCTGGTAATGCAGCAGGGACAGTGTTCTGAACACCTGGCCCCTTCCTTTAGCCCTATGCAAAAATGGTGTTAATGGGCTGTGAAGGACGATAGATCTGGATCTTATGGGCTAAAATAGAAGACTGGTGTAATGTGGGGCCAGGAAGGAAAGAAAGGACTCTGAAAGCTTTGCCTCTGCTCGCCCAGAAATGAGGAGACAAGAAATAAAAATATATATGAGGAGTGAACAGTTGTGGCCAAAACTGTGTTTGTATTATATTTAACTAGACAAATCCAAAGGGCTAAGACGATAAAGAAGCCCTGACATTGTTGAACTGTCATTAAAACATTCCTGTAATTTCCTTTGCTTCTCAGAAGGTGCATTCCTGCATGGATCTGTAACATTTTGTACTGCAAGGCTCTAGAAAGACGATCTTCTGGAGTGCTTCTTGCTGAATATTTAAAAATCATCCCCAAAACTGTTGCCAGCTCCCTGCTGTGTTTGAAGTATCTCTTCTCTTACTGTGTTTCTGCAGAATTGTCAGTGCTTGACATTCAAAGTGCAGTTTTAAAATACATGCCCAGCAGAAGGGTCTCATTTTGACACCAGCCTTAATAGCATTTATGTTCTGCCATCAACCCCTCCCACTAATGAATAGAGCACAGCGAAATTTCCTCAAGGAATATAAAAGTAGTTAATTTCACTAAACTAAAAGCTTTTTGTGGCGTCTTCCCAAAGGGGCAGACGTTGTTACTCTAGTTCAGTAAAACAAACTAGGAGTCCTGTCGCACTTAAAGACCAACGCATTTATTTATTGCATGAGCTTTTGTGGGAGAAAATTCGGTCTTTGTGCTGCTTTTCCTTCATTGAAAAATGAAATCTATTTTCAAAACTAAGTGCTTGTCTTTTAGCATTTGTATTCTCTTCTTTGTCTCTCATGCTATTGGTTTTCCTCTGCCCCCTTTACTTTCCTTTTGTGGCTTTCTCTGCTTGTTCTGCCTAGATCTCACCAGGCTATCTGAGATGAGTTGCTCCATGAGGCTGGAAATTTTCATAACAAAGTGTCCAACTCAAAAAGAACCTGCTCTCAGACATGTACCAAATAGGAGTTTATAAATCTGGGTTATACTTATACCAGTGGGCTAGAAAGAGGAAATTGACCAGAAGGCATTTGAGGAAGTGGGAACTGTAAGTGGGAAGGTGTTTTGTATATGGTTACAGGTGCTACGCTTGACAGCTGCAGTGGTATAGAGGAAATGATGGAAAACTGGGACATTTCCTTGGGCTGTACTGGGTCTTTTAGCTCAGGGAAGTCTAGAGTTACCCTTCATTTATTTAAAATATATATATTGCATGTAAAACTAGTCTTTAACTCAGACCAGGAAAAGCCATATGAAATTTGCTCTTATGAATAATATTGCATGGGTGAGCAAATTGGAATATCTTTATGCTTAATTTTGAGGGATCATATTGTTATTAAATCAGGAAATTGAATGAGATTTCTACCCGCAGTACTACTTTTAGGTCATTTCATTGCAATGGAGGAGGAGAAATCAGCCCCGGACTTTCCTAATCTCCAGATGCCCTGAGATCCTCAAGAGTGCTGTAGAGTTGGCAATATTTAGGATTTTCAGGGAACCTCCATTACCTTCATGTTACATACCCGTTTCTCCTTTTCTCCCATCTATGGTAGCATGGCTGTTGCCTTAACTCCACCAGATCATGCTCATGTTGTGAAGGTTGAGAGGCCATGAAGCTGTGGCATGTGACCATCCCATCAGCCTCGTCACCACTTGACTTGTTCCTGTAGCGTACCAGAGGAAAGATGGCCTATGTTGAGGAGCTCTGCTTCCCCTTTTTGTATGCCCCCTCTCCAGCTGAGTTGCTTTAGTTCCTGGGGCTAGTGCAAATGGAGGGGACAGCTGGGCTCTGTATTCTGAGATACTGTATTGCATATAACCTGGATGTCTTTAAATAGGATCATCCTCCTTTTGTTTTCTAAAAGGGAGGCACACTGAATCAGTTCTGTACAGATCCGTACGTTTTTGCCTTACTTTGGTGTGGAAGCTGTTTCCTTAGGCCTGGCTTATGTTACATTTGGCAGCAGTTTACCTGAGGCTGATGTTGAAATGGGCAGTCCCATTACAGGCTTTGTTAAAGCATATTGATTTTAGCAGGATGGTTTTCAAAACTCCTAACTTTCGGCCCATAGAATCCTTATTACATGGACGGCCACCCCTTTCTCCCCTTAGGCTCCCTGATGCTCTCCCCTCTTACAGCTGAATAAATTCTCCATCTGTGCCCCTCCCACTGCCCTTTCTAGGCAGAATTCCTTGCTATTTGTGGATTTGTTTTAACTTGAGCCAGTCATCATTTAGAATTTCTGTTTCACAGAAAATGTTGACATTTTGAAATGTCTTTGTTCCGATTTGGACTATGTCAGCAGAAATGGTGCATATTATGACATGGCATCTTGTGCACGAAAGTTATAGGCATGATGTAGTGTAAAACTAATATGGAAGTGGGGAAAACATAAAATAAATTTCAGAATGAAAAATTAGTTTTGAAATAAAATTTCAGCAAAAATTTTAAATTAATTGGGGGGGGGGAGCCTTGCCAGTCAATGTGAATTCATTTAAAAAGTGTTTTGGAACAGCTTTTTCAAACAGAAAACTGTTTCAGACCAAAGATTTCCAAGCGGCTCTAGTGTGAATGCAGTAAGTTACTCTTACTGCTTTGTCATACTTGCATGATGTGCTGGCTGGCTTGGATAGGGAGACCAGGATCTGCTCTCAAAACTTGGTCTCCTGAGCTACTGCACTTTTGCATCAGCGTTGCTTTTAGAGACTTAGCAATATTGAGCATCACCAGCATCTGTTGACGTGGCAGTTGCTCATCACCTCTTGCAATCAAATCCATAACAAACATCTCAGCTAAATTTAGTACATTACTGTGACTAAATTGTCCATAACGGGTACAAATGGTGATATTAAATGTCTCATTTTACTCAACTGCACATGCCAAAGGGTAATTTCCATAGTGAAGACACTGACTAAAAACCAGTGTTAAATACCACTGTATACATGTGCTGTTGGCCGTAAAGATGTCCCTTGTTGTTTTAGGTACGTCCTTATGAGGATGGTGAGTGCAGCAGGGACAGGTTTCTGTGTCAATGTCAAGAAACTCCGACAGCAGGAGAAAGTGGTCTTTCTGAGATATGATCCTATTGGTAAGAATTTTGGAAAGAAATTAGATGCTGTCTGGAAGATGCACTGTCTCACTCATTGAATGTTACAGGATTTTATCCAGTACAGAGTAATTCGTAGCATTTTACATGCTCAGACCCTTGTACTATTCCTTAAAATGTCCCAGTGGGGTAGGAAGAAAATATTAACCCTGTTTTGCCAGCTGTGGCACTGACTTGCTCAGGACCATGCAGCAAGACAATGGCAGAGCTACAAGAATTTGTACATTCTGTTTCTATGCTGTTTACTAGACTAGCTCGTGTAAGAAGCAGCAGTCAGCTGCGCAGTAGTGGAACACTTTTAAACCAGACAAGCAGATTGAAGATGAAATTCATTTAAAATATTTCTATTATTTAAAAAATTTCTAATATATAAATAAATACAGGTTCCCACAAGCTTGGAGAAAAGTTCCTACACTCTTCTGCTGTGTTCCTCTGACGCACACAGAACTTTCCATAATTTAAAACCTGATTCAGTGTAATCATGGGTGTGTATAGCACTTGCCAAGAATTCCTATTTAAAAGGGTGGGGGGGAAGGTATTTTAGAAGGTGACTTACTGTGTGAGTTTCTTGGGAAGGCACCAATTTGTAGTTAACATATTAAAGGCTAAGTTGGGGACATTGTAACCTGCTTTAGCTTTTTTTAATTAGCATGGGAGAGTTAAGTCAGTATGGATCTCAGCTATCTCTTTCAAAACACCTGGTGATTTGGTATTTAACTAGACCATAAGGGGAAAAAAATCACATTGCTGGCAGAGAATTACATGGGGTATTATTTTCATTGCAGTTTTGGTGGAAGAGGAACATTGCTATTCTGTGTTAACTTAAGAATGCAGGAGTTTAATGCCTGTAGAGAGAGACTCTTGGAGATACTAGTTGATTTAATCAAAATCTCTTAAAAATATTTGTTGGCCGAAGTCTGAATTTCACATGTAAGGGAAAAACTTCACTTAAGCAGTGGTGTGTTTCATTTCCTACATTAGAGAAAGTGTGTTACTTTCATGTTAACTTCATTGCTTAAGAATATTCCATAAATCCCCAATAGAAACACTATCCAGTTTGTGTATGAATATGCTAAAGAGTGGAGCTCCCAGCCTAGCAGGAGTTTGGTGACAGGACAGCCTGACAACAAGACCCATAGAATATAAATGGGAGATTGCTTAAAATGGTGTGGGGTTCACACTTGCTGGAGTAAAAGAAAAATTCCTATAGCATATTCCAGAGGGAAAATGAGACAGTGAAGCATGTGTGAAAGTCAAGTGAATTTGAATCTGGCTATCAGTGGATGTCATGTACAACATTAGATGTATTTTCTGCCTGTATGCACTTTCACATCACAGGTTTTTGTATATTTCATAAACAGTGAGCCGTGCAAATAGCGAACTCTTTATAGTGAGGTAGAAAGTCTCAGATTGTTGCAGTGCTTCAGTTTAAAGGGTGTGTGTTGGGATAACGAATTCCGCTATTTCTATGGTATACCACAGGGGTGGCCAAACTTATGGAACTCAAGAGCCACACAAGTTTTAAACCTTCAAGAGCCACACTGAGGCGTATAGCCATATACTTTTACCTACTAAATTGATTTGCTGATGTTCTTCCATGAGCCACACTTTTTCATTCAAGAACCACATGCGGCTCCTGAGCCACAGTTTGGCCATGCCTGGTATACAATGTCACTCCTACATAGTTGCCAGTATTAACTGTTACTAAAATACATTTAAACTGAAAAATGTCTGCCCAAATGGTATTGTAGTCTTCCATGCTTATTCGCTCACAGTAAATTCCATACCAAAAGTGTTCAATTTATAAGTGTTCAATTTATAAGTAAAATGATTTTCCTAACTTAAGGTTGAGACACATAGTCAAGCACAGTTTGCAGTTCACTCATCACCTGTAATAACAGATTCAGTAGTAGGTGCTTGAAGAAGGATTCTGTTAAAGATATGTGAGGCAGATTAGAATCCACCCTACTATCCCATAGCTGTCTGCACTCAGCAGAGCTAAGACATAAGAACATTTCTTTGTCCCTATGGAGATTAGATGGTGACTCTCAGTAGAACAGCAAGTAGCTGTTGAGTGAAAAGACTCCCATTTTCATAATCATTTAAATCTAAATGTCCTTCATGGGGTAAAATAGACACCTGTGTACTAGAACATATGTGCTGTAAAATGAATGCAGTGTTAAAGTCCTTTAAAAGCAGGCTGGGCAGCATTGGTACTGTGTCAGTAATCATTTACTCTGTATTTGTTTAAGCATTGAGGTCAGGAGCAGGTGGGGGCATGGAATTTTTTTCTTCTACATCTAACACTTAAGCATTCCTACCAACTTGCTTTTCTCTCCACAGTGAAAAAACGTGTTCTCTTCACAGAGAAGAGAAAACTACGTTCCATCTGAACAATAACTTGTAAATGGACTTGATTTATACATGAATTGGACTTTGGTGGTGGGGGATGCTGCTTCTGAAATCTTGCAGCGTGTGCTAAAAAGAGAGGAAATGGACTCAATCAGTGCCTCCTGTGATTTGACGGCCATTGTGAATGAGAACAATGCAGAGAGAATTTTTAGTGTCTGGACATATATCATCGCATCAACATTTATTTATCCTTTGAGTTATTTTTACAGTCCTCAATAAAAAAAGTAAAATAGCAGATTCCATTGTCTGTGTTTTGTATTGTGAAACTGGGTGTAATTGTCGAAGAAACTGACTATTGTTTCACATGGCAATAAAAAATTAACATTTTCTACAAGGGGACTTCAGGTGATGGATTGCTAAGAGTCATTCTAAACCACCATTTTCAGATGGTAGGAGTACCAATGTTTCAGAGCCTACGCAGAGGTGGGCAGAAGAAATACAAGTAGTTAAAAGACCTGTAGCAGCCCACAGAGCTAATATCTGTTGGCTTTGACACCAGTGGCAAAACTCCAGTGAGATCAGGATTTGATTCCTACAGAATAGAGCTTTTCGTCAAGCTCATGAATGTAGGATTTATTTTTCAATTCTGAATGTTTACCTGAGTAGGCAGAGGCTAGAGGTCTAAGCCAATTTTTTGATTAGGTTGTTGTGGATGATGGCTTTGTTCTTCAACTAAGTAGTTCATTTGTTTTGGCCAAATAAGACTGACTGGCATCTTGGCATGTTTGAAAACATTTTCTCTGGAACACCAGACAGCAGATAAACTAATACAGGCTTTACCAACAACTTGTCCAAAATGAGAGACCCTCTCATAGTGGACACTGTATGGCATCTACTGTGGCCGTCATACAATAGAGAAACGTAACAAGTACTTGCTACAGGACACAGCGTACAATGCTTCACCATGAAATGAGTTAGAGACTATAGAAGAGATGGAATTTTGCATGTTGGTAATATGGCCTCCAGATGATCAAAAAGTCACACTTTGGGCTAATGCACTTGCTACAGAAAACAAGGACAAGAAAGAATTTGGTTGAGAATTCAAAGCCAACTGTAGTTCACATTTCAATAGCCATGTCCCTAGGTGGCAAAACAAACTTAGGCAAAATCTAGGAGCATCATAATTAGAACACAGCAAAGTCTAGGGAGGACACTGACATATCAGACCTCATGACTTCAGTTATCCCTGTTCATATTGTGGAATGTCTAGTTTCCAGACATGGAGGGTTGTGTAGTGAAATGTTGAAACCTCAACTACTAATTTCTCCATTGCCATTAGAATAATGGTGGTCATGCACAGTTTGTGATACAAGGGACAGAGCCACAGTACTTCACTGGAATGAAAGAGAACAACTCTAGTGCTGTTCTGAAAAGCGGAGTCTAACAGAATCTGTGGCTGAGATGGGAGTAAAGACTTCCCTATTCTCTTCTCTTTTAAATTGATGGGGAGTCCGGTGGCACCTTAGAGACTAATGAATCTTTGAGGGATGAGGGGGGCAATAAGCTTTAGTGGGCTAGAAACCCACTTTGTTAAATGCATGAAGTGGAAACTTCAGTTTGTTAGGTACATATTCATGTGAATGGGGAGTTATATAAAGAGAGCAAGTGCTAATGAGATCAGTTCAACTCACCCTTAGATGTGCATTTATATATATACCTACCAAACTGAACTTTCCATTTCAGGCATCTGAAAAATTGGGTTCCAGCCCATCAAAAAAAAAAAAAGTTTCTAAGTTGCCAGAGGACTCTTTGTTGTTTTGCTGAAAACAGACTAACGGCTTCTGCTCTGAAACCTTCCCTGCTTAGTGGCTGAATACCTGGAATTTCTGAGGAAAAAAGCCTTCATCTATGTAATCAGAACTCTCTTTGCCTTGGGCAGGTTCCAACTAGTCTACTAGAATTCTTTGAGGGTATCAAGAAGCATGTGGACAAGGGTTATTTAGTGGATATAATGTACTTATATTTTTCAGAAAGCCTTTGACAAAGTCCCTCAGCAAAGGCTCTTAAGCAAAGTAATGATCCTGGGATAAGAGGATGGTCCTTACTGGATCCATAACTGGTTGAAAGATAGATGATAAAGGGTAGGAATAAATGGGCAGTTTTCAGAATGGACAGTGGTAAATAGTAGTGTTCCCAAGAGGTATGTACTGGAACATGTTCATATATGATCTTGAAAAGAGGGCAAACAGTGAGATGGCAAAATCTGTAGATGATACAAAACTGCAAGACCTTGAAGTCCAAAGCAGATAGTGAAGAGTTACAAAGGGATCTCACCAAACTGGGTGACTAGGTACAAAATGCAGATGAAATTCAGTGGTGATAAATGAAAGTAATCTACATTGGAAAACATAATCTCAACTGTATAAAATGATGGGGTCTAAATTAACTCTTAAGAGATAATGAAGTCATTGTGAATAGTTCTCTGAAAACATCCACTCAGTGTGCAGTAGCAGGCAAAAAAGTGTATGTTAGGAATCATAAGGAAAGAAATAGGTAATAAGACAGAAAATAGATTATCTCTACACAAATACATGACACATCCACATCTTGGATACTGTGTACAGGTCTGGTTACCCAATCTCAAAAAAAGTATATTGGAAAAGATACAGAAAAGGCAACCAAAATGATTTGAGGTATGGAACAGTTTCTGTATGGTGAGAGAGTAAGAAGACTGGGACTCTTCAGTGTGGAAAAGAGATGACTAAGGTGGAATATGATCGAGGTCTATACAATTGTGACTCGTGGAGAAAGTAAATAAGAAAGAGTTATTTATGCCTTCTCATAATGCAAGAACTAGGGACTGCCAAATGAAATTAATAGACAGCAGGTTTAAAACAAAAGGAATTAATTCTCAACACATAGCATTGCGAAACAACTCTTTTTTTTTATTAAGGGCAAGATTATAATAGGGTTAAAAAAAGAACTATATAAATTCATGGAGGATCGGTCCGTTAATGGCTACTAGCCACAAAGACAGGGATGCAAAACCATGCTCTGAAGTTTCCCTAGCCTCTGTTTGCCAGAAGTTGAGACTATGTGATAGAATGGATCACTTGATGATTACCTGTTACATCCATACCCTCTGAATTCAGCACCTGAAATTGGTTTGTGTCTGAAGACAGGATCTTGAATTAAATGGATAATTGGTCTGACACAAGATGGCTGTCCTTATAGTCTGTGTCTCACTTCTGACCACTGGAGATACTTGCTTCTAGAAGTCAGACTGGCTACGTGCCATTGTAGGCAGTCTCATCATACTATCTTCTCCGTAAACTAGGAAGCTCAGACCTGAAACCAGTTAAGATTTTTGTTCCCCCTTCTTCCCTTGGAAGGCTGTTCCAGAACTTAACCTTTTTGGTTAGTATGGATGTAAAATACTTAAATGGTTGATTGTTAAGTATCACTTTTCTCATTAAGACTAATAATGATCAGTTAATTGGTTGTGCGGGGGTTAACCGGCAGTTTGAGGTCTCTTGTGTCTGTGTTGATGGTGTTGGGCCACTATGGAGGAGGCCATGCTGTTATTGCCTGGTAAGGTGAGGTCCTGATGCAGGCACTGCAAAGCACCCTGCTGCAGAGCACACACATTAAGAGTCTGAGAAAAAGTCCTCTCACTGAGCCGGGCTCAGGGTTCTACCATGGGGCTTAGGGGTGGAGGGGCACACAAAATTTTATTGGTTGAATGGTTAATTGATACAATTTGAATAGTTTAAATGGTTATCTTTTGCAACCAATATTTATGCCCCTAATGGTTAGAAACCTTCACCTTATTTCAGGACTTTGCTTTGGCCAATTTATATCCATTTGTTCTTATTTTAAATAACTTCTCTCCTTCCCTACTATTTATCCCTCTGATATATTTATAGAAAACTATTTTATCTCCCACAGTCTTTTTATGATTAGGTTAAACAAGTCAAGCTCTTTGGAGACTCCTCTCATAAGGTAACTTTTTCACTGATTTTAATAGAAACACACCCAGGCCCCAGGCCCTTAAGCGTCAAGGATCCTGTCTGGGTGAGAGAAACACAGACACCTTATTTAAGCATTTTAAATGTATACAATTACCTCTTCTGAGCCAGTAGGTGTTTTCACTTTCAATATATGCATATATCTGACAGAGCAAGTTATAAAAGATCCTGTGGCAGGTCCTTTCTGTAGGGGTAAGAAGACTGTGTCCCTGATGCCTGGACGCTGATTGATGCGATAAAGTTTGACTTCCTGATCATTTCTTCCATGGGTAGATGGGGATAGCAAGCCATGAAGAAAGCCAGTGCTCCCACAAAACTATCACCAGCCCCCTAAAGTAAAAGAAACACAAAGTTAGGTTTATTCCTACACAAGAACACAGTGCAATTATTATTTACAGTTTCAGCTATTACTTAAGGCAAAAGGTTAACATTTAGGCCATGTGTACACTAGAAAATTGTTTCACAATAAGTCTTTGTGCTATAATAAATGTATTGTATTTATAGTGCAATTGTGCATTCACATTGTGCTCCTTATAATGTAAAGGAGCGTTCACCCTGTTCTTTGCATTTCCACAAGAAAGAGCATTGAATTGTGGGCACCTATCCCACCATGCCACTTGTCAGCTTCCAGCACTAAGAACCCTGAGTAAAAGGAGAGGAGTGCTGAGTGCTGTCGGTAAATTTACAAGTTCCCCTGGGATGCTGTGTTTCTTTGTCATCATTCAATGTAGCTACTAACAACTCACACCCTTTTTCAACATTACCTCAGGAAAATAGAAAAGAAATTCAAAATTTCCCAGGACTCACAGGAGGGAGGGGCAGTCATATAAGAGCAGCGGAGTCTAAGCAGAAGACCAGAGTGGTCACGCTTGGAATTCTGGGACAATTCTGGAGGCTACTTATTGCGGAAGAAAATTCTGTCTCTGTTCACGCTATATAGTGCAAGAGCTGTTCTGCAATAGGTATTATGACTCACACAGGTGGTGTTATTGTTCTGGTATAACAGGGCACTTGTAACACAATGAGGAACATTCGGGTGTGTACAGTGGGCTTGTTTTTCCACAATAACCCTCTAGTGTGTACAAGGCCCTAGTGCAACTGTGATTACTGGTGCCAGGAAATCTCCAAGGCCAGGAGCTGAACTGCATTTGTCTCTTTCATTTCTAATTACTTTGAAATTCCAAAACACAGGGGTTGCTGCCACAACATTAGCTCTTGCCCCACCACCCAGCCCATCTAATAGGGTATACAATTTCATATCTTACATTTCAGAAGGGAAACCAGGAAGATAAACACACCAGTGCAATTGGGTTGAGTTACCACAGTGGCAACAACCTTTGCTTTTGAAATTTCCTGTCATTGGCGTGTCTGATTTTTATTTCTCAAGCTGAATGTTGCATGAATGCCATCTTCCCCTCCTCCTTTAACTTCCATTTTTCTATAAAAATGGGGGAGAGGGAAGTGAAGAAATTAAGCTGTAAATTCCTACTTCAGAATGATGCAGCTAGATGCCTTTGAAGACCAGCTGTCCTTAACTGTTCAGTTCCCAAAACTGAAGCTCCACACACTTCATAAACTGGGTTCCCTTTAGTCCCTGGGGACAAATTCTGGCCCAAGTAAGAGACAAGAGGTCTGCAAAGTGGAACTCCACTGAGGCCCAAAAAAGGAGGAATGTCTCTCCAACCTAGACTTCGATAGTCTCACCTCTCATTTAAACTCTCTACCTCCACAGGGCAAAAAAGCTGTTGTAATTAGGTGCTCACCCACCCACTCTGTGTCCACATCCATATGAGGCTCCAGGTAGCGGAGTTCCATAGTGCACTTCCCGTGAAGGCTTCTGCCATGTCCCAACTCATCTTGGAAACTGCACTGGTTTTGTTGTGACCAGCAGAGGATGTAATGCATGGACGCCCTGGCACACTTTTAGTAACAACTGGTTTGTGTCGCTTCAGAGCCCCCCACTGTTTTAAACTGCACTAGTATTGCATCTCCAGCTAACTGAAAGTTTTAACTAATTTAAAACATTGCACAATATTATTTGCTAAGCCTTTGTCTATACTTAAAACTTTTGCTAATATAGCATCAGTTACAGGTATGATATTTAATCTAATGACTTGTACCAGCAAAAGCTCTTGGCAAAATGATGATTTATACTGGCAAAAAAGTCCTTCTTTCCAAAATAGCTTATTTCATCCAGGGAACTTGTGTAGGTTATATAACCAAAAGCACTCTCTTTCCAGTATGAGCTGCATCTACGCTAGGAAGGTTTGCCTGTACAGCGATAGTAACAAACCTTTTCCTGTGTATTCTAGGCCTAAGCCTCAGTGAGATTTGTGAGACGATGTTGAAGCTTCTAGTTTCAGCTACCTCATGTACATGAACACAGTTTCTGAATGGAAATTTGACATGGGTTCTGTTTTTTTCACATTCCAATGGCCTTAAGTATTTTGTTTCAGATCAAAAGGACACATAAACTATAATCTTTACATTGATTCCTCCTGACATTCACTGCAGTAGAAACATCTGTAAAGATATCAGCAACTGAAAAATGGGGATAGACTAGCAGGTGGAGGTGAATCCTAATGACAGCAGCTATGGGTGATTAATTTTGTTAGAATAATATGTAGCAGGTGGTTTTCTTTCCTGCAAACTACTACTTTGCAATGGATGTTCCAATAAAGTGTCTTTTCTAAGTAAAGCCCCTGGTTTATGCTGCATCTTGGTCAACTCCTTCTTTCTTTAAGTATCTACACCAGTGTTTCCCAACCAGCATGCCACAGTACACAGGTGTGCCATCAGGTCTGAGCAGGTGTGCCACAAAATTTTTTGAAAAACTACTCAAAGAGCTCTGGATTCGCTCATTGGCTCATGAATATTCATAAGCTTATTGGAAACTATATGGTGGTGTGCCTCAAGTTAATTAAAGGGAGCAAAGTGTGCCACGGCAGAGAAAATGTTGGGAACCACTGATTTACACTACAGTTTAGCACAGTGTAGAAATGGAGTCTGCTAAAAACAAAATCTAATAAAAGTTATACTTTATATAATGTAATCAAAGTACCGCTTGAGTCAATATCTGAACATATAGCTGAGGGATTAATGTTTTTCACTTTACTGTGCCTCATTGTCTCTGGTTTGGTTTCTATAGTTTTACTGCAACAGGCAGGTGGAATAGAAACTGGCAAATACTGTTAATTCCACATTTCTTCTTCATTTATTTTGCCATGCGAAGAAGGGGACATAGTAACACTTCACATAATGATTCTGACAAAGTGATCACTCGGTTAATGCGATATGTCACCAAACCACTTTAATGAAGAGTACTCATGACATGCATTGTCAACTGACTACCTCACATATAGGAACATCAATCAGAGAATTAACTCTAGGATACATTAGGGCAGTGATACTTAGACTGAAGCTCGTGACCCGCAAGTGGCTCTTTAATGTGCCTCCTGTGGCTCTTTGTAGCACATCATATTGAAACACAATGTGAAATAATTATTTACTAGTCTAAGTTATTATCCAATCAGAATGCTTTTACTATGTTATTAACCAACTGTAGATGATAAAATAATACTTGGTCAGTTATTTTACTTTGAGAAATATATATATAGATATGTATATATATATAAAACCCAAACACTTGCCATGGCATGCTTTTTAAATGTAAATGTATAGTACTATAGTGAATGAAACAACAGACAGTATGGTGGCTCTTTTGGGTAAGACCGATTGCTACTGGTGGCTCCTGAATCACTAAGCATTAATGTATTATGGCACAGAGAGGGAGAAGATTCTTGGATATCAAGGCCATTACAATTAATTTCCTTAAAAACCACCTGAAATAATTATTTCACTGCTTGCTATTGAACCAGAAGGACTCATGTGTGTTCCACCATGGAAAGCAACTGAAAAATTTAAGTTCTTCTCCAAAGGCATATTTCCGATAATGGGGAAATGGCTCATGGTACCCTGCCCTTGTCAAGCCCTTTGCATCTATCAACTGTGCTTCAGGGCTGCTTGAACACCTCTTAATGATGTTGAATAAGAAGGAGGTGAAAGAGTGGTCTGCAGCACTGAATGAACACAGATAGACAAGTTTTCTGTTGTGCTTCACAGTGGAATTCAGAAGGAACTGAGATAGTTGGAGACAATGTTTCCCCCTAAGCTGAGCAGCTGCCGCTGCAGGGCGGGCAGCCAGAGTCCCTACCCAGCTGGAAGATGCTGTCTTCCAGCCAGCGCAGAGCTGCTCTTGAGCTGGGAGTTACTGAAACTCCTGCCAGAGAAGCTCTGACGGAGCATGCTCAGAACATCTCAGCATGCTCCATCAGTGCTTCTCTGGCTCCAGGAGCCATGTCTGGGATCTGCGCAGCCGGGTAAGAGTGTGTGTGTGTGTTGGGGGGGGGGGGGTCAAGCCAGCTCTGGGTTACTGGGGGGTGAGTGGGCTGCAGTAGGAGAAGGGGATCTGGCTGGCTCAGGGGGGGTGCTTACCAGGAGAGCTGGAGGGGGGAGCATCAGGCCCGCAGGGGGGGTATGTGCAGGATCAGGCCTGCATGCCTCTGCAGGTTTGGGCCCACTGGGGTGGGTGGGCAGCCCGTGCAGCGAGCAACTTGCATTGCTCAGCTGCCTCAAGGCCTTAGCAGGAACATTGGTTGGAGAACACAATTCCTTGCATATACTTGGATGTTTAGCACTCCTGCAGCTTCCACAGATGTAGTCTTACAAAGGTTCCATGGACTCCACATGGAAAAGGCACCACCTCATCAGTGTGGCTGCACAGAGACCACTCTTGAAGCACAATAGTTACTAACATTTTTGTGTGTGGGATGCTTTCAAAGTAGGAGCTAGTAAACAGGCCTGGGAGATAGCGGTATGTGTAAGATACATTTTGCAGGCAGGCTGCTCAACGCCGCCTATATGCCTGGTGCAGAAGGTAGGTACAGTTTTATTGGTACAAATGGTCAAAAGTCACATGGAGAGCAACGGAAGAATGAAATCAATTAATGCAGCAAAAACAATGGTTGGCCTCTATACAGCTCACCTCCTCACTCCAACACTACCCCGAGTCCACCTTGCCCAGTGCAGTGATTGAAGCGTGTATTTCCGACTTTGGTCTGTTACAGGTAGAACAGGTGAATTATAGAGCAGAAGAAAGAGCAGGGCACAAAGGGCTCAATGCCCCTGGTTTAAAATAAAATTGAGATTATTTTCATTATCCTGGTTTGGAAGTGTCAGTTTATGTATATCCATGTTTCAGTGTCTAACCCTACAAAGTACTGTACAAGGACAACTTTGAAACTGACAATTAAGACACACAGAATTTTACTTCCAGTTCTCCTTATAGTAAATTAGATAATGGATTTTACTTTATAGCAATAATGCTTTGTAGTCCCATGAAATTCCCCTTCTAAGAATCTTAGAGGGCTTTGCAAACATTAATCATAAAATCATAGGGTTAGAAGGGACCCCACGAGGTCATCTAGTCCAACCTCCTGCCAAAAAAGCAGGACCACTCCCACTAGATTATCCCAGCCAGGGTTTTGTCCAGCTGGGCCTTAAACACCTCCAAAGATGGAGATTCCACCACCTCCCTAGGTAGCTTATTCCAGTGCTTCACCACTTGACTAGTAAGAAAGTTTTTCCTAATATCCAACCTGGACCTTCCCAGCTGTAACTTGAAACCATTACTCCTTGTTCTGTCCTCTGTTACTACTGAGAACAGTCGAGCTCCATCCTCCTTGGAGCAACCCTTCAAGTAGTTGTGAATTAATCCTCACACCACTCTCTCCTAGAGCCAGTATATTCCATAACTGTACATTCAGGATTTCTTAAACTGTTCCTTGAAACATCAGTGCTGGTCACTGGAAGGTAAAATAGTACACTAGATGGATCGTTGGTCTAATCCAGTATGGCAATTCCTGAATTTACTAAATATTATGATTTTGACCGTTAGTTCTATGGCTTTGAACTGTTTTTATTTGTAACCTATTTCTGTATCCTCTGTTCAAATGCTTGCTGTCCCTTGTCGCCTTTCTTTTGTGCCCGTAAAAGGAGCATTTTTGGTTACTCTTGCCCAAAACTGCACAAGACTTTTTTTCCTTTGGGAAGGGAAAACCCATGACCCTTTAGTCTGTTGATTTTGCATTTTAGCATTTGTAAATGCTGATGAATCACTAGTTGTTCACACCTCTAGTATAACTATTTTTATACAATGGCCTGGGAATATTTTTAAGGAAAGTGCTTTGTAAGTGGAACTATATTATCCCCACTTATTTCCCCACAAGCCTAGCACTTTTCAATCAGTCATAACTGGAATAAGGAGATACAGGTCATTTGTACAATAAGATGATTTTTATTCTTTTACCAAAAATAATTTTTTGCCATAAAAGTTGTAGTATAACTCATAATACTAAACCCAGTCATTTCCATGACCCCTCCCTCCAAAAGCCATTTTCTGTCAGGGAAGTGTCATTATAAGAGGATAAAAGAAAAAAGCAGAATTTGGCAGTGTGAAGGACAGTAAAACTTAAAAATGTTGCTGTGGTGATTTGGCAATAGTCAAAATTCATGTATTTTTCTAATTGATCACACTGATTTAATTCAAAACCCAGTAACTGCATGCTAGCAAATCCTGAAAAAAATGGGGCATTTTTATAGCACTAGGGATGAAACATCACAGAGTGAAGTCTGTACTGCATATTACCAAATTAGTGACTAAATCAAGACACCTAGAAGAAGAGTTATGGAAGAATACATTGCAAATTGGATTTAGCGCATCAATTGGCCAACTGGAGTTTTAATCCTAAGTAACAGTGACCAGTCTATGAGGGAGTGTAATGAAGTGTATTTTGCAAATACAGTGTAGATTCAGGGTTAGATTATACTTTTGCCCTGTATAAAGCACATGCCTGTGCATAGATGCACCACTCTAAGGAAGCAATATGCTTCAGTGCAGTGGTGGCAGCGTGTTGGATTTGTGGAGTTACATGTTACAGTGACCAGAAGTGACTACTACTGTGATGGGATTTGGCTCTGACAGTAGGACCCCACACCAATAGAAACTGCAGTAGCAGTGTGGGAGGCATTGCTAGGGACAACAGAGAGTTGGGTTAGGTACATCCCCTAGGCTCAAGCATATCTTTACTTGCCTTGCCTAAGCACAACCTCACTGGTTACACTCCTGTTTATACCAGTGCTAAGGGGCCGCGTGACATATGTATGCTACATGCTGCCATTTAGAGTAGACAGTCTCAGAGAGGCTCCATTTCCTCCCTGTTCTGGTAGCAATTAGTGAGTCATCCATACAAAAGTAGAAAGTTGTTATTCTCCCATTCCAGCTCAGTTCTGCTGGCTGACATGTTGGGGGCAGAGCTAAGGCCCCATCCATGCCACACCACTCTGTGTGGGGGAGGGAGGAGTTGGTACACAATCTGCTCAAAATACCCACACCATAAAATGAAGGGTCTTGCTCCTTCCTATGCTATTCCACAGGCACATAGCTTGAGCCACAATGTAGCCCTGAGTAATGAGACATACACCAATGCTGTTGTTCAGTCTCTTCTTAAAAGTTGGAAAAGTCTATGGAGTTTTGGAGAGAAATATAGGCTGTGTGGTTTGGTGCAAAGTTAGTGAAGGTCCATTATGGGTATGGTGAAAAGGCATTTCATTTCTTAGGGCCCAAATCAGCTACCTTTGCAATGAGAAAGGTACCTTACTTCCTGCATGGTCCCAATGATTGTAGTGGGACTGCTCATGGAACAAGGTCCTAATCTGGAAGAGTAAGAGAGGCCTCCATTTGGGTTGAGATGGCTCATGCTTGTCTTCATTGTGATGGAGGGCAGTTTGTGTAGAAACTTTTGCTGATTTGTCCTTTTCCTGGACTCCCTCTTTCCCCATTGACTGTGCAAGGGAGAGGTTTTTTCCCCGCTCATCTCAATATGCGGAGGCCCATGGATAACCATGGGCATGCAGGTACCTGAGAATTAGGGTATTACACATCTGAAAAACTAATCCACATTTAATACTCAGTGAGGGAAAGTGCATCCACTATCTTAAAACAATGCTCAGTCCTGCATGGAGGACTGGTCAGGTGGATCCTTGTGGCTGCAGTAAGCCCCAGGGGAAGTCAGTGAGATGTGGCACTGGGGCAGGGGTCTGCTTGCAGGGTCAGGCCTTTAATCTTTGAAGTCCTAAGTATTTTGGCCCAGTTACTTTCCACTAATGCCAAAAGTTGTGGTTTCTATACACATTTCTCCAGAAACAAAACAAGTATTTAATGGAACATCAGAATGTCACTGACAAACTTACCAGCTCTCTTTGATTAAAACACTTCACACAAATGCTGACTGTCACAGTCCTAAGGCCTCCTTAAGAGCTGCAGTTGGGGTTTTTTCCATCACAGGCTGTAGCAGAGCCACACAGTGGCAGGAGAGGCACCAGGGAGTGGAGATTAGGTAGGCTTCAAACAGGCATTTAGTGGAGTTAGGCCCCTAAACACCTTTGTGTATCTTACCTACTGAACCTCAGAGATCCTTGCTGCCAGCTGCTCCACGTTCATGCACAGTGAGCAGTCTGTGCCAATCCTCCCCAGTTCTCCATGAGCTGGCAGAGGACAGAAAGGTAACAGCCAAGGCTCCTTCCTGTCTCTTTTTCAGATACCTGTTCCCCAGAGGCAGCAGCAGGAAGGAACAGTCCCTGCCTTTCCTGCACTGTTTTTGTGTGTGGTCTTGTATAACCCTGCAAAGAGGGAAACTTCTTGTTCCCAATTTCAGCTGAGGAAGAACAATACATAATCTAGGCCTCAGTGTCTCTGAAGAACATGTTTGCAGCTATGTCCACTACAGATGGTCAGTTGGAAAACATCAGAAACACACACCACACAATGCTTTGCATTAGCAGTCAGGAATTTGTACCCACTTCCTGGCAGATTTACTGATGGTTCATTAGCAGTGATTAATTGGCTCTGACGATTAACCCCTGCATTCTTGAGAGATGAGTATCTTAATATAGGGCCTACTGTGTACATTGTTTCTTTTCTTCTTGAAACATCTTCTGAGACAAAGTTATTCACCAATTCTAAGAAGATCAAAGACCAACATAATAAAGACCTGAATTCCTCTGGAGAGTTATCTGGTTTGTGGTCTCTGTTGGGAAATAACTTAAAAGACATATATTCACCAATCACAACCTCAGGCATTTTCCTCTTTTATACATAAATCTAAAAGGCACATTCAAAGAATCTAAGAGGTCTGAGGTCTAATAATACTTGGTAATTACATAGTGCTTTACATTTTCAAAGCCTTTACACATCAGCTGTCTGGGAGGTTGGTAACTTAACTGTCCCCATTTCACAGGATGGGAAACAGACACAGAAGTTAAGGCCTACAATCTTGAAAGACTGCACTGATTCTGAGCGTTCAACACAACATATCTATGACCGGATTTTCAAAAACATCGAGACTCCACAGCTCCCAATGACTTCAACAGTGGTTGTGGGTTCTCAACACTTCTGAAAACCAGACTCACACTGGGAACCCAAAAAAGAGCTGCATGAAATTACTGCACACTTTAAAATTTATGCCTAAATGAGTTGCTGAAAGCTCCAGCAGGATATCAGTCAGAATCAGAATTAAGGAGTTCCTGCCTCTTAGTTTGCAAGAAAAGTAATCCAAGGCATTGTGTGGGGATGACACTGTCTTAGCACACATCGATAAAACCAGTGAACGTTTATCCTCTACAAAGAAAAAATCCATTCTGTTATGTACAGTAGAAATACTCTGAATTGTCACTTCACTCAGGGGGAAAAAAAAAAGGCCAAAGAAAAATGCTAGACACTTCACAGATTATTTAATCTTTGTTAGGCAGCAACCTCTGAAAGCCAAGGAGGTGTAAACCTACAAGAAGTCCTCTATTTTCTGACACGCCAAAGCAGTCCCCAGCGTGCTGATGCTCATATGAACTCCCTTCAGCTGAAAATAGTATTAATGAGAGGTGATAAATGTCTCTGTTGCTAAGTGGTATGAATATGCTGAACCGCTGAGTTTTAGCTCAGTTCTGAGGACAACGCTTTATCTTGCTGAGTCTGTGAAATTCTCCTTTCAGCTCAAACAAGTCAACACTAATTTAGTTCCAATCCTAGTGCAATGGATATAGGATATTTTGGTGGGGAATGCTTCACTTTAAGATACATTATAGAGTAGGTTGTTAGTTTAAGCATCAATTAACCTTTCTTTTGGTATCAGTCACTTCCTGATTTTTACACTTGAGCTATAGTCTATAGCCTCACTTTCACTTAATCTGGAAGTTCAGGTACCTAACAGTGAAACACAAAAATAAAACAGATGGGGAGAAACATTTTTCTGGATGAGGTGGATATATGAATATTCAGAGCACACATACAGTGCAGCACACTTCCCAGCAAGTTCTGCCAAATAGGAATGTCCTTTAGCTGAGACCTTGGGAACAGCAGCACATACTGCAAGATTTGAATGATGGACAGGAAAGGGCTTGGGTTCTGGGAAGTGGCTGAAGGCCCCTCCTTCAAAGAGGAGAAGCTTCTGAGTCCAAGACACAACTGAGTACAGGGTCTAATGAGCTAGTGAAAACACAGGAATAAGTGTGGGGGTCAAAAGTCAAACACAGGGAAACTGAAGGGGTCACCTAACAGAAAGCCCCAGACAGCACCCACTACTCCTAAAAGGTATCTAAGGAACCTGAGGACACAGACCAGAAGAACTCTGCCTGGATGTGTGAATAGAGAGAGAAATGGAAGTAGGCCCTACAGTCACAGAGCACCACCTCAGCCACAATCTTCTCTCTGGTGTTATAGACAGTCACTTTGGCTATGAGGAGGTTGACAAGGAGGTTCCATGACTTTTCGGGGCCAATGAATTGGTGTCCATATAGAAGTGCAGCTAGAATGTTATAGGAGAGTTCTGGAAGAGCCAGAAAAGGGGATGCAATCTGGTGCACTCCAAACACATGTGCACCAGTGTCACCCTCATGCCACAGAAGGGGCAGGTGTTAAGGATGTGAGGGAATCCACCAGGTTCATGTCTGTGTTCATGGCTCCATGAAGGAGTTGCCAGATAATAAACTTGGTGGGCCATGAAACCAAAGTGGAATACAAACTGGCCCATCGAGGTTCCTTACCCTCAAAAGGTGGCAAAAAGTCCCATCACTTGCTGTCAGGTTGGGACACAAGCATGAGGAAATGGAGAGTGTAGAGCACAAGCATGTACAAAAGTACCCTTGGCGTGATTTGGAAACGGACAAGTCTTGCAGCCAGCTCAATGGGTATGTCTACACTATGGGCTTAAGTCGACTTAGGCAAAGCCTTGGCCACATCTGGAGTTCATTAAGTCAACTTAAGGGCTTCCTTAAGTCAACTTAATAACTCTTGCCCTCAAAGTCGACAACACAATATGGCCAATAAAGCTGACTTAATAAAGTCAACTTAGTACGGTGGGGTCATTTAAGTCGACTTTATAAAGTTGACTTAAGCCTGGGGACCCATTTAAAGTCGACTTCATTAAGTTGACTTTAAATGAGTCCCCTGGCTTCAGTCAACTTTATAAAGTTGACTTAATGGAATGTGGCCTCACTAGGTTGACTTAAAGTCTGCTTAAAGTCAATTTTAAGTAGACCTTATTAAGTTGAGTTAACTGAGCCTTGTAGTATAGACATAGCCAATGTGTTCACAGGGGATGGAGAGAGAAGGGTTGTGGAGCAGGGTCCCGATGAAAAGATCCAGAGGGTTAGGGTGATAGGCAGGCAAGATAACACAGTAAGGGTACCCTCCGATCTTAGAGTACATGCCATGGAGAATCCCATGTGCTGACCTAGCACTTGGGGATCCATCCAAACCATCTGATTGTCGTTCAGGGGGTCTCCAGTGCTAGTGACTCCTACCAGGACCAACATCCTTTGTGTTGAGGGAGACTGTCGCCTGCACACCAAAGTTGGGGATTGTGTAGCAAGGCCTCTGCAAGGCCTCCCCCATCTTGGCAGCAGCCATGGACTTGGTTGCTAAAACCAGCCTCTGGGTTCAGAGATGGTCCTGGTACAAGTCCCGCAGGTCAGTGAGGTCTCATGGAAGACTTCTCAGCTAGACATAGAAGAGCTGCCGGTCACACTGAAGCCCTCACAGATGAGTGAGGAAGGTGTGCTCCAATGCTCTCCATACAGCTTGGGGTGCTGGTAGGTATCAGTGAGAATGATAATGAAGACAGCCATGGCATGGTTCAGCCTATTCCAGAGAGGAAGCCTAGCTGTGGATATAGATCTAAACTTTCCCAAAGTTTGAGGGGACACAGACATAGAGTCTTAGTTTGGGCATGGCTCTAAATACAACATCTGTGCAGATGTTCCTCACAGCACTTCACAAGCTTTATTCTCAAAAAATTCTATGAGACACAACCAGTTTCTTGCCTCTACTAGTAACTACTTATCTCGCTTCTTTGAAAGGTGTAGCAGGAAGGCACGGCCCCCCTTGGCGATAACCCAGAAAGAATTGCCTGACTGCAGGAGGGTGGAGCCAGGAGTGGCCTGTCAATCAGGCCTCGTGACTTGGAAGAGCTACCCCTGGCTGGTGAGGACTTGTGACCTGGAGGAGTTGCCACCTGCCGACAGGCCTGACAAGCTTCCAGACCTGCCACCGCCCGACGAGATAGGATTCTATAACCTACCCCTGGGAGACTACCCTGATGAACCAGCGGATGAACCTCCAACTCAGGTACTGACAGGAAGCAGGGTCAGGATCGGCACCAGGGAGCACAAGTACCAACCCGTGGAGTCAGTGTGTTGTGGTCCGGACCCTGCTGACCCCTGCGTGGAAGCCCCAGGCCTAGCCAGGGACCTGGGCTGGGACACAGTGGAGCTGTATGATCCTACCCCTCCACTGATTCCTCTCCCTACACCGAGTGCCTACTTGCAGACTGTGGACCCTAGAGGTGACACTGCCAGTCCCCCTATACCCTAGAGACTTATTTTGTGACTTTGCCCTGCCAAGGGGCTAGAGACTTGGTTGTCCTGTCCTATGAAGGGCCGGAGACCTTGGGTAGTTGCCCTCCCCCTCAGAAGGGAGAGCAGCCGTGTTACAAAAGGTATTTCATCTTAATCACTTTTGCCAGACACCATTATTTCTTTCTAATAATGCACACATTTCCAATTTCACAAAGTATTTCCAAACAAATGAAGCCAGATTCCACCCCCTCCACAGTTTCCTCTGCACCATTCTGGCAGCACTAACCAGCTGGAAACCCTGAAGATTCAACTATTTGTGGATTCCCCTTGCAAAAGGGAATTTGCCAAGCTGGGGAGGGCCAGTGCTGCTACTCTGTCTGCCACTTCCTCTGCTGATCACTTGAGGCTGCTTTAAACTGTACCAGAAGCTGAACTAGTGTTTTGGTTGGCTTCAGGATCTAGTATCCAGCAAGGTGCTCCTCTCTCTGGTCCTGTGCTAAGTGCAGGTTAGTAAAACCAGAAGAGGTGACCTGCATGCACACAAAGCACCATATCCTTACAGCATATCTCTAGAGTTCAGGTCCTAGGTCTGGTTGCATGTTTGAATTTAGGGAGGGGACTTTGGAGATAGTTTGGTTAAGTGATAAGGCTGGATCATTCATTGAGTACAGGGCAATAGTGACTTAGGCTGTTCATTTCCTGGATTTTGTGTTGGTGTGAAATGCTATTTAGGAACTTCAAGTTAATGAAGACATTATGACCCATGGGGGTAAATATAAAAAAGGCAGTTCACATTTAAACTAGAGTATTTAACAGAGCAAGGCAACCTAATACAACGGCTTAGGACAGGAAGTGATCTTGGCTTTCTTAATTAAAGCAAAGAACCACATTTTAAGTGAAGGAAAGTCTGGGTTGCTTCCATGAAACGGGGTCCTTCTTTACAGTGATGTTAATACTAATGTTAAAACTTCATAATGACAGAAATGCAGCACAGTATGCAGAGCAACCACATTCTACAAGCCATTACCCTCTGATCCCACTGAGGAATACCAAGAGAAACTACAACATCTGCTTAAGAAACTCCCTAAGGAAGCACAGGAACATATCTACATGGACAAGCCCCAAGAGCCCCAACCAGGGGTATTTTATCTACTACCCAAGATCCACAAACCCGATAATCCTGGGCGCCCCATCATCTTGGGCATCGGCACTCTCGCAGCAGGATTGTCTTGTGGACTCTCTCCTCAGGCCCTACGCTACTATCTCGGCTAGTTATCTCTGTGACACAAATGACTTTCTGAAAAAACTACAATCCATCAATGGTCTCCCAGAAAATACCATCCTAGCTGCTATGCATGTAGAAGCCCCCTACACAAACACTCCTCACAAAGATGGACTTCAAGCCATCAGGAACAGTTTGTTGGATGATAACACAGCATACCTGGTAACTGAACTCTGTGACTGTCCTGACCTACAATTACTTCAGATTTGGGGATGATCTATACCTCCAAGTCAGTGGCACAGCTATGGGAACCTGCAGGGCCTCACAGTAAGCCAACATCTTTAAGGCCACTTCCTCAAATCTTATTCACTATTGCCTTTCCTTTACCCACATTACATTGATGACATTTTCATCATCTGGACCCACAGGAAAGCATCCCTGGATGAATTCCACCAAGACTTCAACAATTTCCACCCCACCATCAACCTCAGCCTGGACCATTCCACACAAGGAATCCAATATTTGGACACCATCATACCTATAAGGGATGGACAGATTAACACGACCCTATACCAAAAACCAACTGACCAAAATGCATAACTACATGCCTCCAGCTTCCACCTTACATGATCCATCATCTACAGCCAAGCATTAAGGTACAACTGGATCTGCTCGAATCCCTCAGAAGGAAACAAACACCTACAAGATCTCTACCAGGCATTCCTGAAACTATAGTACCCACCTGGGGAAGTGAAAAAACAGATTGACAGTTATATGGGTACCCAGGAGTCACCTACTATAGGACAGACACTATAAAGAAAACAACAGAACACCACTGGCCATCACCTACAGCCCCCAGCTAAAATCCATCCAACACATCGTCAAAGATCTACAACCTATCCTAGAAGATGATCCCACACTCTCTCCAGCTTTGTGAGGCAGGCTTGTCCTTGCTTACAGACAGCTCCCCCAGTCTGAAGCGCGTACTTACCAGCAACTGAACACCATACAACAAGAACTCCAACCCAGGAACCTATCCTTGCCACAAACCCCACTGTCAACTCTGCCCGGACATCAACTCCAAGGGTACCATCACAGGCCCCAACCACATCAGCCACACCACCAGGGGCTCATTCACCTGCACATCCACTAATGTGGTATATGCTATCATGTGCCAGCAATAGCCCTCATGACCCAGACTGTCCTTGAGTAAAAGGATAAATGAACACAAAACGGACATCAAAAATGGCAACATCTATAAACCAGTAGGAGAATACTTCAACCTCCATGAACACTCAGTAGCAGACTTGAAAGTTGCCACACTTCAAAAAAGAAACTTAAAAAACAGACTTCAGGGTGAAACTGCAGAGTCGGAGCTAATCTACAAGTTTGACACAATCAGACTGGGTCTGAATAGAGACTTGGAATGGTTAACACATTACAAAAAGTGATTCATCTGTTCACACACTCTCTCTTTGATCGACTGGTGTTAATGGGCTCCATCTGCTCTGAACTGACTTTGCTAACACTTGCCCTCCTACACCCTCGCATGTGTATATATACCTCTCAGCTGTAATTTCCACTTCATGCATCTGACAAAGAGGGCTGGAGCCCACGAAAACTTATGCCTGAAGAAATCTGTTAGTTTATAAGGTGCCACAGGACTCTCATTTCTGTTGTACACTGAATAACACAACTAACCCTCTGGAAATTTCTATGCAGAGAAAGCAACCTATGCTTCTATTTGAAATTAAGTTCTTGTTTAAGAAGTTTTTTTTGTGCTTTGTGGTTTCTTTTTTGCTTGTCTTTTAATATTAAAAAATAGTTTTATGGGGGGAGGGGAAGAAACATGCAGGCACCAAACATGATCCAGGAGGGAGAGACTGCATGCTTGTAAAATTTCAATAGTCACATTTGTTTTTCTCCCTCAAACTGAACAAGCAAAATGATTCTTGGAGACACTACAGTCTGCCAAGAATTCACCCTATGACACACAACTGTCACGTGGCCTGGGATTAATCAGGAGAGCATTTTTGCTATAAAACTCCATATGCATGAATGCCTCTTCTAAAACCACAGTATTGAGCCTTTGTTTGCTGGCCACTGCTCCCTGCTACTTCTGGAGATTATATATTGTGGAAAAGCTTTTTTAGTTTTTGCCTTTGAGTTACTTGTAGGGATGCTGTCTTATCTGTTTTTTTTTCTTTCTTTTTTTCCCTGATGAGGTGGCTTAATCATTCTAATAAGCATTCTTATTGAATCTCCTCTTTGCTTAGTTCAGCACCATCTGAACCATAGAACGTAACTGCTCTTCTACTATATAATATTGTTCTCCTGTATCAGTCCTGTTGCCCTTCATAAGAGTATAGTGGTTTCCATTTATGGTCTACCATTGAAGGAGATCTGGTCAGTCTCTTCCAACCAGATTGTGTGCAGATACCAGGAGGAAACCATACACAAGCTTGTTGGAAGCTCAATGGGAATAGGCACAAGAAGTTCCAGGGAAGATCTGCAGAGGATCAGCTAAGTGTGCAGTCACAATCTGAAAAAGGTTGAGAATCCCTTCTGTAGAATACATGCTTTGGCAGGGCTTCCGTACAAGAAAGCTTTTGCTCTGTCATCATTGGACAGTTGCTGTATTTGTTCTCAAGTTATTTTCCCTCACCATTACTGCAATGGAGAACTGATAAATTAAAAATGTATTTAAACAAACCCAATGTGCCTACCAGGCTTAAATAACAGAGATGGTGATAAATCACAAGTCACCACGAGGTACTTTCCCTAACTGGAGAGGTGTTATTTACAGAATACAACTGCCAACAGCAGGGTAACTTCTAACTCTGTAATGAAGTCACAGACTTCAGTAAGCAAGGTACAAGTCTTCATAGATTTTTTTCCCCCATATTTTCTTATAGTTCTGTCCTACTCTGTTTTTAAAGAAGAAATAATCCACCCCCTAAACATCTGAACAGCTGGCAAATATCATGGCTAGAAGCTGGGATCTGCTTTTCCACATCCCAGTTGTTCTAGAACTGATTTTTTTTTTTTTAAATTCTAAACAAATCCCTAAGGAATGTGACAAAATCATTATGTGCAACCACAAACTGGCTCTAAATACCCATTCTCACAGGTTACTGCCATTATTCATGCAAACTTGTTATTATGTTTTGAGCTTCCTTTCATTTGCCCAAACCCAAAAGGAGGCTGTAAAATACATTCCGTCCAAGGAACAGGCTGATGCATTAACCCTTTTACTCTTGACCAGAAAAGCGTTCTTTAGCTTCTCCTTGTTTTTCAACTAGGAGTTTGCAAAAGCAATAAGCCTGATTTCCACATCATTCTCATTTCTCTGTTCTTGCTATTTTAAATCACTTATTATGAAATAACATCAATCAAATACAAAGCTTGCTTGGTTTCTGTTGTGGCCAAAACTAGCTACCAGTAGAAAATGTGTTTGGAGAGAGGAGGAAGGGAAATTAGAGCTCAGTTTGGTTTCAGCATTTTTGCAACCAGCAGTCTCAGTAAGGAGGTGAAAGACCTTGTAACCTGACCTACCCTCTCTTTGCTGGATCAAGACTGAGACATTCAGAAGCAGGGAAAGAACTGGATATCTTGCTACTGACACTGATGTACCTGGTTCTGTGCAGAGAAGACTCTAGTCTCCTACAAAGTGAATCAGCACTTTTAACCAGATTTCAATTCATTTTAAAGGAGGAGGAAAGGAGTCTCTTGACTTTTATAGGATAGCTAAAATACAAAATTAAACAAATATAGTTTATCATCTTGGCCATGAATACTTTACAGCACAGTAGCTCACATTTTTAACTTCAGTCTCTCCTGCTGCTCAGGTTGGAAAAAGGCATTGGGAAGATGAAGTTCTCAGTTCACAGGGAGTGCCACCATTTCATGGCTATTCTTAGCAGCAGGAGCTTACAAAGCTTGCTGTGACTGCACATTGGTTTGGCTGGTCTTCCTTCCTCCCAACTCTGCACAGTAGCACACCGTAGCACAGTGGTTTTCAAACCATGGATTGGTACCCAGTATTGGGTCACACAGCCCCAGGTACTGGGGTCATGGTGCACACTAATGTTGCTGCCGAAAGACTGGAATGCACTGCTCAAAGATGTAGTTGTTGGGTCATATGCATAAATGATTTTTTTCAACTGGGTCCCGAAGAAAAAGTTTGAAAACCACTGATCTAACGTGTACTGCTCCATTTGATAGTCTGTGTGCCTACCATGGGGGTGCTGTACTTCTCCTGACACAGTGCGAGAGATACCCAGAGCTGATTATCCCCAAGGCAGAATCCTTTTAGGGTAGGTCCTGTGGGCTGCCAGAGGTACAGAGGCTGTGCTGGGGAAAGGAGTTGTCAAGAATTGTGGTGTAGCCATGCTGTTATGGCCATTTTGGCTTGCGCTGCAAAGCCATATGCAGCCTTGGAGAAGCCATAACTTACAGCAGATCCCAGAGCAATTACACTTCACTGTGTTTAGAGCAGCCCAGAACTGGGAGGGCACAAATGTAGCATAAAGACATCTCTGTCCTCACCCTCCTCTGGCCTGCACCTTCTGGAGGCAAAGCACAGAATCTCATCTCAGCCCCTGATTTTATAAACCTTGTCTACATGAGAGAATGCTGATGTTCCACACCTGCCACTGTGGTAATACACCCCATGTCCACTCACAAAAACTCTTGGGTAGATGCACAGGTGCTGCCATCACTCCTACTACACTCAAAACAAGGCTTGATACCACTGTATCCAGTTGAGAAAGAACGAGAACTGCTGCCACAATACTTTCATCACCATCCCATAATGCTCCTGCAGCCCCTTCTGTGAGTACCCTGTTCACTGCACAACAACTCTTCTATTTCCAACTGCTTTCTTGTTTTGAGCTACTACAATTCTTATAAATTAATGCATAAATGTTCTTTCATTTTAGAAGGTGCAATGCCAATGGATCAATCTTCTCTAACCTGTCTGCCCCTCACAAGCATGGATGTCATCTCTCGTATGCATGCTGTATTTTTATTTATAAAAATGCATTGGATCTTGCAATGAAAAATATATATGGTCCACATTTTTAAAGGAATTTGATGGAGCACTTCTCCAAACATGGATTACTATTCCCACAATCCCCTGCTTTGAGGATGTGTGGGATACGTGCCCATAGTACACTGGTACTACAATGGTTTGAGAGAATGCTGTGTGTGGCTACAGACCACAGTGGTGCATAGGAAGGCAAGATGTGGACTCACTACAGTGTTGGATATATTACAACAGTTCATTTGAACCATTGTAAGTTGCAATGGTGCCATTCTGTAATGTAGACTAGACCAGTAGTTCTCAACCTTTTGTTGTTCATGACATACGTGGTGGCATACCGTGACCTTACAGGACAAATCACACCTGCCCATCCCCAGACCAAATCCAGCCATCATCCCAGCTCTCCACGACACACTTACTACTGTGCGGCAACACAGTAATGTGTCCAGACACAATGGGTGAGAACCACTAGACTATATGAGGTGCATCCTGTGACAGCCAGAACAATGGGATGGTGAAGTCTTTGCACCAGTCCCCATTTAGCACTACTTGCCTTTGAGTGGAAATGGTCCAACACTCAGGGTCTAGCCTGGGATTTGAAAGCCTTGGGTTTAAGTTCCTGCTCTGTCACAGACTTTCCAAGCAAGTCATAATTTCTTTGTGCCTCAGTTCTTCATCTGTAGAATGGGGATAATAGAACTGCGCAAATGTTTTAAAACTTATGATGTGCTCAGTTATTACAGTGATGAAAGCCAAATAAATGCCTAAAATAAAGCCATGAGATGCTCAGAAAAGAAACAGGGAGAAAACACTCTGATATTTGGATCTTCTGGGCAAGAGTGCCAGTTAATTCCCTGCACACAAAAGTATACAGAACAGAAAATCAGGTTCCCTATTATGTTTTTAGTATTGGGCATTAACTTTTAGAGTGAAGGAGAGTCGCAGTGTTAATTTTAACATTGGTTTCTGCTCTACAACTTTATTAAGGACTCATCGTGATTTAGTTCCATTTATGGCAAATGCTGACACTGCTCAGACCTCACTTCTCTGTCATCTGTATCTGTTAATTTATGCATTTCCATCTGGAAAGAGATTGTCCAGGGCTGCAGGCTTTCTTCCTGTTACAGTAAAGAATGGAGAGGGATTTAATTAGATTGCTGGATGGTTGAGCGTGAGGCTACAGCAAGGCCTGGGTGGTCTGTCAACTCTTCAGTTGAAAAACAAAGCTGCAAGTTGTACTGTACAAACTTCTGTTTGGTCTTGTTGATTAGTACCAGGGACTGGGATCCAGTACTCCTGGGCTTTACTTCTGGCTGTGCTACACTGTTTCTCTTTGTGACCTTGGGTAGCCTATTTGACCGGATTTTCCAAGATGACCTATGCCTTTAAAAGCCTGGTCAAAAATTTTGTGCCTCTGTAAAATGGGAAAAATAAATCTTTCCAACCTCAGAAGCTTAACTACTTCACAAAATACTTGCAGCTTTATAAAAAAGTATATTTAGAAAAGTACCAGGTATTATCATTTCTCCTGCTGCCCTCCTCTGGCGCCTGATCCAGAGCAATGACGTGTATTCATAACTTGTGTTGAATTTAATTGTTCAAGCCCTTAATGAAACTCTGCATATGCTGCAGTGTATTTAAAGGGTCTGAAACAGGAGTAGAAACTATGATGAGTGAACAGATTCCCATCTACATTCAACTATGAGTCAATCCACACGCAATGAATTTAGCAAAGTGCCCTTTCATAGTTAAGCTGAACTTTTGAAAATAATGGCTGCATCTTTAAATAGGTTTACAGTGCAGATTGCTGACTGGAGCATCTTGAAGATTAATTTATTCCTTATGGTTTATCTGTTCCAAAAGTCAACAGATTCCATATTAATAAGACGAGGAAAGCAGAAGGCTAAATCAGAAAGTGGGTTAGAACTGGAACTAAATTTATTAGGTTCCGATGTGGTAGCCATGTTAAGTCTAGTTCAGCAAGATAAGCAAGGAGTCCTGTGGCACTTCATATCAAGACTTCAAAGAGAAACTGAAAAATTGGAACTGATATGTGGATTTGATTGTGTCAAAGCAGCATTAAATCATGATTATGGCTTTTTTTCCCATTACAACAGGTGATTTAACTTAACCTTCCTCTGTGTGCTGTCTCCCAGTGTTTGAAGGTTAACAACTGCTTTGATTTGCTGTTACAGTGTGACCTGATCCCATGACTTACATTCCCCTGCATATATCTTCCTCCTATTCTGTAAACTCCCCCATCTTCAAAGTGTCTGATGAAGTGGGATTTTCTCCCACAAAAGCTCCTGTGATAAATAAATTTGTTAGTCTTTAAGTGACTCCTTGCTTAAGTTTATTAGCTAACTTATTTTGGATGCATGTTACATAAAAAGCTATTATACAACATTGACTTGTGGGATGTTATTGGGAGCTCTATTCACAGTTTTCTTGAATTTATATGTGAATAAATGCTACTGATGGCCAAGTGTTTGCATGATAGTTACTGGTTGTCTTTAATGGGTACTCTTTTTTGCAGTCATTTTCCATTTCATGCTACAGCTATGGGTAGGAAAAGGATAATCACTCAACAACATTCTTCTCATCTTAACAAGTTACAAAAGTCTACATCAAACACACTGTCTACCATATATTTCATTTACTAGCAGATGAATTTGAATTTTGTTGAGAGGTAGTTGAAACACAATCACTGTTCTTTGTGCAAACTGCATGTGAAACAATGCACTGCTATGGGAGATTATTCAATAGCAAAGACATTTGATAATATTAGAGCCAACCACAAGTTCCACTTCTGCTGATGCACAGAACTTTGAATAATTAGTCATTGCATGGAATGTTGTATTTATATCCATGTGAGCCACAGCCGTTAGGCCACAAAGTCAGAAGACAAAGAATTGCTGTTATTAAAAGGCTGCTCTCTGTTTTATTTATATGCTACAGCTTTATTTCAGCGTCTTCTTTACTTTTATTGTTTGGGCATCCTCCAAGCAAGAAGATAAGTCTACATCAGAGAATTTTAGTATAAACAGAGTTGCTATATACAAGACCTCAACTTTTAATCTAAGAAAAAACTCAGAGTCTCAGTAAGACTCTACGAGTGGAAGAATGGTTTTGAGGTTAAGGGACAGCTTTAAGAATAAGAAGTCCTAGCTTTGTTCTCACCTCTACCATAGACTTCCTGTACTTAATATACATAAATTAGTATCTCAGTTTTATAGATGGCAAAAATGGGACTCAGAGACGCTAAGTGACTCATCGAAGTTCATACAGCAAATCAGTAGCAGATCAAGGAGTCCTTACTCAGTTCTCTGGTCTAAACACTAGACCACAATGCTCTCAGTAGACAACAATTACACCATAGACAGATGTAATCATGCATATTGGGGTGTATGTAATAAGGCATAGCCATCTGCTTATGTCAGTCTTTTTTTTTTTTTTAATAGAAAAACAAAGTATATGACAACTTCAAAGTTCAGGACAAAGGCACTCTCAATGTGCTTTTTATTTCTTTAAATGGGGTCTCTTCATTTCAATAGTGCAAACTGTGGCAAGATTTAATTAGCTATAACCAGAAATTAGAAGAAAAACTAATAGGATTGGAACATAAAACATCTGGTGAGAAATTCACATTGTAACAATGAGCTTTCCCTTCAGATCTTGTTATTAAAAAAAACAACAGGTATGGTTAGGAAATTCAGAATGATGACAAACAGCATCCACAATCTGTCCTAGATAACAATGCAGCTTCAGACAAAGGGTGACTCTTTAGGATACATTATATATCTATTGCAAGTATTAGGCATAACTGAGGAAAACTGGAATTTTACTCTAGCTTGTAAGTGAATTTCCTGTTTTATGACCACACGTCACCTTAAACCATGATTTACACAGCTTTCATTTCAAAGCGGGTTGACTTCAGTCAGTGCTTGCATGGGAAACCTCTAAGGCAAGGAAGTTCAGTAGGTGCACTCAAAGGGTACCATGGTACCAGAGATGCCGTGTTTTACATGTCATAAAACAGACACTTGGGACTTCTTATGATTACTATGGGCATGTTTTTGAAAAACAGCTTTAAGTTTTCCAGTAAATATGGCATTAGCACAAACCTACCCATTTGTATGTGTAAATCAGGAACAGAGAAATCTAACTGCTTCATGCTAGGTACCCAAATGTGGGATTTTGTGCACAGAAAATTGCGAAGTACAAATTTAGAAGTCAAACTGCTGTTACTAAAAAATGCAGCACTAAAAGATACCCTGATGCTTTTCATAAGAAGGAAGGGTGGTAGTCCCAGTTCTGGCCATATTCCAGCTTGGATAATTATGTTGTCCTGGATCTAAATACCTTGGCAGTCTCAATGGAAAATAATGAGGCGATGCAAATGGTTCTGGAAATTACATTTTATGACAGGGTAGTCAATATGTGGACTGTGGGCCCAATTTGGAACACCAAACATTTCTGAATGGATCACAGTATCTTGTTGTTGTTATTGTTTTCTTCTATGGAGTCCGGGCCTTGACTAAACCCTTACCAAAGAAAGTGGACCTGGACAAAAATAATTGACTAACTCTGCTTTCCAGGATAAGTGTAAAAAAGGAAAAAGGCAGGATTATTGAGCATGTGTGCAGGGTGGAGTGGATAAAAGGAGGGTTTAAAAAAATATAAAATAATGGGGGAGTGTGGGAGACTTCTTTGTTGCTACTGCTGAACAAAAGCAGAGGAGGCACTGAATCTATGTAGTCCCCAGTCTAGATGAAGTTGGGGCCCTCTTAGGCCACTCTAGCCTTCCTTAGCAGAATTTTTATGTTCCTATCAGGACCTTATGTCCTGGTTTACACTGGCAGTGGCTGTTGGTCTAGCTTTTAGAAACAAATCAGGATGAATAGGGACTTTGGATTCTTTTCCCACTACAACAGGTGATTTGACCTCACCTTCCTCTACATGCTGTTCTCCATGTTTGAATCTTACCACCTGCTTTGATTTGCTGTTACAGTGTGACCTGTTCCCATGACTTACGCTCCCCTGCACTTATTTCCTCCCATTCTGTAAGTTTTCCCATTTTCAAAATGTCTGATGAAGTGAGATTTTCTCCTATGAAATCTCATGTGATAAATAAATTTGTTAGTCTTTAAAAGTGGGACTCCTTGCTTGTTTTAATATAGTTCTGTGTCTTTAATGTTATTTCAAGTAATCTGAATAATAGCTTCCTCTAAAAATAGGCAAGGAGACTCCATAGATGTAGTCTTAAGTAGACATAATAGATGCTCTGGAGCTTGTTATGTTATCTTGTACATTAATCTTACTTAGAATGCCTGAAGTAAGATTCCTTAGTGTGTGTGATCAGTTGCCAGTATGAAATGGCTTGTCCATATATATATATATATATATATATATATATATATATATATATTTTTCCCCCTCAAAACACAAAAATGAGCTATTATTTTTGGATGGTCACCTAATATAGTGTTCCTTAAATTCAGCTGTATACAAAGTTAGCACGAACAAGTAAACTGAAAAGAAAGCCAATTCATGATGAAAGAGGTTTGTTACAGTATGCCACTGTAACAGAAGAAACAGATTTTGGGCCCTTACAACACCCTGCTCTTGCAAAACTTCCCTCTAAATCACTTGTGGTACACTAGATATATTATACTGTCTATGAAGAAATCTGCCCAGCATCAGAGGATGTATTAGATACATTAGCAAAGACTCCATTAAGATAATCAGGGAGAAAAATTCCACTGGGTTACTTTTTCTATATAAAACATAGATGAAAAATATCAGATTCTCAGGCCTAGAGACTGATGTGCCTATTTATCCACACAGCTGGTATGACAGGACAGTGCAAGCTTTTCTCATTGTGCAGCTGATGGGCTTCAATCCTGACCTAGAGGGACAACTCTGGGATGAGTGGAGAGTTCAGATTCCATGATCCTTAGCCTCCATTAAGTTCCACATTTGTTTTTGTTGGGGTCTACAAGAAGATTGCCAAAAATTTTCACCATTGCCAGCCTTGGTGATGAACTGGTGATCAGAATGGTGGTAGTGTTATTGTAGATACAGCTCCAAGCCACTGCCAACAAAGCTCACAACTGGCTTATTGGACTTGATACCAGAGTTACCACTTTGCCTGATTTTATCAGGAATCTCACAATATTTGGTATGTTGCTTAAAGCTGGAATCAAGAGACTATATCAGAATGTCACCTTTCAGTTAATTTTTTTTTCTAGCTTTTATGACTGCAGAGAAAAGCTTGCAGATGTCACTTGAGTGGAGCTTATTAAGTGCTCAGAAACTAGAAAGTGAATAAAAAGAAATAAACACTTTAAAAAAATCTCCTGATTTTAAGCTAATACCAGTATTTTGGAATGGGTTGTTGGTAGTACTGTGGTACTTAAAACACAGGACCATCAGCACTCTATACCAGTGGTCGCTACTGTTAAACCAGACAAGTCATGATGTACTGAACCAATGTTCCCTCTAAGGTGATGATGTGGCTGAGCAACTTATGGATGCAGGTGAACAAGTTATGGATGTGGCTGAGCAAATTCCCCAACCTATATGGGTCCTTCCCCACTGCCTGCTGGCCCCCAAAGCATATCCATAACTTGCTTAGCTGCATCATCAGCTTAAGAGAGAACACTGCTGTCATTACTATATTGTGTCATGGAAAATGGATGCAGCATTAAAACACCACAATGTTATGTGTTTTTTAAAATTATTTTAAAATTACCAAAATGTCTTATTTTACTGAAAATTGATTTTTCCCCATAATTTAACATTTTTCATGACCCTTCCATTAATGTTCATGAGACTAAGAAAAATAAAAGTACCCTAAATTTGCAAATATAAACGAAAAACAGTTAAAAAGTAAAAAAGTTGATGTGCTGCTTTTTTATTTTCTATAGCAGCCCATTTTACAATTAAAAAAAAAGTCCTACATTGTTTCTAACCAATTCAAATGTGCCTTTTTTTGTTTTACTTAATTGGTCCCTGTTAGTATTTTATTCATAGTATACTTTATTTTCTTTCATTTTATTAGGGTTTTCCTCCTGCTCCTTTTTGCCCCTCAGTGTAGCCGTTCTGTAGGGACTAAAAATCCCCCCCCAAATCAAAACACCAATAGCACACTTCAAACCCATGACCTTCCAACTCAGAGTCTGCTTTTTTATCCACTGTACCACAGAGACTGATGTTGTTTAACTCTGTCAGAGCCAGAAGACTGGTATGTTCTGCTCGCCTGTGCTTCCTGTGAACAGGAGACAGCCTGAGGCTCATGGGTTTGAGTCCTGTGTTAGGCATGTTCTTTTTCTTTTCTTCTTCTTCTTCTTTTTTTTTTTTTAAAAAACATTCTATTCATAAGTAACATGGGGGCAGGCAATCACCTATTTTTAGAATACCTGAGGACAGCAGCCACTCAGGACATGAAGGTAAATAGGAAGAGGACATGTCCTCCTTTTGCCAGATGTCTGGCAAGCTGAGTCCTGGAGAAGCTGGTTGCTCCCTCACAGGCAACGGGGGGGGGGGGGGGGGGTTTTCCTGGGTCCTGCAGCTGGGTGCCACCTCCCTGCGCCCTCCAGCCGACTTCCGGAAGTCCCCTGGGCTCTCCTTCCCCTGGGTCCCCGGCTCCCTCAGGCCACCAGCCTGCTGCCAGAGCCGCTCCCGCGCAGAGCCTGCCTCTCACTGCCTCCATTCTTCTGGGCAGCAGGAATCTGTGCTCACAAGTTTAAAATCTCCCACCCTGAGCATATTCAGGGGAGATTTTAAACTCCAGGGAACTGCTCCCTGCCCCCTGGAAGAATGTGTGCTTCGGCCAGAAGGAGCAGCAGCTGCAGCCCTGCACCAGGGGCGGCAAGGCGTGTGCTGAGGGGTTGGGGTTGCTGCGTCCAAGCACACGGGCGCAGCTTAGAGGGAACACTGGTTATTAACCGAACTGCCAAGCAAGATAAAAGTCACTCCTCGGTCACAGCATGTGGTTACTATATTGTGATATTGTCCCACCAGCAACAAATAACTTTAGCTATCAAACATTAGCTGACTTGCCAGTAATTTTGTGCTTTTTTTTTTTTGAAGAGGGAATTCAAGTTTCTTCTTCACTTTTCAGAGGGGTATCTGTGTTAGTTTGTGTACAGCAAAAACAATGAGAGACCTGTGGCACCTTAAACACATTTCTTTGGGCATATGTTTTCATGGGCTCCAAAGTGGGTTGAAGCCCACGAAAGCCTATGCCCAAAGAAACTTATTAGTCTTGAAGGTGCCCCAGGACTCCTGGTGGTTTTTCTTTACTTTTCTGTGCTATGTTGTATAAACATACACCTACAAAAGGATGGGGGGCACAGAAAGATTAAATGATTTGCCCAAGATCATATAGAAACTCAATGGCATAGCCAGGAACAAAGAACGTCTATCTCTTAATTCCTGGTCTGCTGCTTTATGTGTAACACAATGTTGTCTCCAATAAGAAAATAATGATTTGAGCCATCATAAAAATCTCAGGATATCCCAGTCATTAGTATCGGCTTCAGGTGATTTCTTAGCAAAGGGGGAGGAAGAAGAATCTGACATATATAGTAGAATCTTCTTACAGTTAATTTGAATAGAATGAAACTTAATAGTGGCACATGAAGTCCCATATGGTATCAATAAATCACAATGCAAAACTGGTCATAATAACCCTCTGGTTTAAGTGAAGTGGATTTTATTCCCAGCTCTGCCACTGGCCTGCTGAGTGACCCTGGCTAAGTCCCTTCACTTTCCCCATCTGTGAAATGAGGATGATGATATTTGCCTTCTTTGTAAAGCACTTTGAAATCTACTGATAAAAGGATTATATATAAATTAGATATTATTATTAATACAGTTCAAATATGTGAGGCACCAGATGATCAAATCTCCAAGTGTTTCTATAATAGGTTATTGTAGAAGAACATATGTAATATTATTCTATTACCTCCGTCAGTTAAACATATAATTAGAAAACACAGTGAGGCAAACTCTGCTCCCAGTAATGTCAACAGATATACTTTGGATTTATATCAGATGTAACTGAGCACAAAATGTCCCAGTATGTACAATGTGGCAATATAATTTTGCTATGAGAACTTTAACTGTTGCTTTTCAGTAGTGGCTGCATTAGCAGTCCTAATGTTCTGTTAAGATAGTAGAATCTACATTTAATTTTGAGCTGGAAAAGGAAAAAAAATGCCTTAAATATTTAAGCCAATGGTTCCCAACCTGTAGTCTGTGGACCACTGGTGGTCCATGAAGGTACTTCAGGTGGTCGAGAGGGGGTGGGGAATGCTAATGTAATAATAATATAATGATCCCTTCTCATTAGGTGTTACCTTTTTCCCACTGGTAGGCCGACTGCAAGTAAATGTACTGTGAGGAGTGCAAATATGTTTGTGAGTGAGCATAATAAATTATTAGAAACAGCTGCATTTTTAATACCCCTTGATATATATTGACTCCCATCAGCCATAGGCTATGTTAAAAATAGCTTGCTTATGTGGTGGTCTGCAAAAGCCTTCAATGATGATAGAGTGGTCCACAGAAAGGAAAAAGTTGGGAACTGCTGACCTTTTAACCCTTACCCATGATCATAAACTGAGTTTATGCATAATGTATTATTTGTGCCTTTTCATTATGTTCTATGGAAGTTGAGCACCCTATGCCAGTTAGGCTAGACTAACTAGGGGACTTTGTGTGAGCAATTCAAACTAATGTAGGAAAAGACCCTCATTCGTTTCTTGGAAAGCAGAATTCTTGGGTCTCACCTTTCTCCCATTGCAGGGTCATTTGGGTTCCTGAGCTGATGAATTAGATGATTGTGCAAAGGTGACAATAAGGCTGCTCATCCATAATGGAGTGAGCGAGAATGAGAGAAATGTACCAACTCCAGTGATGAAGGAAAATGAAGATATCATCGGTGTATAAAATAACCAGTATATCTACAGTACTGCCTGAGTGAACTGGAGTTTGATATATAACAGGCTGGAAGCAAAATATCAATTTCACATAATAAATTAACCTTTGTGCTAGTGCCAGTGATTTGGTTGATTACTCACTGCTTTGCTTTAGTGCTTAAGTAGTCTTTTCCAAGACAAGACGGTTAAACCACAAAAACATACCGTAGTGTCCACAGCTGTGACCTTCTCAGCAGGAACATGCTTTGGAATAGGCTCTTCGACTGATATCATCACACAGCCTTCTGCTCCCAGAGTAATAATTACCAGCTTACAGCCTCTTTCTAATAGCACGTGTCCAGCCTTCCTAGCATCTTCAGGGTTGCCAACAGGGATGCCCGTTAAAATTTCAGCCTGGAAAATAATCCAAACAAATCAAAATCATAATCAGATTGCAATCATTTATAAGAAAATGGGTGAATTTTAAAATAACATTTAATTTGTTTTAATTTAGCAAGCTGAACCAAATATTTTATCTTCACAAACAATATTGAGAGTTCTGTTTTATGAAGGATTTGTTCAAGAAACTGACTGGGTGAAATTATTGAACCTGTGGTGAATTTGTCCTGTTATCTGTGACTGTAGCTTGATATAATGGTATGTGCGTTTGAGTGTAGTTATGCATTTCATTCATACATACATACATTTACAAATGGATGACTGCAAAAATGGAAGAGTTTACACATTCAAACATACATATATTTACTTTGGATGAATACTCTTTGGTGTGGACTTTGTGTAAGACCAACTTATAAATAAATACATGTACACACAGTCAGACAAGCAGTGTTTTTATTGCAGTATCACCCTGGAATAATTTACCCTACTCCCACGCAATGCCCTGAAATACACGCTAGCCTTGACTCATAGTGGTGTGTCTCTCGTACAATTTAATATCCCTTTCTGCATGTTATGTTATGTTATCCTTCTTCAACTCCATCTATCAGACTCACTTCTGTTGTAACACCCACAAAATCCTCCCAGCTGCCTATGGCTAGGCAGGTCTTGAGCTGTGGCTACCACTTTCCAGGAGGAACTTGCTCATTACCTCCTGCTCATCAATGTTAACTCCAACCCCAGAATCTCATCTGTCTGTTTCATCCATCAGTTGCATTATCTCATAAATCAAGATGGTTTACTTTCCGAGGCAAGGGCTCTGTTTGTATATCAGGGCTATGCAACACTTAGCATAATGGGCTCTGATCCTTGATCAAGAACAGGGCTCCTAACCAAATACAGTAGTCAGGGGTGTCAAATACAGTAGACATAGGGCCCCGTGCCCCAAATCCTGGCACCAGTGACCTGGGTCCTGGCACAGCCCTTGCCTCTCCCCGTCTCCGGCCAGAGATCTGGGGTCTGGCCACCCGCGGTGGTGGCAGCTGCTTCTGGCCCCTTCTTAGGCTGGGCAGCCGGGTGGCCCGGTGGCCGCGGCTACTGCTCCCTGCCCCATCACTGGCTGGGGATCCGGGGCCTGGCTGGCGCAGCAGGCGCCAGAGGCTGGGTTGGGCCCGAGCACCAAATCCGGGCCGGGCACATGGCCTGTGGCAGGGGGCAGGGGCTGGGCTGGTGTCCCGGGTCCTTCCCTGGGGCAGCGATGCTCCTGACCGTAGTAATAGATTTGGAAAGCCTGTGAATAAAATGAAGATTAACACTAAGCCAGTGGAACTAGGTATGAGTGAAGTCCAGCTTGAACTGTCAATGGAACACTTCAGCCCTGTCTCTTGGTGTCTGTCTCTGTCTGTTCCCTGTCTGCCCCAGAACTGCTTCTCAAGACCTTCCACTATGGCCTAAGATGGTGTCCCCAGGAGTTTATAATAGAGTTAAATTAATGAGATTCTTAATGGAGTTTATTTTGCACATAAGCTGAGGATCAAATCCTGCAGCATTTAATGAGACAAATCATCCACTGATTTCAATGGGGTGTTGACCTTATGATAGCAAGCAGTATTCGGTTCTGTAGATGTTTTCAAATTAGCACATTTTATAAATGATGGTGGCAAGAGGGTAACAGATTGGCACAGTTCAAAGTGTTTTGGGCCACACTTGTGAGATAGTCAGTCAGACAAGAAAGTAATATATTTTAGGTTGAGGAGAAAGTTACTACACTTATCATGGCTTCTTAATGTCACTGGATTGCTCAAGGTCCTCCAAAAATGGAGAATATTTAAGTAAATTAAAACCAAAGAATTGTTTTAAAGCTAAAATTGAAATTATCTGCAAATAAGCTAATTAAAAAATCAGCATAAAATGTCATTTAGTACTTCATGGAACTTGGCAACTATGCCTCTTTTATGACACTTACAAGAAAATAACCAGCCAATAAAATAGCTAAAGGGGGAAGTTAGCAATAGTGGATAATTATCTTTTATTAAAATGTGTTTATATTTATTGCATCATCATAGCCCTTTATATATTGCTTGTATGAATTGTAAATTCTTTGGAACAAGGACTATAGACTCCTTTGTGTGCATAGTACCTTGTACACTGTAGGAGTCACTGAAATACAAAGAAATACATTCAAAACAACAACTGGGTGAAATAGACTAAGTGGCTTTGAAATTTGCTCCACCACAGGCCAGATTTGTTAACTTTCCAGGCATGCTATTTTTTCAGGCCTTTGGAAAAGAAGTGGGTTTGATTTGGGCAGGAAGACAGCTTGATTTTGGTTTAATTGGACTTATTTTTGTTAACTCTAGCTGCTGTTTGGCCCATGGTGTAAGAATGGGAATTTCAGAAGATCATGAACAAAATTATTACATTACTTCACTTTATATGAATAATGTTGGTTTTAAATTCTGCAAAGCACCCAAAAGCTTCTGAGGTTGGCGCTATAAAAATGAAGACAAATAGGAAATGATTCTGTCCTTTCTAAAGCAAAACTCTCATTCTGTCTACTTAGGTTTTTATGTTGTGGTCACCATCTGGGACCTCAGTCAAGGCAAATTTTGCCTGAGTAAAGAAAGCAGGATTTGCTCCATTTTTTGGTGACAGATAATTTTTTGGTTTAACAGAAACTCTTCCACTTCATCCACCTTGTTGATTATGTCCATGTAAAAAATATTTCTTAAAAGAGATTCTTAAGAAGATAGCTTTACTGCTACATATGTATGAACACAGCACTCCAGCTGTTTGTCACCACTGAGATGTAATTCATTTCCAGCAGAATAGTGAAACTACAACACACTGGAACAAGCTAGGAGTCATTTTCCCACAGAAGTGGCAGAAACCAGACTTACGCTTTGTGCCAATAGTTAGAATTTTACAGTAAATGTCAACTGATGTTAAATATAAATCTGCTGTGCTGCTTTATAAAGTTCCTCCCACCAATAAAATCTCATTTTAAAAAAACACTGTGCTACAATTGAAGGAAATAAGTAATGGTTGTCTGTAAAAAATGCCAACACTATACAATAAGAATACAAAAAGCCCAAGATGCACTTTTTAATATCTTTTGATTGAAATCTATATGGCAGCAAATAATGGAATCTATCTTTCTCTGATTAAATCACACAACACTCTGACTGAGAGACAAAGAGACACCTTAAATAAGGGTAAGTCTCACAAACTGTTAATAAAATAAGTTCAAAACAAACATGTAGCTCACAAAGCTACTATTTTATTCAAAATATGCAACAGTGAAGTTGACGAGCTGAAAAAAACCAGACTTAAGGTTGACTGTTCAGCATAAACTCTGCTTCCTTGTTCTTATGCCTTAAAATATCATCTTTATATTTGTTAAATAGTGTAATAATTCAAATTAAAATTAAGGCTATATACAATTTTTTGATAAACTATTTTGCAGTGATTATTTTAATGTCAACTATATAAAGCACATTATGTATTTCTATCTAGTTTTCTACTATACTGCTAAAATATAATGTTTTAAGGAGCACACAAATATAACACCCACAGATAATAAGAATATTATAGTGTAGGTACTACGCACACTATTAGAAAGTATATACAAAATGCAACACAGATGCTGACTTGTAGAAGATAATATAATCTGAGAAACAGTATGTAATCATGTTATGAATGGCTATGTTCAACCTTGTTTTTCATTTTCCATCTTTTGAGTGCTTAGGGATGTAAACATAACTTTATTCAATTTTATGGCATTATATTATGACAGACATGTAATTAAAGACAGATTGTATCTTAAATTGTGAATAACAAGAGGTAAAATTAAGGCTACATTCAGTTTTACAGTTGATTTTCTTAACATCCAAGTGCTTGGAACCCCAAACATAACATTACATTAAATATAGTGTTTTGGGCATGACATTGGTTTGTTTTCTTTTGAAGGGGGAAGATACATTTCAACTGCTCTGACTGTGGAACTCGTAACTTAATTGATCAGGAGTCATTTGGCTTCATGCCTCCATAACTTAGTCATTTTTGGCCAACCCTTCCTATCATGCTGGAATTTTGGGAGCTCTGGCTCATCCACAAATTTTCTAGGACACAGAGGCAGGTTATCAGCAGGTGTAGGCTGGTGAAGTAACAAGGTGTCTAAGCTCTGTGAGGTCGTTTTTGTTCTGTATTTGTACAGAGCATAGCACAATGGCTTACTGAGTCCATGAGTGGGGCTCCTGAGATGCTGCCCCAATAAAAGAATAATGGAACTAATGCTGAGTTACACTAGCTGAAGGTCTGATCCACAGTTTTTAAAATTACCCCAGGTCAAGATGTTTTAATTTTAAATATTCACCATTTGAAACCAGCTGAACCAATTTGTTTCAAACTTAACTTGCACCTTAGATCGTATTGAGAGCTACATCACAAAATCTTGATTGTATGAATTCTTACAGATGAGCAATCCCACCCCACTGAAGTCACAGAAGCTCTGCTTGTTAACAAAGGATTGTAAACTCATATCACAAGTCAAGTTAGTTGTTTGTAGCTTTTTGTTGTTTCCAGTGAAAAAGTTTCTAATCAGAACATATGGGGGAAAAACACTTCTCATGCTAAAATAATTTTTAAAAGGCTGTATTACTTTAGCTTAAAGTTCTTCCTCCCTTGTGCACCCACCCGTTAACACTGCCCAAAGAATCACAGCTTTCACTTAAAGACTAAAAATGGAAAAATGTCATCCCAAAAATTATAAGCAACCGATAAAGTTGGTTTAGAAAGAAGCTGCAACTCAAACTTAACTATATTGTGAAATGCCCACATCCTCTATAAGTAATACAGTAACAGTAATTTCCCAGTGCATTAACTCAGCAAATGCCAGATCATGCAAAGCAAGGGTATTAAACATGTGGGACAGATTATTCCTTTATGTACCTGTTATAATATCTGTCATCTATTGCTTAGTAAATCTTCTCTGCATTAAGTACATCTCCATATGATAAGCCACTACTTTGCTTCTCAATAAATAAATATACTTCCATAATCTCAGTATACTGCATCACTGACTGGTATTTATCAGTGACATTGAATTAACTCTTGATTCCAGACCTTAATTATTCCTTCAGAAACTATTTAGCTTTCACTAATATGTAATATGTGGAGGAGAAAGTGGGAGAATATAAATGTATATAATCTTTTTCACAATTTTTTTGTATCAGGTTATTTCTGATACATTTCATAGAATCATAGAAAATTAGGGTTGAAAGGACCTCAGGAAGTCATCTAGTCCAACCTCCTGCTCCAAGCAGGACCCATTCCCCCACTAAATAATCCCAGCCAGGGATCTCTCCCACCAGGCATGAAAAACCTCTAAGAACAGAGATTCCATCAGATCCCTAAGTAACCCATTCCAGTGCTTCAACACCCTTTTAGTGAAAAAGCTTCTCCTAATATCCAACCTAGACTGCCCCCACTGCAACTTGAGACCATTGCTCCTTGTTCTGTCATTTGCCACCACTGAGAACAGCCTAGTTCCATTCTCCCTGGAGCCCCCTTCAGGTTGTTGAAGACTGCTATCAAGTCCTGTCTCACTCTTCCCTTCTTCAGACTAAAAAAGCAGAGTTCCCTCGGCCTCTCCTCATAAGTCAGGTGCCTCACTCCCCTAATCATTTTTGCTCCTCTGCAAGACTCTCTCCAATTTGTCGACACCCCTTCTGTGGTAGGGGCCCTAAAACTGTACAGAATACTCCACGTGTGGCCTCAACAGAAATGAACAGAGGGAAATAATCACTTTCCTCGATCTCCTGGCAATGCTTCTACAAATACAGGCAAGTATACCATTAGTCTTCTTGGTAATAAGGACACACTGTTGACTAATCTCCAGCTTGTTGTCCACTATAACCCTCAGGTTCTTTTCTGCAGAACTGCTTCTTAGCCAGTCGATCTCCAGGCTGCACAATACATGGCATTCTTTCATCCTAAGTATAAGACTCTGCACCTGTTCTTCTTGAACCCCATCAGATTTCTTTTGGCCCAATCTTCCAATTTGTCTAGGTCACACTGTATCCTAACCGCACCCTTCATCTTGTCTACCACCCCCACCAGTTTAGTATCATCTGCAAACTTGCTGAAGTTGCAATCCACCCCACATCCAGATTATTAATGAAGAAGTTGAACAAAATTTGCCCCAGGACTGACCCATGGGGCACTCTGCTTGATACTAACTAGACATCAAGTTATTGATCACTACTTATTAAGCCCAATGATCTAGCCAGCCTCTTATCTATCTTACAGTCCATTCATCCAACTGATATTACTTAAACTTGCTTGCAAGAATATTGTGAAGGCCACATCAAAAACTTGCTAAAGTCAAGGGAAATCAAGTCCACTGCTTTCCACACATCCACAGAGCTAGTCATCTCATTATAGAAAGTAATCAGGTTTGTCAGGCGTGGTCAATCAAGTTGGTGTCTCACACATAAAAAACAGCAGTTTACATTTATAGAAGGCCTTCTACTCAAGTACTTCCCAGTACTCTACAAATATTAACTAATTAATCTTTGCTGGACCTCTGTTAGCTAGTTTATTATGAATATACCTGTTTCACAGATGGGGAAAGCAAGGGCCAGAAAGATTAAAAGACTCACCCAAAGCTGCACAAATCCCTGGCAGAACTTAGGTTTATAATTCATGAGTTCCACTGGGGTAGCCATGTTAGTCTAGTTCAGCAAAATAAGCAAGGAGTCCTGTGGCACTTACAGACTAACACATTTATTTATCGCATTAGCTTTCGCAGAGAAAATCTTACTTCACAAGACACTTTGAAGATGGAGGAACTTAGAGAACAGGAACAAAATAAATACAAGGAAGTGTAAGTCATGGGATCAGGTCACACTGTAACAGCAAATCAAAGCAGTTGTTGATATTCAAACACTGGGAAACAGCAAATAGAGGAAGGTGAGGTCAAATCACCAGTTGTAATGGGAAAAGAATCCATAGTCACGATTTAACCCTGCTTTCACACAATCGAATCTGCATATCAGTTCCATTTCTGCAGTTTCTCTTTGAACTCTTGATATGTTACCCGTTTGCTTGAGCACAGTGGTTAACAAGCAATCAACACAGTGATCAGAAAGACTGAAGTGCTCAGCAACTTCTTTTTGAATGTTGTGATTTCTGATGTCAGTTTTGTGCCATTTATTCTTTTGTGCAGAGATTGTCCTGTTTGTGCAACGCATAAGCTATGGAGGCAGTTCTGGCACATCATGGAATATATCACATTGGTGAGGATGAGCAGGTGAACTGGCTTGATTAGGTCCTATGCTGGTGTCTTTTCTGCAGCTATGTGAGCAAAGTTGGCAATGTGGTTTGTTGCAGGGGTATGTTGTAATCCAACAGTTATGCTTTTTTGGAAAATCTTTTTAATATCCCTTGAGCAGAATCAGCTGACTCTTCAAATATATTTAGGGTCAGACTCAAATCTCAGATGGGTGGGATATATTGCTACACGTCCCCTTTAAGGGTAGGCAGCAATAAACACAAATAATTCATGTGTGATTATTTTTATTATTTGCATTGTGGTAGCCCCTAGAGGCCACAGCCCTATTGCGCTATGCATTGTGCTGACATATAACAGAAATGATCCTTGCCCTTGAGCAAGTCAACTCATACATGTCTTTCTTCTCAAAATTTAAAAAGATGAAGTGTTAGAAAAGAACTCTCTCATTTCACTAATATGAAACTTGATACATTTATTCTGCATTTCTTTCATTAACAGACTTAGGAGACTGTTGAGCTAGCACATTCCTGCACAAACCTCAGGGATTAAGTTATGTTACATCTGGTTTACAGAGAATTAACAAACCAGTTTCAACAAGCTTGATCTTTCTGGGAAAAGAAAGAAAAAAACAGAAACAAAATTAAACTACAAGCTAAGCAAAGAGCATACTGATAACCCTGCAGGATTTGCTTGGAGTATTTTGTTCATAAACCACATAGAAAGAAAGAACTGTCAGATGTAAAACTTATTTATCTTTGGAGAAACCAAGAATAAAAAGAACAGCTTGTGAAAAGCCTTCTAGATAAACTAGTGGTAGATAATCCACTGATAGCATAACTTTGTTTGCTTCCTTCAGCATATAAATTGAAAAGGAACAAGATATGCTGTTTTACTGCATCCCATATGCAGAAACATTAATATTTAAAGAGTTTAATGGACAACAGGCAATAAGATGTGAAGTTCTATTAGATACACAGATCCTTGGGGTATGATGGGAAAGTTTGCAACTACACCCGACACCTCCAAGGCTTTGATATTTTGAGACATGAGAGGCTGAAAAACTGTCAAGGTTGTTGATTTATGAGAAGGTAAACAATGAAACAGTTATGACTCAATCACATGACTGTTTTCAGGCAATCATGAGCTATAATTTTTCTATAATTATGTAACAATAGGAATTACAATATGGTTTTTACCACTGACTACTGTATGCAATGTTCCCTCTAATTCTTCATAGCCTGTGTGTGCAAAAAATTTCTTTTGTGCAATTTTTCAGAACTAGTGTCCAAATTTGTGCACACTCCAGTTACTGTGGTCAAACGTGTGAGCACAATGAAGCAAGTGTGTATGATGCAAATAATATTTAAATTTTATTTTGATTATGGTGATGGAAATTATTTTATAAATTACAAAACCTTATTTGAAACATGCTACTTGAAACCACCTTCTTAAAATAGCATAAAAATATTAGCAGTGTCGAATTCTTTTGTGCATGCTTTATTTTGTTGCGTGCGCGGGTTTCATGACCTGCATGCATCCACACACGCACACAGCTTAGAGGGAACATAGACTGTATGCCATGATCTAACTGGTTTGGCTCCTTTTTTGAGCTGGTACTGTACTCCTGTGTTTATAAACATGAGGCTAATAGTCTTGTATTCATATACCTGAAAACTTTAGTACCTGTAGACATATGTTGATGAACACCAACATTAAGCAAATTTTGGCAAGTTGTTTCACAAATACTTGAAAAAGAATACACACACACACACACACCAATTTGACCTCAAATATGTATCTTAGCAGATGTGTCTGTGTTAAATGGAATATCCTGGGAACAGTTGAATTGGATATCTGTACATCTGTTAATTGCTAAATGAATCATCTTTGCACAGTGTAAGGGCAAAGATGCCCCAACTGTGAAGCAGATGGTTACAGACATAGTAAAGACAGCTTTGTTAATCTTATCATTAATTATTTGCATGATGGTACACCGAGATACTCCAGTCAAGGATCAGGGCCCCTCAAGGAGGATGAGGGTAGAATATAAGCTACGGGATTTGGCCAAGAAGAAGTCATTCAAAATTTAGTGAAAGCAGTTTAAGTGGAGTTAAGAGGGTGGAAACTGGATTAAATGGGAGCAGGTAGCAGGATTTTGAAAGAAAACGGATAATATACCTAGGGAATAACTGGTTGTTTTAATGTTACTTTTTACATTTTTTTACAGCAATTTCATGAGACTCTCTAGCATCTCAGTGCTATGCAACAAATGAAGACAAAAAGAACTACTGAATAACTTTGTTGTTGTTTTCCTTCTTGATCAGAGATGATGCTAATGACAGTATTATGTCTCATGAGTACAAATGCAGTTAAAAGGACTGATGTGTGAGTAGAAGTCCTTTTCACACTGAGGTCATATGTAGCTTGATATTGAGGAAGGGATTATGGTTATGCCTGTTGAATCTACTCCTCTTTATGGCTTAGCTTCTATTCCTCAAGATCCATATAGCAATTCATCTCAAACTAACTCCATCACTGATGCTGCTCACCAGAGAGAGGTTGCTGCCAACTCTCAGCTGTCAATGTCAATGCTGCAGTGGTTCAAGTTATGCTTCAGTGTGTTCTTGAAGCATTTCTTCTGGTCGCCTTGTGTGCAGTTATGACTCCTAGTTCATTTTAGCAACTGCTTTGTTATTCTTGTGTCATTGGACCTTAACACATGATCAGTACAACGTAACTGTGATGTGATGAGCAACTTCTTCCATCTCTGTGGAGCGGCTGCATTCCAGAACCTCATTATTGGTAACTTTACCCTGACATTTGATGCAGACTGTTCCACACAGATGTTGTCAATGGAATTTTTCTAGAAATTTGATGTGATGTTTGTAGCACTTCCAGGTTTCGCACTCATACAACAAATTGAACTGCACAACTGTTTTATGAACTTTTGGCTAGATTTGAAGCCTAATACCATGTTGCTGCCAGACTTCACCTGATAGTCTGCCAAATAATGATGCAATTTTGTTGAATGAGGCAGAGATCCTGTTAAAAAGCTGGTATGTAATCATGTCATTAGACTGTCTTACAATGCATATGCACATAAGGGCCAAACTAACGTTGTACTGGCAATCTTAATTCAGGCTTTTTCTAACTGTTGAGTGCTCAGTTTTGCAACATTAACATTCTTTTAATATAGAGCTTTTGGATGTAATAATACACACACCAACACCTCATCTGAGTCACAAGAGATGTCACTCCTCGCTGGGCTATAAATTAACCCCCAGACTCTTGATGAGCCACAATGACTGATCTTGCAGGAAAGGGTTGACTTCTTTGCAGATGTCTTAATGCTGTGGTGGGAGCTAACAATGAAATGGGTACTGTAGCCTGACAATTTTGATTCTCTTTTGGGTCATTTAGACCCTGAAACTCTAGCAGGCTTGTGCACTGATGTCTTACGGGACAGAATTGCATTGGTTTTAGCAGAAATCTCAGAAGCAGCTGAGTCTCAAAGTACAACCTGCAGCCAGTAACATTGGGATGGTGATCCCAAAGCAAGCTGAGTCGTGGTTTCCCTTAAACCCCTAAGACATCTCAAGTCATGTTCATCAGAGACATCTTACAACCATATTCAAGGCATGGCTTTTACTTGCTCAGTTGCTCCTCACACATTTCTGATAAATAAAAAAAGGGAGAAAACCGTAGCAACAGTAACAATAACATACGGCAGCAAAATCAGACAACGGCCTTTTGTGACACTGAGACCAGCTTGTTTCCTGTGAAACAAAATCACTTGTTTTTGGATAAATAAAATCTTGACAATGGCAGAGAAAGGAGATGGAGGAAAGAGAAAGCCTTGGAAACTAACAAGCCATTGAATAAAAACTGGAAAAAGCTGAGGGTTCCACTGTTTCCACCAACAGTAGCAGCCCATGAAAATCCCTCAGTATGTGCACTGAACAGGAGAATGACAGGTAAAGACATACTGAGCTGCTTTGATGCTCTCAGCTGCAGCATGCACACTCCAGCTCTCAAAGTGGTTTAAGAACACCACAATGAAATTCCCATTATTCACACAGAAAGAAAACAGGACTGGGAGTGAGGATTCTCTTTTAATATGTACAATTTGGAGCAGGGGTCTCAAACACGCAGTCTGAGGGCCGCATTGGGCCCCTAAAGTTCTTTCTTGCGGCCTGCAACAACACTGTTGCCAACAATATTTGCAATACCATTGTATGAAAAGGTTTCAGTGGTGTGACCCTTGGGCTATTGTATTAGTCCTCATGCATGGTGCGGCCCTTGGCCTAACGTACTAGTCCTCATGCAGCCCTCAAGGTGATTTGAGTTTGAGATCCCTGATTTAGAGCAAAACACATTTTAAGAGAGTCTCATTCACAGATCTGTTCCCTCATCCACTCCCTACTTGGTAATTCACCTTTTAGCCAAGAAGGGCTGGCCTCAGCTCTCTCTCGAGTTTATTAATCTACTTCAAGTGCTGCCCAGAAGGATTATTCAATAGAAAAACAAAGTATTCCTCCTTCGTCACTGGCCTAGGGGCCAAGCTTGCTACCTCCAAAAGATGCATTTCAGAGAGAGGTCTCAGGATCATGATTTGATATCCCCCTTCCCCTCTCCATTCCCCTGTTGTACTGCTGAAGATAGAGTCCCTTTGAAATATTACTGCCCACATCACTGTTCTCTAACATGACAGTTGGCCATTACCTCACTTTCGTTGCAACAGAAGATGTCAGAGAGGGTGTAAAATTGTGGATCTAGTTCAGCAAGAGCTGGAGCAGGATTAAATAGAGTCTTCACTGAAAGAGAATGGAAAGAGTTGTCTAAATCAATGCCATTTTTGCAGAATACATTTACAAATTGCCTGGAGCCCCAAACTCCCTATTATGGTTAACACAGTTCAGCTCCTCACCTTTTCCCCCACAAGATATGCAAACGACATTTAGACACACAAAACCTTGTTTTCCCATTTAAAGAAATATTTAACCATAAATATACAAAATCTCGACACAGATATTCATTCATGTTTTTAAGGGGAAATGAAAATGAGAGGAATAGGCAAGATTCAAGCTGTATTCAAAATATTTTTTAATTCTAAACTTTATCTAATATAAATTATATTGTTTATGGAGTGTCTTCCCTCCAAGCATTTTAATGGACTTTAGAAACATTGATTTAGCTTCAGAACTTCCTGGGAGATAAATAAACATTGTAATCTTCATTTTACACATAAGGAAACCAAGACACAGAGTGATGAAGCCTTTGTCTTGACTACAGTTTAAAAGTGTTAAGAGGTGTTAGCTAGCATTCCAACACTAGTATAGAAAAGGCACTGTAGGCAAAACATATTAGCTGGTGGAGATGAAATCTTGGTTAAAACCTGTCCAGTTGTGTTAAGTAACACCTCTTAACAATGTGCCTTTAAATCTGACTCCAGACAAAGCCTCAGGCCTAGTCTATACCAGAGAAAGTTTGCCTAATATAACACAGAAGTCTCTGGATTCCTTGCTCTGCACATGTCCTGGTTAGTGTACATCGGAGTCTTAGCCGTAAGATCATCCCTTCTTCCCTATGAAACATAAGCTTTTACATTAGAAATTTAGCATATTCTGTTGCAAAAAAAAAAAAAATTTCAAAGTCTAGCTCTTTAAATCTATACTGTATTTAGGCATCTGAGCATAAGCAGCCTGAATTTCAGATACATGAGCATTTATGAATCTCATGTATTTGAATAGTTCCAAAGGGGCAGGTGTGTTAGTCTAGTTCAGTAAAGCAAACAATGAGTCCTGTGGCACTTAAAGACAGACAAACAAACAAACAAACTTGTTAGTCTAAGTGCCACAGGACTCCTTGTTTGCTTTATGCATTTGAATGGAAACCTTTCAGGTGATCAAACAAATTAGGACTATGAATAAATATGAATTTAGGAGCTGAACTTTAGATACTCAGATTTGAGAATTTTGGCCAGTGACTACTTTTGAACCTTCTTATCATTTGAAAATGCTGTTGCATGCAAAATAAGTATTTTATAAGAAAATTACTCAAGTTGGAAAGTCAAGCACTCAAACTAGGACTATGAATTTAGAAGCTGAACGTCAGACATTCAGATCTGAAAATTTTGGCCAGTGACTACTTTCCAACTTTCTTATCATTTGAAAATGTTGTTGCATAGAAAATAAGCTTGTGTGTCTGCATTATGATAGTCTAATTATATGATTACATCATATTTTAATAGTATTTCTTAGTTATGAGGATTTGGCTTAATAATGTACTCTTGACATTGTTTTTGTATGTAATTTCCCCATTTTTTTAAAAAAAGGCTAAGTGAAAACAGAAATCCCAACATCTGGCTTCATATTGTTGTACTCAAGAGGCTCATCATCAGGACCGGAACTTTTAAGATCCCCCACACAGACCTCTGCCTCTCGAGCTAACGGAGTAACTGGCAGCAGCAGTAGTTTGTTATCAATTATGCGGACTCTCTCTAAAGGAGGTGGGACACTATGCCAGTGGGTTTTCCAGATATTTGCTGACAGCAGAAAAGCATGAAACTCAGGAATCTTGGGTGCCATTCCAGACTCTAGAGGACAGCATGTTGTGACAGGCCGCTCCCCAAATCTAGTCTGGTGTACCGCTGTGACCCCCCTAATCTCCACTCCTGAATCCTGATTTGCCCTGCTTTGCCAAGTGACCATTTAATCCTGAGTCAGTCCACTCTAGCCTCTCTCATGTGCAATCGGTCCCAAGCAGTGAGTGCATGCCCTCTGCTACACAATGGAAGGTCACCGAGTGAGCACATCCAGCCCCAGTTACCACACAAGGGCTATGTCTACACTACAGGGCTCAGGTAAGTCGACTTAATAAGGCTGACTTAAAGTTGACTTTATTAAGTCAACTTAGTGAGGCCCCATTTGTTTAAGTCAACTTTATAAGGTTGACTTAAGCCAGGGGACACAGTTGACTTAATAAAGTTGACTTTAAATGGGTCTCCCAGATTAAGTCGACTTTATAAAGTCAGCTTAAATGGCTCTACTGTACTGTCGACTCTATTAAGTTGACTTTAATGGGCACAATGTGTAAAATCATCTTAATAATGTCAACTTAACCCTTAAAGTCAACTTCAAGGGTAGGAGTTATTAAGTCGACTTAATAAATTCCAAATGTGACCAGCGAATTGCTTAAGTCTAAGTCGACTTAAGCCTCCTGTGTAGGCATCGCCCACGAGCCACAGTCTTATAGAGCTTGGGACCCGCTCCCAATCACCATACACTCAAATATGTTATTTAACAAAGAAATGGATCATGTCTAGCCTTCTTTCATGCATACCCTCTAAACACCAGACAGCTTTAGACAAAACAACTACTTGTTTATCGATCTGACTATAAATCTAATTGAGAATATGGACAATCATGGCAGAATCACAATACAAATGAGTCAGGAGTGACCACAAGGAAATAAAAGGTAAAACACTCATACTAACTCAATATCTCTACCTAAACTGACCTCATAGTCCTAGTTTATGCTCAAGGTGTTCAGTTGTCAGTTGTTTGTACAGCCAGTCTCTGCCCGAGACCAGGCAGGGCCCAGACTGCTTGACATTATTTCAAGATGGAAATTCTCAGCAAAGACCTCCAAATCCTCCCAAGTATCTCCCTTTGTTTCCAAACCCCCTTGATCCCTCCCTTTCTGGGCTGAGATCATCTCTTTGCCCAGTCTGAGCCAGGGACCTCAATTAGCATATCTTTGTTGCCTCCCCAAGGTACCTTCCTGTTTGCTGCTTTGGTTATTTACATGCTGCTGGGAGAGTTCTGTCTCCCACCCTCTCAAGCCATGGAAAACATCTTACATGTCTGTGCACATGCATGATGCTGCAAGGAACACACCATGATAATCATGTAGAACGGGTTATGAGCCTCTGTAAAGAAACTTTGTATGGAGTAATTGGCATAAAAACATAAAATCCCAGTGTGTAGGTGAACAGAAAAATCATATAGATCATAACCCACGGTGTACAGATGTGCATCCCATCACACATGTCTAATGGACAGACTCCTCTGCCCATTCCCTGTAAACTTAACCCCTTAGCCCAGTCCTGTCTTCTCCCCTCCCTTGCATCCTCATCCAAGTCCTATTCTCCTTATCTAACCAGAGTCAACCTCTGTTCCTCAGCCTTTCTCCCACCACTCCCAATTTTCTCCATGCCCTAAACTCCCCATCCCTGTATGCTTTTCCCCATTCTGGCCTTGAGCAACTTAGAACAAGAATTATAAGGAAAGTCCTGCAAGCCCCACTGGGAACATGCCCAACATGGATTGAATCTCTGAGGAATTTAACTGTGAAACTCTAGTAAGATTTTCCTGGGCAGGTGTAAAGTGTTATTTTTTTCCCAACACACATCTCTGATGCAAAGTCCACCCCCCCGGTAAATTTTCAGTCTCTGGTCCAAAGCAAATGGTTACCAGAACATTTCAAGTACAATGCTGCCAGAATTTTTTAACACAAGCAAAACAATATCTTTTGCTCTAGCCTCATTCTTTGAAAGCAATATGGCTGAAATTTCAGTCCAAATGATTCCAGTTTGTTAGAGTTATAAGTAACTGAAAACTGGATCTTATAATGGAAATGTTGAGCAACCTCAATCACAGATGGTGCCAGCAGACCTGCCTATAATATATTTCCATCCATAGAGAATTGCATCACAATTCTCCTCCAACACAATATTAATGGGTATGAGACCATTAACTTCCATTTCATATTGTCCATCATCTCCAAGGCATTTTGGGATCCTCAAAAACTTCTCAAAACCAGGAAGAACTGCACTCACCGATGAAAGAGAAACACTTTTAGAGAGGGACATCATAGCAGTTTAACACTACATCACAACAACAGACAGCAGTTAAAAGGAATAACACAATATTCAAGTCAAACTTTCAGGGGAATTTATGCACAGTAAAGAAAGTTACTAAAGCTAGAGTCTAACTATGACAGATCAGAGGCTAACACCCCTGCTCTTGCACAAACTGCTGGGATCTTTTAAAGATTAGTACAACGAGACAATCTCAGAATGAACATTTTTCCTGTCTAGTCTGCAAAACCAATACAAATGAGATTCACTGAATGGAAACAAAGGGAATTTGGCCTCCACCCACTCTCAATCCCTTTTTCTTATTCCTTTTAATTAAAAAACAAAAAAGCACCACATTCAAAACAGAAATTTGAGGCATCTGGATGTGCATCTGTTAAACACAAATAGTCCAGAGTAATTCCTAACATACAGCATTGCATTATACATGAAGGTGCTGCAGGCTAAACCAAGGGAAACAACTGACAGCCAGGAGAGGGTTTAAGATTCCAGGGTTAGAAAGCAAAACATATGAATGCACAGTGCATTTGGAGATGTGCAGAATATATCTATAACAGAAATGGCCCACATACTAGCAAAGGTTTGATTGTACAATGATTCCAGACTGAAGGCTTGGAGCTGTAGCGGTCCTAAGCCTGTCTATTGGTGCACATTGTACTGCCCAAGATTGCTAAGGCCTTGTTTACACTAACTATTATGCTGGCAAAACTTTTGCTGTTCAGGATTGTGAAAAAACACACACCTTTACTCCTGTGGAAATTCTGTGCACTATGTTTTAAAAATCTGCAAAATTCTGCTTATTTTAGTTGCCAAAATAACCAAACATAATCACACCAATTTTAATTATTTTGGTAATTTATTTCAAAATACTAGTCAGCAAGTATGCCTGTAATAATAGGAAAAAAAAAAAAAAGAAGTCATGTGACACTTAAAGACTATCAGATTTATTTTTCACATGAGCATTTGTGGGAAAAAATCCCACTTCATCAGATGCTTCGAAGATGGCTGAACTTACAGAATGGAATGAAAATAAATGCAAGGGGGTGTAAAACATAGGATCAGGTCATACAGTAACAGCAAATCAGAGCAGTTGTTAGGTTCAAACCCTGGGAAGCCTGAAGTCAAATTACCTTTTGTAATGGGAAAAGAACCCATAGTCTTGATTCAATCCTGCTTTCACTTATTTTAGTTTGCATATTAATTCGAGTTCTGCTTGTTTCTCATGGAAGTCTTGATGCCCCAGTCCCATCTCTGACGACACTCGTTAACAAATCATTTATCGAGTGATTAGAAAGATGGAAGTGCTCAGCAACTTGTTTCTTTGTTTTGTGATTTAAAAAAAAATCAGTTGCTGAGCACTTCCATCTTTCTAATCACTCGATAAATGATTGGTTAACAACTATCATCAGAAATGGGACTGGGACATCAAGACTTCAAAGAGAAACAGCAGAACTCGAATTAATATGAAAACTAAAATAAGTGAAAGCAGGATTGAATCAAGACTATGGGTTCTTTTCCCATTACAAAAGGTAATTTGACTTCAGGCTTCCCAGGGTTTGAACCTAACAACTGCTCTGATTTGCTGTTACTGTATGACTTGATCCTATGTTTTACACCCCCTTGCATTTATTTTCATTCCATTCTGTAAGTTCACCCATCTTCAAAGCATCTGATGAAGTAGGATTTTCTCCCATGAAATCTCATGTGAAAAATAAATCTGTTAGTCTTTAAGTGCCACACGACTCCTTGGTTTTTTTGTTGGACTAAACTAACACAGCTATCCCTTTGGAAACTGTAATAATAGAGACAGCAAAAAAGATTTCTCCAGGAGTAGAGAGTTAAAGAAACCCTGCAACAATCCAGTTCCTCTTTCTCTGTTATGCTTTTTTTGGGAGCCTTAGTCCAGGTGCATCACAGCTGAACACATCCTGCAGGAAACACCGCCCATAGGTCTTCCACTCAATTCTTGCCCCCCCCCCCATAGATTTATCATATTTCAAATTCCCAAATAGAGAAAATTGCTAGGGTGGACAGTTGAGGAGTACTAGAGGGGTGGTGCTGTACCAAAAGAGGGCATTTGAGGGGTACTGAGGGAGCCATTCGGGGGATGCTGGAGGACTCTGTATGCATATGTCTGAACACGGAGAGGGTATTTTGGGGGTGTAGAAGGGGCTGCACAGAGAATTCCTTGCTCAGATTCCCATAGCCTGTCTCAACCAGAGCTCAACTGCAGCCTCCACTCTGTGAGTTTCATCACTGCTTTGCAAGAGCCAATACAGCCAGGTCTCTCGGGCCCACTCCCATCCACAGGTGAATGAGGATGAGGCCCAGCAGGCAGACCACACAGCATGGCAAGGCCTCCATCCCCACAGGGTTGGGTGTTCTGCTCACTGTGGGGCCAGGGCCAACATGCTTAGGGAAAATGTGTTCGAGCATGCCAGGAACTGCACCCTGTCCATGTGTGAACTAGGGCAGTGGTTCCCAACCAGTGTGCCACGGTACACTGGTGTGCTGTGGCAACATCCACAGTGTGCTGTGAAAATCTGGGAGAGCTGGAGTTAGAGCTCCCTTCCTGCTCAGCCCAGCCACGTGGGCTGTGCAGGGCTGACAAAAAGCAGTGATGGCTTTTGCGGTAGATGAAGCAGGCAGCAGCCTAGGGCCCCAAGCAATAAGGGGCTCCGTCCTCAATTTGGTGGACAGAAATGAAAATATAGAAAAATATAGAAATTGTTCCCATCTAGCAGAGCTAGTAGGGCTGGAAGCCTAAGCACTTTTCACTCTTGGCTCATCAATTAGTATCTGTGCTTCTCCTGAATTGCAGATTTCACCATTATCTGCCCATCACCTTCACACTGACATGCTAAAAAAGCAGGATCAAGCAACAGACAGCACAATAGCAGGAACTTTTCCCTTGGGCTCAGCTTTTAATTCCTCAGTGTGGCCATTTATTCTGCCATTTTTTAATTTTGTGAAATATTGCCTTTTCAGTTTCTTTTTTACCTGTTTTGCACTTTCCTTTGACTTTGTGATAATTTTTAGTTTGGCTTTGGTTACATGAGTTTACCAGGTAGGTCCATATAGGCTGCTACATATAAATATAGTGCTGCCCTCTTAGACAATCATTACAGCTGTGTGTGATGTCTGTGCTATATCTTTTTTTTTGTAAGTAATTTTTTAGCTTCTTCTGTACTTACTATTTAATATTTTTGAGGGGGCAAGAGTCTTATTAACTTGAGTACTTCAGAGAATTTCACTGAAATTTGGTGTTTTTCATTTATAGCTACACACTAGGAATCTTTTTTTTTGTTTACTTATTTTTATTTATTATAATTCTTGGTATTAAATGTCTAGTGCACTTAAACCCAAGCCTATATGAAAAATTTGTAAGATTTGACTGCCAAAATTTTAAATGTGGTATTTGTTATTTTTGAGCCATCATTAATGTTACCACTTTTTATTTATTAATTAAAGCTCATAATTTAAAAAAAAAATTTAAATGTTCATTTTAACTTTGTAGTTCAGCATTAGCTCATTTATGTTAAGTGAAAGATGATCAACTTACAAGCTTCATGATGGGAAGATCTTTAAAAATATACCCAAGAATAATTTATGAATTTCAGAGGGATAGTCATGTTAGTTCAGTTCAGTGAAACAAAAAAGGAGACCTGGGGGGTTGTGTGGGGTGGTTAGGGCTGCAGGGGGGGACTGGGGCCACGGGTAGGGTAGTGGTGGGGGCCAATAGTGAGCCCTTTAGGGGACCCCACAAAGTAGTTTGTGGCAGGGAAGCAGCTCCCAGCCTGTCAGCCAGCCTGAAAACAGCCAAAGTAAGGGCTTTGAGGGGGGCTGCTGGGGGTTGTGGGGGGTAGGGGGTATGTGTGTAGCAAAGGTGGGTGGGAGTGGATGTGTTTCAGAGGGTGTGTAGCTGAGGTTGTGAGTTGGCTGTTTGGTTGGGGGTGTGTGTAGCTGGGGGGGGGTGAGCTGGGGGCTGGTGGGATAGTTCTGGGCCCTGCAGTGATGGGAGGGTCCCTCACAGGCAGCAGGGGGCTGTAGGAGGGGGGAATGGGACCCACTGGGGTGGGAGGGAGCAGCAGTGGGGTGAGGATTTGCCCTGGGTGGCAGGGAGCCACTGTGGAGAAGGGGGAAGTGGGTGCTGCACCGTGCTCCCCTGCCCTAACTTCCCACTCCCCAGGTTCCCCTCTGTCCTCCCACAAAACCACTCCTGTTCTCCCTTCCCCATTCCTCTCTTGGCACCCTTGTGCTGTTCCCTACATGGCTCTTGTCCTCTTGTCCTCTTTGGCCACCCCTGCCCAGGAACGGTGCTACCATTTCTGGCTCCCCCCTGCAAGCAGAGCAGGTGCCGGGGCCTCCCTGCAATGCTTACCAGGCTTACTGGGTTGTGCCAGCCCTGCCCTGCTCTGCTCCTCACGCTCACTCCTGCCACTGCAAATAACTCCTGACCTCCCTGTCTTGCCATCCCTGCTCTGCTACCCCTACTACCCCACATAGCAGCATTTCCGAACTACTGTGCCATGGTTCATAAATATTCATGTTATTTTGAGCTAATTTGAATATTCATGAGTTTTTAATGGTGGTGTGCCTCAAAAAATTTGAAGGTATCAAGGTGTGCCATAGCAGAGACAAGGCTGGGAACCACTGAACTAGGGAACCAAGTTTGCTGGTACACTAGTTCCTAATGGTGGCCAGTAGCTCTGCTGTGTCAATGCTACAGGGAGAAATGAAATTGTGCACAAATCAGTATTGTGCAGTAGCACAGAATTCTCTCAGTAAAACATGTTGCACTTTACACAGTTGTTTAAACTAGTGCAAAGCATATGTAAAATGTATTTTAAATGCCACTAATTCTGAATTCTCCCCTCACTTATGTGAGTGCAGGAACAAAGGAGCCTGGCAGTGAGCCAAAATTCTGGGAGAGGTTGGCATCAGGCCTAGGCATAGGGCATGAATTGATCTCTGTGAGACCCCTGGTCTGGGCTGAAAGGCCATACAAGCAATATTCAATAACAACACACAAACAATAGTAATCCTGCATTGATCATACAGCAGCACCCTTGCCTTGGAGGCAGGGGAGGGAGGAGCAAAAGCTAATGTAAAGCAAGGGACCTAACTGATAGGTACCATGGCAACAGGGTTTCAGCACTGGCAGGCAATTCCTCCCTTCCCCACCCAAAGAACAAAACATGGCATGAAGTGTCAGACCCCCTTCTTTCTCTACTTTGTAAATTGCTTGTTAAGGAATCTGTAGTCACTTTTGTTGCAAAGATAATGTGTTTCAAGATAAGGTGCCTGCATTCTCTAAGTTAAAGCTGTAAATAACAACAGGAATGGGCATAATTATATTCCTCCAATAGCAATGAATATTCATCTTATAACCATTAATATTACCAAACAGGAACTTTAGGGATGTTGTAGACAGAGTGTGCATTTACTGATTATTTTTGATAAAAATTTGTGTAGTAGTTAACTCAGGGCTCACTTCATTGGTCACATGGTAGAGGAGAATGAGTCATTATGTTTTGGGGCTGTTAACTGAATAAAAGCTCCTTATCACTCCACTCAGCGTGGACCTTTCCTCTCCATCTTGCAACAACTTTTACCTATGATAGCATTTTATACCAACTCTGTACTGGTGTAAATCACCTCAAAATATATATGGTAATGGAGAATCAGGACCTCAAATTCTTCTCATCTAGGGATACTGTGATTTGGTGGCAGAAGACTTGGGATGGAGCAAGGAAATCCTGAGTTCTAACCCAGCTCTGTCATTGACCAGTTGTGTGACTTTGATCAAATTATTGATTGTAATATTTCAGCCTCAGTTTCCCTGTGGACAGCATGAGAAAAAAAATGAATTTCACATAGACACCTCTATTACTTAATCTTTCACTCAGCAATGTTTAAAGCACTATGGTGGGTAAGGTTGGGTAGTTTCAAGTTTTTCAAGCAAAACAAAACATCACACTAATACTGAAACCCCATTCTCTAGAAAAAGAATAACATCTTTTATCCATATGCTTCTTCACTGTAGAAATCCACTGTCACAAAATAATCTGCACCGAAAGGCACAGCAACAATTAGATGTAAATACCAGCCTGTGACATTATCCATTCTATGGCAACATACAAAATACATTGAATAGACATGAAGTTTTTGCTAAATCAGTAACATAATCAAAGAGACCTTATGGTATTTTATTATTACTAATACTTTTATATGGCGCCACAGGTATGCTTGGTGCTGTAATGAAAAAATAAAGGTATAAGCCTAATTTTGAACTTACTATGTGAATTTTATATAAAGGTAGCTCCATTTACTTTAACTAAATTACTTCTGTTTTGTACTGATGTGAAATCAGTCAGGTCCATGGTGTCACACCTTGTCCTGAGTTTATTACAATCTTGGTTAGATATGACATGACATGACACAATTCAGGCAAAGACAACATTGCACAAAGAGCACAAATAAGGGAGGTTTACACAAAATGAGGTTATGAAGATTTTTGTCTGCCACAATTAAGATATTTTAAAATTTAAGTTCAGTTTTATAAGAGTGGCATAAAGTCATGGTCATTACTTCATCTGTAATAAAGGCTAGTGTGACAGAAATTAAAATGGTTTGCAGAAAGCATAAAGAATGCTTTTGCAAGATGAAGATGTAAAAGCATTAGCCTGATGGATGAATGTTTAAGTCTTATGTTAAATTACCTCCATTGGCCCGTGCCATTTTTAGGGCTTCCAGAGAAATAGCAGATGCTATTTCTAGCTGGCAGACAATCACTTTGGCTTTGCAGATGGCATTAGCAGCCCTCTTCAGGTCTTCAGAATCCAACAGCAAATTGGCTCCCGCAACTATGACAATAGCATTCTGTCCTAGAGAAAAGAGGCCATGTTTTAAATTATATACTTTACTACAATAAATTAAGACAAATAAAACAACTCTTTGCCCTTATTCAGTGCCATTAAAGTACTTTACAAAAATATTTGGAAGACTGCATGCTTGTGTACTTAGTTATCCAAAGGTTTCAGGTGACATCCCACCAAGATCTGTGTGTAAAAGATATTTTATTGTACTCCAAACACAACAGTGTATATTCATTTCTTGAGGATTTACTATGCACAGATTTTTTTTTCCACATTTGATATTCATGTTCTGTTTGGACTAGAGAAAACACTGAACTGTACCAAAATGGAGATACAGGATCTTGAGTGTCCCCTAAAGATATCTGGGTCTTCCTGTGACGTCACCTTTGCAGACATAATCACACTGATATAAACAAAGCGTCCTGTGGCACTTTTAGTGCATGTCTACACCAGGTGTGGCCAAACTGCGGCTCATGAGCCGCAATGAAAAAGTGCAGCTCGTGGAAAAGCACAGTGGAGAGAAGTGTGGCATGGTTGGAGATGGCAGGGAAGCAGTGGCACAGCTGGGGACAGTGGGGAGAAACGGCACCACGGTAGGAGATGGTGAGGAGAAGCAAGGCATGGTTGCACATGGCGGAGAAGTGGTGGAATGGTCAGGGACAGTTGGAAGAAGCACAGCATGGTTGGAGATGGTGAGGAAAAGCACAGCATAGTCAAAGACGGCGGAGAGAAGCACAGCAAGTTGGAGATGGTAGGGAGAAGCGTGGCAAGTCAGAGAGGGTAGGGAAGAGGTGGCATGGTTGGGGACGGTGGGGAGAAGCGGCAGCATGGTCAGAGATGGCAGGGAAGCAGCAGCATGGTTAAAGATGGTGGTGAGAAGCACAGCATGGTCGGAGATGGTGAAGAAGTGGCAGCATGGTTGAAGACAGTGGGGACAAACACGGCATGGTCAGAGATGACAGGGAAGCACTGGCATTGTCGGTGAGGGTGGGGGAGAAGCACGGCATCATCAGAGATGGCAGGGAAATGGCAGCATAGCTTGGGATGGTGGGGAAATGGCAGAATGGTCAAGTATGGTGGGGAGAAGCATGGCATATTTAGATTTTCTTATAGGCCCTAATGCAGTTTACTCATTGTTAAAATAAAATCGTGTTTTACAAGTCCTTCTAAATACGACATCGAATAATAAGAAATGAAAATACGAAGAAGAAAATAGACTGCTTAAAACTGAATGTAGATTACTTTCAATGTTTGGCACAACTTACTGCTGTGAAGCATTGTATTCCACAATTAAATTTGTGAAATCAAAACATCATGCAATACTTAGAGATCAGTACCTGAGAGAGCTTTTACGTATTGCATTGGCAAATTACTACCCAGATTTTAAAAAAACTTGCCACTAGCCTGCAGTATTCTACATCCAGTGACAGCTAAGTTTTTACTGTATAGGACTAATTTTCATGGTAACCTGAAGTAATTATTAGAATCTGACATTAATAGGATCAATATTTGCCCTCTTTTTATGATAAAATTAAAGTGCACAATGAATTTTAAATTTAGTAATTTTGGAGTAGATAAAAGTATATGGCTACATGCCTCAGTGTGGCTCTCAAAGGTTTAATAATCAACTTGTGTGGATTCTGAGTTCCATAAGTTTGTCCACCCCTGGTCTACATGTACAATTTAGTTTGAACTAATGAGGACTAACTCAAATTAAATTAATGCATGGCTATGCTGGCTTTCATTACTTCAAACTTAGGAATTCCTTAGTCTGAAATAATGAACACTTACTTCAAAGTTATAAAACCACACTTAACTCCAAAATAATGATTAATTCACTTATTAGTTTGAATTAACCCAATAGAGCCACATTAATTTGAGCTAACCATTAGTTCAAATTAATGTGGTTTGACCTTCTTTGTCCCAGGGTGCCTTCCTCTTTCTATGTATCGGGTGGGGACATGGCCCTTCTTGGGGGCCATGTTGCCACACTTCCCATAGTGCCCCCCTCCTAAATCAAACCAGCAAGTCATGTCCATGAACCTGCTAGTTCATTTTGGGTTTCTAGTGGGGACATGTTAGTTCAAATTAATTATTCAAACTAAGTTAATTTGAACTAACTTCTTAAGTGTAGACATAGCCTTAAAGACTAACCAAATTTATTTATCACACAAGCTTTCAAGGGTATAATCTCACTTCATCAGATGCATGAAACAGAAACTGCAGTGTGTATAACACATGCAGAGAAGGGTGAGTCACAAGGGCAATTGAACAAGTTCCAGAGGGGTAGTCTGTTGTAGTCTGCATGTATACATACCCCTAACATTGCAGTTTCCATTTCATGCATCTGATGAAGTGGGATTATACCAGCAAAAGTCCATGTGATTAATAAATTTGTTAGTCTTTATAGTGCCACAGGACTCCTTGTTTTTTTTTTTTCTGGAATTGACTAAGCCAGCTGCTCCTCTGGTACTTGTCCCACTGATATAATGAGCCACAATGCCCAAAATGCATTCAGAATTTAACTTCCTTCAGCTCAAGATCACTGGATATGGATCAATCTGTGAAAATTATTAGCATGCTGTGCATTTGAAAAAGTGAGGTAGTCTGTCCACAGTTATCAAGAACACTTCATGTGGTCAATGCTCTTCAGCACTGTGAGAACATGAAACACATTCTTGTACCAATGGCATGACTTTTAAGACAGACAGTTAATATTTGGTCACAAGAACTCTATTATCAGGAGGGAGCAAAATGGGTAGCTGATCCCTTTGAGGGCTGGCAGATAGAATACGCCTATGGATATGTTGTAAAACACAACTAGAAGAATAGTTCATACCCTTGCTGGTGTCCTTTTTAGTCTTTTTGTTTGTTTAATGTATACAGATGGATGGGGAGATTCATTACCATAGGCTCTTGCTAGTGAGGCTTTTTTTTTAAACAAGCATATTGCCTTATTTGATTGCAGTTCTGTTTTTAGTTATTTCTGTTAAGAAACTAAGAGACCTTCAGGCATGGATGCCCACTAATTAAAATGTATTATTAATCACTAAGTATTAAATTCAATAAACCAGTTGCTCCTTCGTCTACAGTGCCTACTGCCTGCCTCCGCTGAAGGTTCCTTTAGGGGCTGCCAGTCACTAAAGGCCACTGTAACACACTAGTTCTCAACCAGGGGTGCATGTCCCCATGGGGGTATTCAGAGGTCTTCCCCAGGGTACATCAGCTCATCTAGATATTTGCCTAGTTTTACAACAGGCTACGTGAAAAGCGCTCACAAAATTCGTACAAACTAAAATTTCATACAATGACAATGACTTGTTTCTACGGCTCTAATGATCAATAAGTAACCAGGGGATAGGCATATTAGTCTGTATACAGCAAAAAACAATGGTTCGTTAGCACCTTGAAGACTAACAAAATTTCTTCAGGCATAAGCCTTCATGGGCTACAACTCACTTTGCCATCTGAAGCCCACAAAAACTTATACAAGAAATTTCTTACTCTTCAAGGTGCCACAGTACTTTCCTTGTTTTTGCTATAATAATCAATGCTTCTCAACATGGGAGTCATGATTTATTTTTTATGAGAAGAATGAGAAAGTAAACAATTCTCAGTAATTGTGTGTTGTGATGTTTTTGTATTTTTTTTTTTGGTCTGATTTTGTAAGCAAGTACTCTAAGTGAGATGAAACTTAGGGAATGCAAGACAAATCATCTTTCTGAAAGGGATACAATACTTTGGAATGGATGAGAACTATTGTGGTAATATACAGACTCAGGTCTTGCCTATACGACAAAGATAATTTGACCTATGTTAGGTCAACTTACAGCCACCCCATAATTAATGCAGTGGCTCATGTCCATGCTGCCTTTCTTGGGTTGATGCTGTGTGTCCTCACCAGAAATGCCTACACTGACCTAAGAAGGATAGTGGGGGAAGCTGAAAGCCTGGTCCCTCAGCTCTACTGGCAGCTCCATGCAAGTCAGCTGCTCAGCTCTTCAGGGAAGCAAGGGATACCTCAAACCTAGCTGCCTGGTTTTCTTCTCAATTTCATGGTTCTGCTGGAAAGCCAACAGCTGATATAAGGAAAGCAGAGTATACTGTCTGTATACTGTGTCTATACCAGGCATGGCCAAACTGCGGCTCAGGAGCCTCATGTGGCTCTTGAATGAAAAAGTGCGGCTCGCGAAAGAATGTCAGCAAATCAATTTAGTATGCAAAAGTATATGGCTATATGCCTCAGGGTGGTTCTTGAAGATTTAATAATTAACTTGTGTGGCTCTTGAGTTCCATTAGTTTGGCCACCCCTGATCTATACTATGCTGACATAAGCTCCACACCTCTCTTGGAGGTAGTTTTATTGTATTGGCATGGCAGGAGAGTTTCATTGGTGGGGAGTGTTTCAGTATATAGACTTCCACTGTTTTGTCGACAAAACATAGTAGTGCAGACCAGCTGTCACTCTGTAAATAAATGCTAGATTTTAAAAAGGCATTCCTGTTTTTGAATGAGATTTCAAAGTCCCTTGTATAAGTAACATGAAGGAAAAGTAAGACAACAGAAAGAACACAGTAATCTCAGAGAGAGGGGCCCAAGCTTTCCAAAGCAGCTCTACTTGCAATGGTTTGGTTTAAAACAACTGCATTTGAATAACAAAACCCTAGCATTTTGGGCTGACACTCTGTTTTTCAGTAGATAAGGATGGGCATCTCGGATGAAGGAAATATCTGCAACAAATACATGCCAACCAAAAGTATCCAGATTCTGCTGAAGGAGCTTTCAAAGGCAAACTGCAACTACTTTGCCAACATGCCTTCTGAAAGTTTGCATAGTAGGAAGCTAAAAATAGTGAATTATGGAGGTAAGATGGAACAAAACTGTGGTAGCCCTCCACCTAAAGTCTGTGCTGCCTAAAAATCCAAATTTTGTTCACTGGAGCAGGGCAGGGGCTAAAGTATAATTTGGGTGGCCCCGGAACCCTCCTAAATTTCTGGGCGCCCTTCACACAGGTCTGGGCCCTTCAATGCAGGTCCAGGCCCTCTTCAACCACCCCAGATAATGCCCCTCAAACGCCTGTCCTCATTAGATCCCTCCTTCCCCATGTCCTTCTCAGCCCCAATCCCCGTTCCCTAAGCTCCCTGCCCCCACGTCCCTACTTCAGCCCTCCTAGCCCCACACACCCCCAGCTTCCCCATCTTCACTCCACCCCCTTCAGACTCCCAACCCCCTCCACACCTCCTCAGCCCACCATCCCAGCCCCTTCTTATCACCCCATCACCCCACACACTTTCTTCGCCAGCTGCCTGCCTGTCCCCAAACACCACCCCCAGCCCCCTTACCTGCCTCACCAGGGTGGCTATGGATCCCAGCTGGAGGGAAGGAGACTGCGGCACCAGCTGGCCAGTGAGAATGGACACAGGCCCAAGTCTGGGTCCAGGCTGCGCACACCCCCTGGGCCCAGCAGAAACGGGCAGGGCCGGCATGGGTGCTAGGAAAGAGGAGGGAGGGGTTGCTGGGTTTGTTCCAGCTTGCAGCCCCTTCCTTCAGCTGGCCCTGGGGGAACACACTGGAATGCTGCGTTCTGGCACATTCCTCTATTTTTAGGTAGCCCCAGAGTGCAGTGTTCTGGTGCATTCCCCTATTTTTAGGGGGGCCTGGAACACTGCCCCCTAAAAATAGGGGACCCTGGAATGCCGTTCTGGGGCATTCTGCCATACTTTAACCCCTGAAGCAGGGGTTCTCAACCTTTTCAGGGTCGCAATGCAGATGGGAGGCTTCCCAGCTATGCATGACACACAAAGCTCCCCTCCCCCAGCTAAGGTTCCCCTTGTCCTGCTTCGGGGTTGAGCAGGGCAGTCTCTGGTGTAGTGCTGAAAACTGTGGTTTGACAGATTTTGTTACTTTAGTTCAGGGGTCTCAAACTCAAATCACCACAAGGGTCGCATGAAGATTAGTAGAGGGCTGCATGAGGGCTAGTACATTAGCCCGAGGGCCGCACCATGGAAACCTTTTGATACAACTATATTGCAAATATTGGTAACAACGTCACTGAGGGCCGCAGGAAATACCCTTAGGGGCTGCATGCAGCCCGCGGGCCACGTGTTTGAGACCCCTGCTTTAGCTGGATGCTAACAAAATCTGCTGAAAGAAAGATTTTAGTACTACACCTGTTTTTGCAGATTTAAGGTAGACAGTGTTGCACTGGGTCTTTTAATACGGGTTTTCGCAATAGTAAAGGGCTAGAGGCTTACATTTTGCTTTAGACCAATAGTTCTGCTAGAAAAATAAATGGTATTACCACATTATATGAAACAGTATTGGCCTTATCCAACATTTGGAGAAATAATAGACCGAATTCTGTTCTTAGCTACACTGATTTTTTCTTGGGTGACACCACTTAAGACAATAAAGTTACTGGTATTTCAAATTTATACTAGTATAAATTTGAATGCAGAATCTGGCTCAAAATACTCAAGAGCATTTCCAAGTCTACTACTGTGGCAGGCAAGGACTTTGGCTGACACCATACAGGTGGAAACCCAGCACCAGAGACAATAGAACAGTATTAAACAGCAATGAACACTAACACTAATACTTAGGTCAATGTGAATACATGCTCAGTGCATAGATACTGCTTTAAATTGTGCTTCTAACCCTCTCGGAAAGATGGTTACTATTAGAAGTGACCTGTGAACTTGTCTACGTGGATGCTCAGGAAAGTTAATCTGAATTGCCTTTTTTTTAATTGACTTTTATAAAGAAAACAAGCAATAAAAAGTACAAAAAGATTAATTATCTTTTAAAATGGATTGTTTGAAGCACATTAAATCCCTGTGTGGATGTTCTTATATACAACTAAAGTGGCCTTAAATCAGTTTAGTTTAATTCGTTTTGAAACTTGGAAGTGAATTAAATTAAACCAAATTAAGGCCTCCTCAGTTCTGAATGAGAAAATCCAAACCGGGCCTTAATGCAATTTAGCTAATCCAATTCAAATTTACACGTTCAATTAATACTGATTATTTTTTCTGATTATCCTTGTGTAGACAAGCCCTGAAAACTGCCAAAGGAACTTAAAGTGTTATTTTTAAACACATTTTAAAAAATTCTTACTATAGGAACATTCAGGGCACCTCTATACTTGAAATGCCACATCAATGAAGCTGTGTTGTAGCATTTTAATGAAGATGCTCTCAGTAGAGAGTTTCTCCTGGTGATATGGTTAATCCACGTCCATAAGAGGTAATGGCTATGTTGGCAGGAAAGCTTTTCCTATTGGCACTGTGTAATTATGTTGCTCAGGAGGTATGGGTTTTTCACATCCTTCAGCAAAATTTATACCAAAATAATTCTGTAGTGCAGACCAGGGCCCAGAACACAGTGTGGAGTACAATCGTGGCACAGTTTTTCTTTAGAACAAATACATGCGAAAGAGCCCTCAAGCCATCAGTGGTCTTTAAGAGCTTGTCTACAGTTCTGCAACATAGACTAAGGAGGCCTGAATTGCATTGTGCACTAAAGTATTGCCCTGCAACTGCCCTACATAGACCCAATTCATGTGAGCTAAACAGAGACTAATGGGACTACGTTAATGTGAACTAAGTACTTTCTAGTTTGTGCTAGCAGGAACTATGCAGGGCAACAGTTTACCATGTGGTGCAACTCAAACTCCCATAGTCTGCACTGGGGGCCATGTAGACAAATCCTATGTTTTAACAGGCATCTCACCCAATTAGTATAACTACAGTAAAGGCTGCAGAGCTCCTGCACAGTCCCTCATAGGAAAAACTGATAATGTCTGTGACTATAAAAGAACTTTATGAGAAATAATTGTTTGACAAATCACAGAATTCTGGAGAATAAGGACAAGTTTGTGGTGTGTCCGTGATATAGCATTTTCTCTTCAGTCACTTGCTGAATATGTCAAAAAGCCCCATACAAAAAATTCATGATGGCAGCCAGCATGTTAAAATAACATGCTAGATCCAAATATCAGTCGTCTATTCCTCTGCAGAACCAAAACGTTTTTTTTCTTTTATGCAATGAAAATTTCAGTTACATTGACATTTATATTCTGCATGTTCTTTGCTTTGATTTGCTAGTTGCATCGAAATGTACATTTTGAAAAACTTTCTGTGGCTATATGTACATGTAGTGCTTTGAAACGGAAGTGTGCCCACACTTTATAAGATGTGTGAGAATTCAGTGTTCATGAAATGACTGAATAATAGTGAATATCTATATTCAACATTAATTTAGGCACTGTGCTTGCTTCTCCACATGCTGTGCTGGTGCACCTCACTTCTAACCTGCACCAGTCCCAGGCTCTCACTTTGTTTGGCTAATATGCCTTATTGTTACCGTGTTCTTTCTGAACCAGACTGTTGCTATGCATTAAGTAACTGCCAGACTTTTAGTTTGGTATTCTGCCTCCAGCAATGACCAGTGCCAGATACACCACAGGAAAGTGCAAAAACTGTGAAGTTCGCAATTATGGAATAACCTATTCAGAGACAAATTTCTTTCCTACATAGCAATTGCATTGTAACTGCTTCTTTATTAGAAAACAAACAAATAGTATGCCTAACAATTTTACAGAGTACCTATAAACCAACAATACATTGTAAGGAGACAAGGTGATGTAGGAGTTGTAAAAATGATGGGGGAAAAGAGGTGAAAAGGGAGTGTAACACCTGCAGTAAATTGGAGTGTAAAGTATGACTATACACTTGGAAGAGGGGAATTGTTCAGAAAAACTCCTGGGAGCATGCTCCAGTTGCTTGCTTTCAGGGAAGGCTGGGCTCCACCATCTACAGGGTCCTGGTTGACATGCCTATTTGGGAAGCTGAAGTTTGTTTTTGGTAACCACCTATTTGGAAGAGGTACACTCAAATTGAAGACGGAAAATGGAAGCCAGAAAATACAGATTTCCAAGGGTGCCTCAGAAGATAATCATTGTCAACCATTTGGATTGTGGATTTCACAGGACCACACAAGGGAGATGTTGGTCATGACTCCATAAACTGAGTTCCATTTTGCTCCTAAAGCAGTGATTCAACCTCTTTGTTTTGTATGAAATATAGCATGTCTTCTCCCTAAACTTTCAGCATTTACTGTGTCTGTAGAATTAATTTTCTGAGAATTTACAAGTGAATCTGTTAAGTAGCTGGTGAGTTAAAATTAATTTTAACAGGGTCCCTTAAGAAATGTAGCATCTGCGTCTTTTCTTTGTCCAGAATTATTGTAAGAGAATAAATTTAACAAAGTAATGCAGATTCTTCAAAAAAACTTCAACTCTTCCTTTACAGGAATAAGATATACTGGTTATAAGTTCTTTTACATTGATATAACCGTGTCCACAGTGGATGGGTTGTACTGCTTTAACCGTACCAACATAGATACAGCAGTACAATTTGCACATATATACAAGTCCTTTGATAAGTACTGTACAAGCTGATTGGTCAAATCAAACAGACTACTGCAAACAAAAATAGGGTCTCTTCTAATTGCATAGAAGACAGGTACTGCTATTTTGCCATTTACACAATTTTAGTCCTAAATGATTTTAAGCAGAAGTAACAACCATTACCATTACTAATTTCATACAGCTGTTTGTTTTATTACACTGTCTTGATCCACTTTGCTTGAACAGCACTGCTATGCAAACTCTGAGGCCAGTTTTAGATTTGCCAGCCTAATTTAGGAACCTCCCAGTTTTGACAGAAATAATCTATGTGCCACATTGCATTGCTCAGTTCATCTCCACATCAAAAAACTACTAATGAACTTCCACACCAATTCCAATTTCCAGGCTAATCCACCACTAACCTCAGAGCAGTGGAGAATCATCATGGCTCTTTCCTAGTCCTTCAGAAGTTTTTAATCCATGGGCTTTTTTTCCAATTATCCCTCAGAACAGACGGTTCTTGAGAATCCAGTGGGTCATTCTCTACTGTTTTAACACTCTTCTACTCTGCCCAGCTGGGGACTAAGAGGAGAAGCTAAGAGTCTATCCTTTACTCAGTCAACCTGAACCTTAGAACCAATGTAGAGCATAACCACCACTTTTTGGATATTCCTCCCGTGGGAAGCAGGCAGGAGGCGAATGAGAGGGGCTTGGAGAGGGTGATGCTGTGGCTCTGTCATCTGTCCCCACTCACTGGCCAAAGTAACTGGCCAGGTAGGAGAGGTATATAAAGCTGCACACTCTCAAGAGCTTCAGTAATTTATTCCCAAACCAGAATGAGATATCAGAAAAGGAATTGTGGCAGTGGTATGTCTAGCTTAAGTCAGTGACCTAAAGGGAACTAAAACCACCCTGCTTCTGCGTGTGAGCACCCAAACTGAGGTTTAATGTGCTGTAACTAATGCTCTTAACATTTTCACCTCCAGACATTCAGGTTAACCTTTAGAATTTATCCTAGTCACAATTTCTTTCCAGGCCTGCTCCCATGACAGAGTTGTCATCTGCTGATCCTTATTCAGGGGTAAGTCAAGGTTCAGTCTAGACTGTAGTCATTTTTTTCCCCTGAAGATTTCACAGGATAGAGAATATAAGAGATGTAATTTGTTTGAAAAGGAAAAAAAAAAAAAATCAGCAGAAGAGGTTAAGTGGTTCACTACTAAAGCTAATATTAAAAATGATCAATTCCCTCTTTTCTACTCTTTTGTAAAACACAAAAGCCAAGGTACATGCTAAACTAAAGGATGATTAATATATAGATCAAGTGCCACTTTTGGAACATATGCATTACTTAAGGAACTCTGAGTCAAATATTATGGGAAGATTTTAAAAACAACTGGATAACTTGAGAACCAAAACATTTGTAACTATGTAGATTATGATGATAAGCATAATCATATTTCATGTCATAAAATGATCATGTGCTGTGGTCAGGACGTAATCCCCTTTTCCAGCTGCAAATCTGCTAGGCACATTAAGGAGAATTCTTTTTTTAATTTAAAAAAAAAAAACAAAACCCTTTCTATGACGTACAATACACTGGCCAGTGGCAGACTAGATTAGTCAGTGGGGTATTCTACTTATGACTGTTTTTATACAGAAATATTACAGGTCAGATTATGCCACACTTATTCACACTGAGTAGCAGTGTACTTCACAGAAAGAGTAAGTGTGGTAATGTCAGGATGCAACCAAGAAGGACCAGAGAAAGCTTTCCTTTTACAAAGGCAGAACTTCTGTTTACTAGGTGACCACCTGGAATGTGAAACATATACCTTCGTTGTTAACAATTATTGAAGCAGCTCCAGTAGCAGCATCCTCAGTCTGACCTACAAATTCTAAAAAAAGGGAAAAGTTACCGTCTGTATTATTTCAATACAGTTCTTTCAACATGTGTGACAGTTTAACTGCATTAAATCTGAACTGAACCCATAACCTCCAGCATTTAAAAATGCTAATAACTAGTTCATGTGTAACAATGCCAGAGGAGCTTAACAACAAAAAAATGTTAACATATGCCCACAATAAAGCAAATGTGAGCAAAACGTTCTTTAAACACAGCTACTTTTTTTTTTTTTTTTTACACAGTTCTGTCAGGCATTTTATTCTTTAGGGGCAAGGCACATGAAACAACAGATTTGAGGCTGGAGAAAATTAAAGTATCGAAGTAACATAACATGCCTCCTCCCACGGTTCCCTCTCCCCATTTCTCTGTTACTTTACATTTCAGAAGGAAAGGCAACTTGCATTTATAGAGATGGAGGTTGTGGTAAAGATGTACATTTCCTCTATGGCTTGATCACTTAGTTAAATTATTATAGGTAGAGCTGTAGTATGGCTTATTATTATGATTGCCCAAATCTTTCTGCTATAAAACCCAGGTTTTCAGTTACATACAACTTTGCCAAACACTAACCATTTGGGCTCAAATTTGCCATGCCAGGTGACTGCCTCTAGTTGACTAGTATTTTTTTTTGAGAATTTCAGTCAAAACGGTGATTTTTAGCAACTCAGAGCTACATTCGAGTGAGGGAAGGTGCTGCTCAGCTCCTTATAATCCTATAGTTGCATGTAGAACCTTTGAAGAAAACAGCTGGCGTGTTCTAGCAAGTTTCTACTAAGCATGCATGTATTGCAATTTTTCAAAGCTTATTACTTGGCCGAATTTGGATTGTCACAAGGGATGGCAACACGAAATAAATAAATTTAAAAGAAATGCAACCACCACAATTTTTTAATATGGGCAAAGCAATATATTTTCCTTAGCGTCATTCTCAGAAACAATTAGATCATTCTGGCTCAAATTTGCCAGAAAAATCTGATACTTGGCATAGAAAATTCGAGTCTCAACAGTAAGGGTTTAACAAAGATATATGTAACTGCAAACTGGGTCTTACAATGAAAAGTATCAAAGAACCTTAACCATAGGCAGAACTAGCAGCCTCAGCTATAACAGAGAGAGAAAAGGAAATGAGGATTTAGAGACTTCTGGAAAAGGTGTGTTTAAAAATGTAGCTGAACTCTGAGACATGACTGTGTAAAAATAGCAACATGGGGTTGGATTTAGTGCCTCGTTATTATAATACATGTATCAAATGCATTCTGTTAAGAAATAAAAGATATTTTCCTTAACTGTCAGCTCTGCAAAAAGTTAACCTGGGATGTCTGGGTCATGCTGGATTGTTCACTTCTCACACGTCATCATCAGTAACTGAAATGCTACAGGCTGGTAAAGACAATTAAGCAACCTTTCTATCTGTCCAGTTATGCTCTCAGTGACACTTGTAGAACATCACTGCTTTCAGTTACGACTTATTCAACAGAGTTGTTGCGGCTGTATTCTACATCCGCTGAAAATCAACAGAAATACTCCTATTGACTTTAAGATGCTTTGCACAGGCTACTGGTGACACATGGGAAGAAAATAGCAGAGCAATGCAAGTCTGTCACTCTCTCGGCCATGTTAGCTTTCCAAGGCTAACAGGAGTAAAGGGTAACAACAATTTACTTTAATCACTGAATTGAACAGATATAACTCAGAATACACATGTTCCAAGGAAGAAGGTGCCATTTATCTAAATTCACATTACAGAGTAGAACCATGCTTCAAGTGTCTTGTAGAGACTTTTATGAAAGCAGAACTTTCTTTGTTCCTGAAGTCATTCCCTGACAATGATTTAGAACTTTCTATTTATTACTCTAAATCAACTTTAAACTTTTAATCTTAAAATTAAGGGCAAAATTTTCAAAGGCAGATGCTAATTTTGTGTGCTTCAATACATGTGTGCCCAACCTGACCTCATTTTTCAGACATGCATGAACAACTCCTATGGACTTCAAATGGAGATGTAGGCTCCCAAAACCTCTGAATGCAAGGTTCTAGATGTCTCAAATTGGGCATCCAAAATTAAAGGCCACTCTTGAAAATGTTGGCCCAAAGATTTAACACAGGTCAGTTCAAATCAGACAGATGAAATGATTCAGAATACACTGCAGAGAACAATTCTGCAGCAGCATGGGCATGTGTTTTAGATAACTTCACCAGTCTACCTCCCTCCCTTCTGTATTCTCTGGTTTCAAATATTATCTAAAAGAACCCAAAATATTTTAAAGTGAAATTTTACCTGTAGAAATCCCATTTCTCTTGAAATTTTCAATATAATCATTACCAAAGGAATCCTTTCCAACCTACAAAGAAGGTATGAACATTAAATCTTCCACAGTCCACAAACTGATGTAATGCAACCATCATACACTAGACTTCATTTTACAGCTTGTTTATCTCAGTTATTTGATGAAATAAAATTTCACAGCTCTCTTCCACCTCTAAAAAAGCCCATCACAGATGGCAAATAAAACTGAGCAACATTCATGCTCCATTTTCATTGGTGCCATAATTAATTCATCCTTCTAACATCACGTTGATAGCAAAAAAAAACCCTACGCTAACAAAGAGTGAAGGTTGCTTGGTGGCTTGTTATATCCCGGCTGAACAGTGAATTAAGAAAACGTGAATTTCTGAAAACCTCAAATGCAAATGGATCAAGTTACCCATTCAACTTTAACTTTATCCTTTTTCAGCAGTGCCCCAATATGCCCCATTAACACACAAACATTTACTCTGCTAACCCCACAGTTGTTGAAATGTACAAACTATTCACCTTTTTTTTTTTTTTTTTTTTTTACACAACCCACTCGCTCTCACCCACAGGATTCCATCTCATGTGCCACTATGATAACAAAGTTAGTCTTTGCTCCAGAAAGCTCACAGTGTAAGTTAATTGGTGAATCTGTACACAGTTGGTACATGGGTAAAAACAAAAGGAGTTAAAAACAAAGGTGATGTCACGGTAAAGGTCTACTACAGACCAACTAACCAGGCAGAGAAGAAGTGGATGAGGCTTTTTTTCAATAATTAACAAAATCATCCCCCAAAGCACAGGACTTGGTAGTGATGGGGGATTTCAACTATGCAGATGTCTGCTGGGAAAATAACACTGCAAGACACAGATTATCCAACAAGATCTTGTAGCGTATCAGAGACAAAGCTACTACAGGAGAGGCCATTCTCGACTTGATTTTGATGAACAAAGAGGAACTGGTTAAGAATTTGAAAGTGGATTGTAACTCAGGTGAACGTGATCATGGAATGGTAGAGTTCATGATTCTAAGGAATGGCAGGAGAGAAACCACCAACATAAAGACGATGGATTTCAAGAAGATAGACTTTAGCGCATGCAGGTAGCTGATAGGTAGGATCCCATGGGAAGCATGTCTAAGAGGAAAAACAGCTGAAGACAGCTGTTTTTCAGAGACAGTATTAGGGGCACAAGAACAAACTATTCTAATGTGCAGGAAGGATAGGAAGTATGGCATTACACCACTTGAGCTTAACCAGGAGATTTTCAATCATCTAAAAATTAGAAAGAGTTCTATAAAAAGTGGAAACTTGGACACATCACAAAGGATGACTACATACAAATAACCCAAGTTATATAGGGGAAAAATCAGAAAGGCCAAGGCGCAAACTGAGGTCAAACTAGCTGAAGGCATAAAGGGTAACAAAAACATTTTTTAAATACATTAGAAATAAGAGAAAGACCAAGGGCAGCGTAGGTCCATTACTTAACAAAGACGGGAAAACAACAACAGAAAATGTGGAAATGGCAGAGGAACTAAATGATTTTTTCATTTTGATATTCACAGAGAAGGTTGGTGGTGACCGGATGCCTGATGTAGGGGAGAGTAGTAAAAACAGGATAGGATCAGAAGCTAAAATAGGGGAAGAACAATTTAGATGTCTTCAAGTCACCAGGGCCTGATGATATGCACCCTGGAATACCCAAGGAGCTGACTGAGGAGATATCTGAGCCAATGGATATTATCTTTGAAAAATAATGGAATATTGGGGAGGTCCCAGAGGACTGGAAAAGAGCAAATATAGCGCCCTTTCTGTAAAAAGGGAAATAAGGACAACCCAGGGAATTATAGACCAGTCTGTGCCAGGAAAAATAATGAAACAAATAATGAAGGAATCTATTAGCATGCATTTGGAAAAGAATAAGGTGCTAAGTGACAGTCAGCATGGATTTGTTAAGAAGAAATAGTGTGAAACCAACCTGATGGCTTTCTATGATGGGGTAACAAGCCTTGTGGATAAAGAAGAAGTGGTAGATGTGGCGTATCTAGACTTTAGTGAGGCTTTTGATATGGTCTTGCATCACCTCCTCATTAAAAAACTTGCCTGGATGGAGCTACTATAAGATGGGTGAAAACTCCCAGAGAGTAGTTATCAAAGGTTCAGAGTCATGCTGGAAGGGCATAATCAGTGGGGTACTGCAGGGATCGATTTGGGTCCAATTCTGTTCAATATTTTCATCAGTGATTTAGATGATGGCATAGAGAGTACACTTCAAGTTTGCAGATGATACCAAGCTGAGAGAGGTTGCAAGTACTTTGGAGGATAAGATCACAAATCAAAATGATTTGGACAAACTGGTGAAATGGTCTGAGGTAAGCAGAATGAAATTCAATAAAGATTAGTGCAAAGTACTCTACTTAGGAAAGAACAATCCATTGCACACGTACAAAATGGGCAATGACTGCCTAGGAAAGAGTACTGTGAAAAGGGATCTGGGTGTTATAGTGGACCAGAAGCTAAACATGAGTCAACAGTGTAACACTGTGGCAAAAAAAGCAAACACCATTCTGGGATGCATTAACAGGCATATTATAAGTAAGACATGAGAAATAATAATTCTGCTCTACTCCACTCTGATTGAGCCTCAACTGGAATATCGTGTTCAGTTCTGGGTACCTCATTTCAGGAAAGATGTGGACAAATTGGAGAAAGTCCAGAGAAGAGCAACATGGATGATTAGAGATCTGGAATACTTGACATGAGGAAAGATTTAAAGAGCTGGGTTTCTTTAGTCTAGAAAAGAGAAGACTAAGAGGGCACATAACAATGTTTTTCAAGTATCTAAGAGGTTATCATGATGAGAAGGGAGAAAAATTGTTCTCTTTAACTGCCGATTATATGACAAGAAGCAATGGACTTAAATTTCAGCAAGAGAGGTTTAGGATGAACATTAAGAAAAAATTCCTAACTTTCAAGGGTATTAACCCCTGGAATTAGTTGTCTAGGCAGGTTGTGTAATCTCCATCACTGAAAGTGTCTAAAAGCAGGTTAGACAAGCATCTGTCAGGGATAGTTAAGAGTGTTCTTGGTCCTGCCATAAATGCAGGGAACTGGACTTGATGACCTCTCGCAGTGCCTTTCAGTTTCTATGACTGTGTGTGTTGAGGTGCATTGGCAGAATTGTTGTTGCATGCAAAAGGCTGAAGCGCACTGCCACAGGTTTAAGGTGCAAGAAGGTTGGAGTACACTGGCAGAGCTGGTGGGTGTCCCTCATCTGAGACCCCAAATTCACTCCCTTCCTCTATCACCTATGACCATTACTCCCCTGCCTTCACAACCTGTAAAACCTCACCCTGCTATTCTCCTACTCCTTTGCTTCCAAAACTCTCTCTCTCTCTCAGGAAGCCTTCACCTCTACTTTTTCTTCCCTAAATACTACTCTGAAACTTCTTCTGTTTTTGATAGAAGTGTCATGGATTTCTGGGACCTGTGCTATGCCCCAGCTTTTAAAACAGTCATTTTGGAAGAGTCTGTGAGACTTCCAAGGGTTCCACTCTTCCTTGGAACCCCTTCTGTTGTACTGAGTGTCTATGCTGACCCTCTAAGCTCCTGCACTCCTGTTTTACATGAGCTCTGCCTAGCAAATCTGAAACAGACTTCTGTTGAGAGATTTTTTATCCTCTTCAGAGATTAGTGCACCTCAGCAAGTATCTGTATGATACTGGACAGCCTTTTTCTAAACAGAATGAAGTTTATTACTCATCTACAATACAGCACTGCAAAACCCTTAGGCTATCACAAAAAAGCAAAGGTGAAAAAAAGTTCAGAATGGTCAACCTCAGGGGTCTACCCAGCCAGCCAACCCACTGTACTTGGCTCTGACTGACTGAACATTTAGGCTCTGTCTCCTCTCTCTCAGTCCAGGAAGGGGTGGATTACTGTAAGGGCTCCCACAATTGTGCTGGTAGGGGTGCTGCCCTGGGCAGGCCAGAAGCTGGGCTCCATGCTCCTGTCCCTAGGTCAGCTAGGTCACCCCCAGGGAAAGAGGAGGTCAGCTCAGAGGCCAGTCTCCATGCTTCTGTCCTGCCCCTCACCAGAAGCCACACTGCATGCCAGTTAACCCCACAGCCCCCACGGGCAGATTGGCTGGAGTGGGAGGAGGTCTGGCGCCCAGGACCCCAAAGCCCCTTAATCTGCTCCTAGTCCCAGATGAAAGCTCACGTCTCTCCCCAAAGGTGAGCCCTTAACACAGATATCTGACACTTTTCAGTCCTTTCTTCTCCTCCTGAAGGATGCCTTTCTGAGTTTACATGTTTGCTTTCTGGAGCTTCTTGTTGTTACTTGTCAGTTATTTAGTCCTTGGAATTCCTATTGTCTGTCTGGATACTTCATTGATAGAAAAAACAAACCAGGAATCCTGTGGCAGTTTTAAAAATTAGCACATGTATTTATTACATGAGCTTTCATGGGTGTTTGGAAAGCTCAGGCAATAAATACATTGGTGGGTCTTTAAAAGCGTCAGAGGATCAGAGTGGTAACTAGAGAAGTCAGCGCCCAGGGCAAGCAGCCCTGGACACTCCCCGCTCCCCGGGCCTGATCTGGCCTCAGCCATTGGGGAGTCCCATAGGGAAAGGCACTCTTCCACCCGGCACTGGCCACACTTGCCAGGCAGTGTGGAAAGGCACCCTCCACCCGGTGCTGGCTATGCTTGCTAGGCGGAGGGGAAAGCAAGCACGGCCAGAGGGGGCAGGGGCGCCCTTATCTAGCTGCAGGTCCAGGCCAGGAGGCTGGAGCTGCCCTAGCTGCAGTGGTGTGGCCAGAGCAGATGCTTCTCTCCTCCGTCCCCTGCATGCACCTGAGCATGCTCAAGAGCAGGGGGGATGATGACCTCTCCCAGCCCCAGCCTAGTTCCTGGAGGAATGTGCCTTTAACACATTCCTCTCTGGGGCAAAGTAGCATCTGGCGGCACCCTTTAAAATTTGGCACTTGGACCTTTTCCCTGTTCACCCCGCCCTAGTTACAGCCCTACAGAAGACTCCTTGTTTGTTTTGCTGAACTAGACTAACACAGCTGCCCCTCTGGAAGTTGTCTTCATTGTTAGGAGTATTTCATCCTGCCCTCAATGACTCATTTTTATCACCCCAGTTACATGGCGAAGCACCTCTTATCTCCTGCTCTTCCCCAGCACCATTTCAAGCCTTCTGCACTCTCTGGGTACCAATCTCTAGTCATGTAAGTCATCATGCACACAAATAGTACAGCCAACTCCCATTTAGTCACAGGGGAATTGTGATTATTCTGTCCTTAGTTATGTTAATTGAAGGTGAGCTCATTGCCATCAAACTCAGTGAGGTCTCTGATTCATCCAGTGTTTCACAGCTTAATAGTACAAGGCAGCAAATGGAAACTGTTCCACAGCATGTTGTAACTTGGGAACCCCACATTTAAATAACCCAGATTTGAAATGTTCATGCTCCCCTTGCACTTCAGTGAGGAAAACCAAATTTTAAATTAATCTTTGTAACCAAGCCCTTACCAGAGTTGAGCTTTACAGCTTATAAAATGGCAGGAATTGAAACCCTTCTGCCATTTTTCCTTTTAAAAATACTCTTCTCAGATTTATCGAGTGCCACAGACTGAGACCATACTGACCAGCATCAGAACAACAGTTTTACCTCTAGCACTGTGCATCAAAAGCTCAAAACAACCAATCAACCCCATGCTCCCCTTCGCCCAAAAAACCCAAAAGCCATTTCATTTCAAAGTATCTGATGAAATCAGATTTTCTCCCATGAAAGCTCATGTGATAAATAATTTTTTTAGCATTTAGCAGTGCTACAAGACTTCTTGCTTGTAAAAGGCATGTAGAAACTTTTTAAGAAAATGGCTGTTTTGGGCGGAGAATTATACGCCCAGAACCCACGGCTCAAAAGAATCCAAATCTGAGTCACTAATTCTACTCTTCCCTCTCCTGAGACAAGCCACATTTCAAAAGATCTGATGAGGCCTGTTCGTTTTAGGGGACTTAGAAAGAGGTTGACCTTTACACAGAAGTTGTGACACAAAGGTCTTTACTGTGGCACTGCCACATCACTATAATTCTAACTTGAATTTTTTCCCCATTATCCAGTTTAGAAATTCCATTGTTCTCTTTCATTGCAATCCACGAGGGGTTTTAAAATGCCTTTACTGGTCTAAGTCTCCACCACTGCAAAAATATCAGTTGTTACTCTGTAGGCCACCTGTCTGGTATTAAACCAGAGAGCCCTCCTCTTGAGGAGTTGGTTCCTCACTGGTACTAGCACAAAAATGGATGTGATTTTGTTTGGTAGCAGATGGAGAACAGCACTCAACTGCCACCAGCTCTTAAAACTGCATGCCTAGTGAAGTCAGACCTTGCAGACTTCACGCATACAATGTCATGCTTGCAAAGGCAGGACAGAATGCTCTTTAAGACTGCACATTTGGTGTGGCACCATTTATATGAGGCCACCCTAACAGGGTCAGGGCAGCAAGCTCTTAAAACTGATGCTCTCCATGCAATGCAACCTTCCATGCACCACATGTACCAGATCATGACAGTGAAGGCAGCACAGTGTACCCTTAAAGATGGTGCCTGCCCCCCATGTGGCCTGACCTCACACTCACATGTACCATCAAACCATCAGGTGTAGGGTCACACCTGCAGCAGTGGGCTACAACGGTTCCCGGGAGTACTGGAATGTCCATTATTCCAGGAATATGAGAGTGATCACCTTCTATATTGCTAGGTGCATGTGACTGTCTCTCTTTGTTGATCTTGGAGGGAGGCCATGCTTCCTTTTCTTCACACCCTAACACAGCAATCAATCAAAGGGGAATTGGCTCTCTTTTCAAGCACAGACTCATGAGCTCGCATGATCAGTAAAAAAACAAAAAGTCTGAGCTCTGCTCCGTAGGCAGAGCAGGGCACCAAAAAGTCTTAGTGCTTTGGTCTGCTGTCAGGACAGAGCAGTAAGAAGTCCTGGAGCCCAGACCTTCAGGCATGGCAAGGCACCAACCACAGGCCTCCTGGCCTAAAGTGGGGATGCTGCCATCCTACAGTTGGGGTGGTTGAAGGATCCGGGTCCACACTATTCTACAAGATCCCAACCCAAAGCCCTAACAGTGGTGGAGTGGTCCATCACTGTCTTAGAAGGGATCTGCCCAGCACATTGCAGGCCACAACTCAACCAGACTACAGTCTTGATCCCTTGGACTACTTCCTATGTCCTCTGGATTTGATATATCTGTGCTGTAGGTGTTCTGTCTTCCTTAGATAGATGGCGCAGTGGCAACCCCAGCATCTCCTCAGTGACTCTGGCAGCTCTGGTAGGTCCTCAGAATAGTGGAATTCTCTGCAAGCTCCAGAAGCAGATGGGGTATGTCTATCTACCTAGGCAGCTCCAGCTCAACTGACCTGGAAGACTTTCCTCTTATACTTCCACCTCCTCTCCCGCCCTTCCACTTTCAAGAGGGTGGGCAGGGTCTTCGTGGCTCTACAACCAAGGGGGTGTGTTGTGGTCCCTCTTTCTCAATCTCAAAGGCAGGCCATGCCTCCTCACTAATGTGGTAACATTTTAAGTGTCTCTATGATCACTCTAAGATAACCTTATAAACACATTATCATATGATTATATATTTATTTTCCTTCTAGAACTTTTAGACCAAATGCAGTTTACAAATAAAAACATTTTATTTATTTTAATTGAAAATGCTCAAAGTTTTAAATAGGATTTGATATTCAAGCTGTGCTCTTTTTTGCCTGTTATATCACCTTAAAGAGTCTGCAGATAGAACTAAACTATCATTTTGAGTAGCTCTGCAGAGCTCACAGATATAAAGTAAATTTTTTTCAGTACATTAAGCAAATGTGGCTCGAAGACACACAGGGAACACATATGGAGAATGAAGGTGTCACTTTTACATGGCCAAAAACCACACTTTACATATTAATAAAGTCAATGTACTATCTAGTCAAGCTTACATATTCAGAGTCAGTTTCTACATGTTAGCATTGCTGTACTGTTTATACTCATTTCTGAGAGAGCAAATTGTAGTCTGAAATCCCACACCAGATCCTCAGTAATGCCAATCATACAAACCAACAGTAAATGTTTCTGCATGAGGTGAGGGCTCTTCCTTCAAAGAAGTTGTTAGAAAAAGATCCTTTCTATCCTGGTTGCTGCCTAGCTACCAATGAGTTTGGCAAAGAATTGGGAGATAAGCTCAGTGCCCTGACAGGGGCATTTCTGGCCACAAAACAAGTATGAATAGTCACAGTGGTGTCTGAGCAAATGGTTGCCTTATTGCCTATTGTGATGTACATCTGTATCTCAGCTCTAAGATAACCTGAATATAAGGAACACTATATAAAACAAGCAAGGAGACCTGTGGCACTTTTAAAGACAAACAAATTTATTTATCACATGAGCTTTTGTGGGTAAAACACCATTCTATAAAACCAAAATCAAAACACACACTGAAGTCATAGATTGCTTCTCTTCTTTTACTCTTTCCATTGTTCAGCCATATTTTGAAGTACACTTTCCATTTCCTATAACATCTCATAGACTCTAAGGTCACAAGGGACCATACGATTAGCTAGTCTGACCTCCTCCACAATCCAGGCCACAGAGCATCATGCAACCAGTCCTGTAATAAACCTCTAACTATGACTGAGTTATTAAAGTCCTCAAATCATAGTTTAAAGGACTTTAAGGTACAGAGAATCCACAAGCAAGTGATCTCTGCCTCATGCTACAAAGGAAGGTAAAAGGGTTTTATCTTCGAATGTCATCAGCAATGGTCAATGTCTCTAAATAGCTCCTTACAGGCTGAAAACTGGTTGAGGATCAGTGCAGATCATATGAATTTAAGGCTAATAAGTTAAGATAAAGCATCTGCTCTGGTTTGAAAGGGTATATACCCATCCTTTTCAAGGAGGTTTGCTATTTGGGGTATTTCTGGATTGCTGACTATTCCTGGATAGAACTGGGGGGCAGAAGAATTTTCTTCCATCTACTTTCGCCTAGATGATTGCAGCCATCTGAGACAAGGACTTCAAAGCAACTCTAGGTTTCGTGGCCTAAGAACTGTATTATTACAAAGTTCCAAAGGGGTAGCCATGTTGGTCTAGTTCAGCAAAATAAGCAAGGAGTCCTGTGGCTCTTACAGACTAACACATTTATTTATTTTGTGGGAGAAAAATCCCACTTTGTCAGATGGTTTGAAGATGGGGGAACTCACAGAATAGGAGAAAAACAAATGCAGGGGAGTGTAAGTCATGGGATCAGGTCACGCTGTAACAGCAAATCAAAGCACCTGTTAACATTCAAACACTGGGAAACAGCACATAGAGGAAAGCGAGGTCAAATCACCTGTTGTAATGGGAAAAGAATCCATAATCATGATTTAATCCTGCTTTCACACAATTGAATCTGCGTGTAAATCCCAATTCTGCAATTTCTCTTTGAAGTCTTGGTGTGTTACCTGTTTGCTTGAGCACAGTTGTTAACAAACAATTCACAGAGTGATTAGGAAGACGGTATTGGTCCATTACTTTTTTTTGGAATGTTGCGATTTCTGATGTCAGTTTTGTGCCATTTATTCTTTTGTGCAGAGATTGTCCTGTTTGTCCGATGTAAAAGGTGTTGGGACATTTCTGGCACATCATGGCATAAATCACATGGGTGGATGAGCAGGCGAACGAGCAGGTGGCTTGATTAGGTCCTATGCTGGTGTCTTTTTTGCAAATAGGTGGGCAAAGATGGCAATGTGGTTTGTTGAAGGGGTATGTGCCTGCTTTAATGGCTCTGTTAGGTCTATAGTTGCTGATAAGCATCTGTTTAAAGTTAGAGGGCTGTCTGTAGGTGAAGAGAAGTCTGTCTTTCAAGGCTTGAGAGTGAGGGGTCATGTTTGTGCTTTATCTGGGGATAAACGTGAAGACATCTACGGAGCTTCACCTACTGCACAAGGCAATAGCTACTCACTTCGTTAGCCATGAAGTAATTTCATAATTCTTCTCCAAAGGCTGGATTGACTTCATACTCCCATCAACCTGCATAAAAACTACAAAGTTTGAGTCCTGGATCTGAAGAGAACCAGACCATATTTCATGCTACTCAATTGCCACAAAAGTTGAGATGAGGTAGGGCACTTCTGCTCACTGCTCCTAGATTTGCACATCTTGCTGCTGAAAGGAAGGCATTCCTGGTAGACAGTCCTAGACTCTGGAATGTCTTTCCCTTGTTGCTCCATCAGTATCCAAGTCTGTTAATTGTCTGCACACCATGCAAGGCTCCTCTAGTCAGTCAAGCACTGTTTTCAGGGAGATGTGAGTATGGAGCAGGAAGATCATTTCAAGACTGAGTTCATTTAATCTGACATCATGAATAAATACATTGTTTTCAACTATTCTCTACATGTGCTCAGCCTCCACTAGAAGGAATATTTAATAGAGAATCCAGCACATTTCTTAGTCTGTTGACTGAAGAAGATACCATGTACTGAAATACTGTTTCCTTATTCCACAGTCACTATACTTATATCCCTTTTTTACTAGGCTCCTAGATACACAGTGTTTGATGTAATTCACACTTATTCTTATTCACAATTTTTCAACATGTGCTTTCCTTGGCTTGCTATCAGCATTCTTCCATGTGCCATCAGGCAGGTTGACATCATCACAGATGAAATTATAGCAGTCTGAGAATCAAACTCAATCTGTACCTGCAAATTAATTGTATTGAAAAATATCTTTGCTGACACATCTTTTGTTCCATCTGTTCTGTATACTGAATTCTGCCATTAACTTTTTTTGGAGGGTGTTTACTCTTTTCCTTGCATAGGGAATGCAACTATTTTTTGCTACTAAAATGGAGAAAAACATGGTTGAAAAGGTGATTACATACTCTGAGCTAAATTATAGATGCAGCTACATTTTATAACAAAGTAAATGGGTCCCAACTACTGTATTCTTTCTAAATTGGGCTTCCAGACCAACCTGTATGTTTGAGCTGGCAGGAACTATAAAAAACAAAAACTATATAAATGGCAATACAGTATTTCCTTTTTTTTTGGAGAAAAAAATGAAATGCAGCTGGAACACATAAGCAGAATTCAACTCATCAGCTGCAGAACAATGGCACCAGTATTAGAGGAATAAACTAGGACCATCCTGGCATGTCTGCTAAAAGTAAAACTTTCAAGACTTTTTTGGAATGTATCATTTTTCCCCGTCTCAACAGTTTTAATTTGGATTGTTATGACTCACTTTTTTTCTGACAGCCAATAAAGACAAGGAAAGAATGCTCTTCGGGGTAAGGTAATGGCCTGGAACACAGGAGGCCTTGGTATATTTTCCAGCTCTGCCACAGGCTCTCTGTATGACCTTGGGCAAGCCAGCTAATCTCCCTCTCACTCAGTTCCCCACCTATATAATGGAGATAATAATTATTCATTTCTTCCACCCTTCGTCTGTCTCCTCTCTGGGGCTGTGACTGTTAATCTGCACATTCCTTGACAGTGCCTAGCAAAAGGGATGTACCTGTGATACTGATAAATTGTAATATAAATTATCAGGGCTAAATTAACCAGCTCAGGGGTCCCGGGCTGCCCCCCACTGTGAACTCCTCACCTACCACCACCACCCCCAGTGGCCCCGGGCCCCACCCCACACCTCCAGTGGGGCAGGAGTGCTCTCAGTGCTCATGCCCTGCTGGCACTGAGCAGGGGGGATAGGGGAAGGGAGCCATGCCAAACTGCTGTAGGGATTTTAGGGGCTGGAGCCCTGGCCCCCACTTTTGGCTGGGCCCAGGGCTTCAGTCCCTTTAGCCCCTGCAATAATCTGGCCCTATAAATTGCTAGCAGCACCCATTGCTGGAGATACTCATATCAAGAGACAGAGAGCAACATGCCACATGTCATTCTTACTACGTTATGGTCAATATTTGAGAGTGAAAACTAAGTCCACAGCAATTTGTGGTCTCCATGTGCATCCATTAGATCAGTGTATCCCAACCTTTTTGACTAGAGGACCACAGATATCATTTTTACAACCCTGAAGGGCAACCAGTCTCCACCAGCAGCTCCTCTCTGTCTCCCACTGCAATCCCATAGAAGGAGGTCAGTGAGGAGGCTGCCTCTTCACTGATCTCCCATCTCCCTACCTGCAGCAGGACAACTGCTTGAGTCCTATGGCCCTGTGTGCTCCACCTGGGTCTCTAGCCAGTGGCTCCCTTCTGCATCCAGGTGGATGGAAAATCAGTGCTCCACTCCCTCTGGCTCCACCACAAATCCCAATGCCTATGGACCTAGGTAGAGCACTTTACCGTGCTCCTTGCTACAAACAGGGAGAGGGGAGTGCTGAGTTCCCATCCCCTTGGCTGCAGCAAGGAGACTGCACAAGTCTTTTAGCCCCAAAGAAATGCACTCCACTTTCATCCTTACGCAGTGCCTCCTTTCTGCAGCCAGCAGGAGGGGAGCCCCCGGTCACTTTGAAAGGTCCTGCAGGCTACTTTTGGCCTCCAGGCCGCAGATTGGGAACCAACGCATTATAATTGTAACGCATGACTTATTTTTCTTCACGCTTTCATATTTTTACTTGTAAGGTGGACAAATATGATCTGGAATCACTGAGACTCAATAAAGATGGAAATACATAAGAAATGCACAGAGGAGACAGACTAAACTGACGCAAGTCAGACTTTTTCCTACAGGACTGCAACACATCCATTAAAATGAAATCCTGAAACTGAACTATAAACATGTATATGCCTTGAGGGACAGATATTGATGTTGTTATGATATTTGATTAGTCTAAAATTAGACCTCTCTCTGGCAGGTGAAATGATCACCATCAGTGGACTCTGTCTTATAAAGCACTCTGGAATTTTGGGATCAAATTGGCCATGTACACATAAATATCTCTTATTATCATTAAAGAATATGAAACTGAAAACAAATTATCAAAGGCAGAATTTTAAGACTTGAGTTTCAAAAATATGGGATAATCCATTAACAGACATTAATATTCCTGATGGTAAGCACTTATGATTCCTTAAGCTGACTTGTTAACATAACAAAGTAACTAAAATTGCAATGGCTTATTGCAATGCTATTTTAACTTCAGTGTGTAGAATTGTATTATATACATCTCATTGACTTGTGCAGAAACTGAATAACTGCTGTCTGAGGTAAGACATGTGAGGCTATAATGTGAAATGTTGGTGAATTTTAGAGAGCTTAAAAAAATTCTTCCTTCTACTTTGTCCTCCTTTTCTCCAGAATATAAATAACACTAAGAAAAACTGTTAAGACTATGTCTTCTTAAGTCTATATAAATACATTTTTGTAAAGTTACTAGCCACAATATCGACACATGGAATTTGATGAATGATGCAAACATTTCAGGAAACACATATTCTACCTCTGGCAGTTAGCAAATGCTGGACCATTTTCAAATAATCCAAGACATGTATCATCACCAAAAAGGCTTAGTTTTCAGCTGGGAACATTTAACATCAAATTCTTTCCAAACTTTTTTTTATATAGGAATCTGAAGGCTACAGAAGAAGAGACCAAATAGCTATGACTTGTAAGATATGGGACACAAACAACTCTACGTAAGAGAACAAGAGAAAACATCTAGCAACAGGTGAAACTCAGATGATTTGCAGGTATACTTTGGATACATATCTATATCTCATTAACCTAAACACTTAGCTGGAAATCTAGCGAGCAAAGCTCTCACATGAGATTACTAAACTTTACCCACGTCTTACCTGAAAATTTCCTTTCTTGGAGTAATGAAGTCTACAAATACAAGACACTGGTTTCTCTGTTCTGTCCAGTCTCGCAGGCAGACCAGAACTATCAGTCAGAAGCAGGGGAGATGAGGCTCTACTTTTGAGAAACTATCAGGTGAGCACATCCTTAGTCTAGGCCAGGGGTGGCCAAACTTGTGGAACTCAAGAGCCGCACAAGTCAATTATTAAACCTTTGAGAGCTTCACTGAGGCATATAACCACATGCTTTTACCTACTACAAAATTACTAAGTTTAAAATTCATTGCACACTTTAATTTTATCTTAAAAACAGGGCAAATATTGAGCCTACTAATGTCAGATCTAATAATTATTTAAGGTTACCATGAAAACCAGTTTCCAAAGGGATAGCCACGTTAGTCTAGTCCAGTAAAAAAAACAACAAGCAGTTGTGTGGCACTTTAAGACTAACAGATTTATTTTTTGCATGAGCTTTCGTGGGAGAAGATCCCACTTCCTCAGATCCTTCGAAGA